>JACEII010000091.1:1438762-1549042 GCA_014332785.1 Antheraea mylitta
TGTCTCTATTTTATACCTCACCGCTAATCAAATCAAATCTATACCTAGGTATACATATTATAAGAATGTGAGTCTCGAGTCTCTATTTTATACCTCACCGCTAATTTAATACTCTCAATTTTCCGATAGTAAATATATGGAGGAGTTGTTGAGGCGTGTATGCTTGGTACACATATACGTTTCAACAACTCATACATATATGAATAGTTAGCTAGGTTAGCTAAGATAGGTCGTGATTTTGCATGCAACAGGCAACAGCCAAGCCGAGGTGTGCCGTGCACCCTTGAACTGGTTGCCAAAATAAAATCGGCTGAGTGCCTTAAGCGCTCGCCTTAGCAGTCCGGTGAAGCTGTTAAGACCTTGCTGGGTCAATAGCGTAGTTATTTGGAAAAAAAATTGAAAAATTCTTGCCATGCTATATAGCTCATTTATCGAGGATGGTTAAAAGCTATATATCATCACGCTAAGACCAATAGGAGCGAAGTACCAATGAAGAATATTTAAAAATCGGGATCTTTTTCCTCTTGAGAGCTTCCGTTACGTTTACGTCAGCCCAAATTATCTATTCCACGCGAACGAAGTCGCGGGCAGAGGCTAGTAAGTAATAAAATAATTCTATCATTTTTAGAAATGTTTGTTTTAACACTGCTACCGGTTGTAGCATTGACTTTCATAAGCGCCTTCTCAGGACCTAAATTGAACGGTTTCTCAGGAGAGAGCCAGATCGATCCCTGGCCGCCCTTACCATGCGGCGGACGGTACACCGTGGGGTTTAAGTCCGTGCGAGTCGGACATAACCCACTCTCTCCCTCGAGAGGGGGGGATCCATAAGGGATTTCTCCACGTTATTAAAAAAAGAGCCTAAATTGAATAGAGGATATTTTGATTTGATTTTGACAGCTAAAGTACTGTGTTCACGATAAAATCACAACAAAAATATCATCAAGCGTATCCTCGAGTAGCATTTAGCCTTGGTTTCATTACAATCGGTTCGATTTATCAAAAGTTATTGTAATTTTAATGACGACGCGACTTAAGTACGAGAGAAAAGTAGATAGTAATTGAGATGACTTCATTAGTCACTGTTTTTTACATTACATTCCACGCGGAGTAGTCCTTGAAGCTGTTAAGACCTTGCTAGGTCAATAGCGTAGTCAGTTCGAGAAAAAAAAAGTCCCACGCAGACGGAGTCGCGAGCACATCTATTGGAAATCCAAATGCCACATTAATTCAACTTCGTAAGAGGATACTTTACAAAAAATAAGCTTTTATTTTAAGTGCTAAATGTAGGATGACACGGTAAGGTGTCCTTGTTTGAATTGGCGTGGCGTGGCGTGGCGATCAACCTAAGGAAAAACAAATTAACAGTGGGCGTACTTAATTTTATTTTTTTATTGAACGACACCACAATACTGTACATATTGAAAAAAAAAAAAAATTTGGCGGGTTCTTGGAATGTCATGTAGTTGATTTATATTTGGTAATATTGGTGGTGGTTTACGTAATATAGCTTCGTTATCAAGAACAATTGAAGTGGATAGGAGATAATGCCATGGAGCATGGGTTGTGTGTTGCCACCAAAACTCTCTGGAAAGTTCTAACGAGACAGCCACCGTCTTGTTAGTTTACTGAAATGATAGCATGAAACTTGTCATATAATTACGTACTCTACAATGGCAGTAATAATGTTTTAGAGAATTGTTTGCCAGTAAAAAAAACGTGACATTTTTATTGATCTCTGCTCCGATTAAATGACATTTGGTAGTAAGTTTCCGCTAAATGGTCACGGTGTTCTAAGTGACAAAGAAACTCCAATGAAAGTTTAGAACACAGATGTGTTATGACCATTTCAATGGAAATTGGACATATGAAATGGCAAATTGGAACAGAAGAGCATAATATGGTCGTAATGATCTTCAAAACTACTTAAGTGATCTCCATGAAAGTTAGCATTTATGTATAACTAGCCTCTGGCCCGCGACTTCGTCCGCGTGGAATAGTTATTTGGCCTAATTCTAACACGCAGCGGAAGCTCTCAAGAGGAAAAAAAACGATTTTGAAACATTCTTCATTAGTGCTCCGCTCCTATTGGTCTTAGCGTGATGATATATAGCCTATAACCTTCCTTGACAAATTAGCTATATAACACTGAAAAAACTTTTCAAATCAGACCCCCCTACAATGTTACCTCTTTATAATATTAGTATGGATTTAGTCCAACTTGAAAGATAGGATAATTTATATCTGGATTAATGGCTTCAATATTTTAAATTACAAATTAAATTATTGTCAATGTTGATTATTGTTATTCATTGTAAGTTTCATCAGTCTCGGACAGATGGCGCTGTAAATTAGTTTATTGACAGAAAACTGTAGAACCGACTTTTATAGATATCTCATAGATGGCGCCACGTTTTAATTTTGAATTTCTTTTTCAACAACTGAGCTAGAGCAACGTATCGTCTGGCAGCTAGTTTTCCTATTTGTTTTATACTAGCCTCTTTTATACTTTGGGCTAACACTAACACGCAGGAGAAGTTCTCAAAAGGAAAACACATCCCGATTTTGAAACATTTTTAATTTTTGCTCCGCTCCTCTTGGTCTTAGCGTAATGATATATAGCCTATAACCATTCTCGATGAATAAGCTCTATAACGCTAAAAGAATTATTCAAATCGGACCAGTAGCTCTTGAGATTACCCCCTACAACGTCACGAACTCACAAACTTTACCTCTTTGTAATATTAGTATAGATTAATGAATATCTCATATTAACCTACATAACTCAATTTTTGTAAAAGAAAAGAAGACAAGAAGTCAGATATGCTCCTGTCTCTGTGAACCACTTTGTACCAAAGACATACGAATAACAAAGCTTAAAATAATTACCCATTAACGGAATTACTGCGTGTCCAATTGAGGCTATAAAGCTATCCATGCCGACCTCACGATGTGCTGTTCACGCGTGCCCCTTACAAATTTATCATTCGTGCTTTTTTAATTTATTAAATGGAAGGTGTATTAACTAGAACGTTGGGTGGACAATAATTACATAGTTAATTAATTACTTATCACTGTAATGGAACTATAATTTCATTATGTTTGTTAACGAAGTAGACATTTATGTGTCTAAAGAGCTGATTTCACACCGCACTAATGAGTTTGTTGTATCCGTGCGGAGGCGTAACTTGTAGTTAGTATGTAATAAACAACAACAAAAATATCAACTGTTGAGATTGCAGATGATGAAGAACATAAACATAAATAATAATTTCCCTTATTATTTTTGTTTAAACTAGCGAACTCCAGTATTTGAGATTAATTCGATCATAATTTGAAATGGTAGTGAAAACATTAGATAGGTACTTAGATCGGAACTACTAAATTATATAGAAGAATTGTGTCAGATTTTGGAATATTTTAGTTTATAAACATGTTTTTACACTATCATTTGCCGAAATTCCCTCTCTCTCTCTCGCGTGTGATTTAGTGATGTTCAACTTAACACCCGCCCCCTTATTTCCTCACCTAATTAATAGAAATCTAATAGTTTAAGATATGTCATAATAAACTTGCATAGAACAGCTAGTTTCTATGGAACAATGAAGCTAGACTAGAAGGAAGTTGAAAGTAATCAGTTAGCATGTAAAGATATTATTATTATCTTCAGAAATCTTCTAATAGAGCCCTCATCGACGACATGCTCCGGTCCAGATAACATTCAAGTTGTGGCGCTGGTCACGACAGCACCCTCACGCTTCGACCATCGGCAGGCGATCAGAGAGACCTGGGCGAAGCATCAGCCCACATACTTCATTTTGGGATTGGATGGAGATGATGTGGATGAACAGTTAGTAAGTGCTTATATTAACAAACGCACTGGGGTAATTTCTTCTAATAACAGTAACTGGCTTTTGATTTGGCATGTGGGAGGGAAGAGCGAGATAGTCGCTTTAGTTTGGTTTCGTATATCGTTGTTGTTCAACGCAGTCATTGCGTCAAGTGACAAAGAAAACGCTTTACAAAACCGAAGCGGACTTTAGTGGGCCGTCCCACTCTTTTTCAACTGCCAGGTACAAATCAAACTTGGAGATTTTGTCTGTATTCCATACAACATTGATGTTATTAGTTTATGATAAAAGATTGAGCATTTAGAAAAGATACTTTTAAAGTTAACCAGATAAATTGAGTAATGACATAAATTCCCTACTACTATAATACAATTGTACATATGACTTGTTTATAAGGAGCTCGCAAGCACATCTCATTAGACATATTTAACCATCGAGCATTTACATTTAAAAGGACAATGAAATAAACTTTACATTCATGACCATTTAAACAATATTTAGTACATCATATTTCAATACACATTCTTAATTATATTTGGTATCTCGTTTTTCTTATAAGTTAATTTTAGTTTTCATAAATAAATTCATTTTCACTTTTTCATTTATTATTATCCAATTTTTTTTCTTTGTTTATGTTTCTCAATATTTACTATTGTATGTTTAATTGTTATTATTATTAATAGTGTAAGTTGTATCGACGTGATAAAGCGTAGTCGGTTTTTAGTCTAGTTTACTCGTTTTTATTGTTATTGTATTGTTGTTGTTATTTGTTCAATGTTGCTATATCCACGTTCGTAAATTAATAATAAACTGCCAGACTACAATCGATATTATCGAATGGTTAGGTGATCACTGTAGCATACAACCTAAGGACTAAAATAAAATAAAATGCACAGTCCTAAGGACAATAATTCATTGGGTATTATTCTTAAGGACGATATTGGAACGATTCATTTATGTGTGGTGGCCAGCACATTTTTCGAACCATGAGAACTAGTAACTTGTAGTGGCAGGGCTGCTTTTGCAGCCGAACCTTGCTTAAGGTTTGCTACTATTATTATAGTGTAAAGACAATAAGTGTCATAGGGTTTTTGCTACATTAAAAGTGGCCAAAGTTTGGTAGGTTGCTTCTTTGACCTGATTAGTCTATGTATTACATGTACACAGGCCTTATCCTACGCGTCGCGACTCTGAAGCAAGCCGCGCAAGCGCAATACGACGGGCTGTCACGGTTACTAGCATGTCGCTGACGTGAAATCATACGTTTATCTAAATATACCACTCAACGCGATATACGAAGTTTTCACTTCAGAAGATGTGTGTGTAGTTCTCACGCGGTGTAAGTGAAAACTTAAAAATAATATCTGATGGCAAGCGAGATATTACTCTCACTCTACCCGAAACAGTGTTTACTCCCACTACTTATCCTCACATAAAAATGTTGCTGATCAAAATTTCAAAGCCAGCTGTAAGAATTTTCTCTTCAAAAACCATATATGGTAAATCCTAAACCAGCGCCTAAATTTTAGATATTGACAGATACATGTTTCACAGGTGGACATATATGTGGAGGCAAAGCAATATGGTGACATGCTGGTATGGGATTTCAAGGATCATTATCAGAATCTGACGCTGAAATCAGCGCTCATGATGAAGTGGACCCTTGAGAGGTGTGCGAAAGCGCAGTTCATGTTTAAAATCGATGATGACGTACTTCTGAATCCTTGGCAGTTGAAGAATGTCCTTCGTGATAATGAGGCTGCTAAGCTATTAGGTTTGTGTTCTAGTAATATAATCCTTAGGACATTGTTTTTCTTTTTTATCAAATCTATATAATTTCAGCTATAAAATAGATAACTAGGTGGCCCGGCGAATGTTGTCCTGCTTTGATAATAAAAAGATCTTGAAACTCAACCGCTACGCCACCTTCGGTGTCCATTTGTGAATCTAAACCGTACTCAAATCCATTGGAACGCAAAAAAAAATCATCAACATCGGTCCATCTATGTTCCTACATATTCCTGTCCTCCTGGACAGGAGAAATACATATAAAAATAATCTTAGGAGTAGAGTAAATTCCATACAGTTAAGTGGGGTATCGGGGACTAAGGGCAGCTTGGTTGAAAGCGAGCATTAACGGAAAGTTGAAAATCTGTTACCAAGCACTTGTTGGCGTGTTCCGGCACACGCACTTTAGAGCCAGTTCCCTCTAGGTTTAGCGTCCGAAACCACATTATTTAATATTATTTCAGATTGTCGGCAAAATTGTAAAGTATAATTAGTTTGCATTTAAATAAACATATACCCTAACATTTTTTTTTATATTCTAGGTTATAAAAATATAAATACCACAGTACATAGAGACGAGTATACGAGGTGGTACACGCCTCGGTGGTTGTTCCCTGAGGACGTGATACCTGAGTATCTAGCTGGTCCTGGATATTTGGTGAACAGTAAGTAGCTAAAGACCATTATTGAACAGAACTCATCCAAATTTTCATACTTAACAACAAACCATTCTGAATTTATATTCAACTGACGTCGGACAGAGTTGCAATTCGTTCTTGAGATGAATTTTATATGGAATCTAGTGAACATTTAATACGTAGGGCAAAATCATGTAATAAGCCTGAGACATGGGTGAAAGGAAATATTATCACAACTTGGTGGAAGGGCATTCTCTAATGCTTGCATAATTATTTGTATTATTTACCACACTCAAGTTAAATATAACTCCCAAATTACTACAGGTGTTTTTCGAGTGCTCCCTCTAGACTTATCTTCTATAGAGTATGTTGTAACTTATCATCAACATATATGGTCTTGGAACTTTAAACACAAAAATCATAAATCATATTTATCGATTAAATTAAACTAAGGTTCTAAGCATAAGGAGCTATGTAGTGGCAGCTGCACTTTAGGGTCATTTCACGCAGCGTGGTCATTTAACATCAGCCAAGATTGTGATATAATTCTAAAACCTATCAAGTATCTATTGATTATTTTCGTATTTTGACCAATATAATGTTAATCCAATCAAATTTGCAATCAAAAAGATAATCTGCAATTATGAAAACTTTTAAGATCTATTCGAGTACCTATAGATGTAACAATAAATATGAATCTACTGTTTGCATGTTGTTAATTATCATTGAGATGAATATGCTGCATACAATCAATGCTAATTTGAATTTATGTTACTAAGCCACCCAAAACAAAAAAAAATACGTGTGGCACTCGGGGACTGCCGCGGTAAAGCTATTGCATAGCATTTTTTATCAACTTATGCAATTTTAACTATTTATTTGTTTTATTTATGCAGTATTTTTTTTCCTTTGTTTTTTTTTTTCTTTGATATTAATTCAAGTTACACTTTTTGAGCGTGGTGACCTTGTATGTATCCTTAAGAAGACACTTATGAACGTTATAACTGTATCACTATATCGAAAAACATCTTGGTTATCGAAAAAAAAAAAAAAACAAAAAAGTCGATATGATTTATCTTTCTTATTATTATATGATAAATAAATACAAGTACACATTTCACGGTTCTTTAATATCAGGTTTACTCAATAATATTACAAATATATAATATCATTGGGTTTACTGAGAGGGTTATTTCCAAACTCCACCATTTATATGTTGTACAGAAAAAAATGCTCTATCTGGTGCTTGAACCAACTATCCTGAAGATTAGCAATGTAATTTGTGACTTTATTGCACAATCTAATACTGTTTACCTATGAAGCTTATATTGGTTTTATCACGGTTTAAACATGAAATGTCTAATTCACCATATGACTTTTACTTTGTGTTTTACCTTTCAGCGGATTACCTCAAGGATATCATAAAAGCAGCTAAAAAAGTTCCATTAATTAATCTAGAAGATGTCTACTTTACATATTTGGTGGCGAAGATGAAGTTGCAATACGATCTAACGCATGATGATAGAGTTAGCCCGTTAAAGCCTATAATGTCTCTAGGTTGTGGTTACTGGAATCTAGCTTCTGCCCATAGTTTGACCGCTGATGAGATGGTCAAGGCGTGGCAGGAGTTGGAACGAAGAGCTGTTGATAATTCAAGCTGTAAATTATACGATAAAATGGGGAAATTACTTGTATATTGATGATATCATTGTTGTACAGCTGGTCGAGAGTTACACTTTGATTTTGTTTCCTAAATTATTTATAAGAAAATGTATTTTGTGGTGTTTTAAGAACATGTAGATTGGTTATGTAATGAAATATATCTGCAGAGAATTTTGTAAACTTGTTGTTCAGACATGGTGCAATAAATTTTAGAGAATTTTACATTATTTATTTTTAACTAGTTGACTCGGTCAAGTGTTGCTGTAGTTCAGTTATTACATGTTGAATTAAATAAAACAGGTGCATCGTAAAATAAACGGGAATTTAAAAAAAAAAATCAAAATTAAAACGTGGCAACATCTATGAGGCATATAACAGTTGTTCGTACAGTTTTCTGTCAACAAACTAACTTAAAGCGCCATCTCTTCGAGACTGATGAAATTTGTAATGAATAACCAACATTGACAATCATTTAAATTGTAATTTAAAAATATTGGAGCCATTAATCGAAATATAAATGATCTCTCAAGTTGGACCAAATTATACATAAATGCCAACGTTTCATGAATATCAATTGAGTAGTTTTGGAGTTCATCGTGCACAAACATCATGAAACTGGATTTTCATATATTTAGATTTATACTATATTTACTATCACGCCTTAACGTGTGACGGGTCAGTAAATAAGTTGTACTTAATGTCATTCCATCCATTTTATGACTAAAATCAAGCATTGTAAAGTATAATAACAAAATGTTATATAGAAAATAATTGATTGTCAATTATAAGGTTATAGTATTAAAAAAAATGAAAATGAATGTGTTTCTTATCCTTTCCTGCAAAAACTACTTAATTGATTTTGTTGGTATTTTATGTGATATATTTCCGTTATTATACATAAGTGAATGGATTGAATATAACATCACGGAGCATGGATTTTGACTTGACACAAAAACTCCATGGAAACTTCTAGCAAGACGGTCGGTATCTTGTTAAGACATTAAAATTGTCACAAGAAACTTGTAATATTATCACTTACACGACAAAGGCAGTAATAATCTAGAAGATTGGTTACTAAAAAAAAAAATTATTGAAGTAAGTTAATTTTTTTTGCCTTGTGAATGATGTGAGGATTAACCGTTAAAATTACACGAAGATAATGGTATGGATGCTATAAGTTATACATATACAAAAGAAGTTGCGGACGATCGCAAGTTACAGATAAAGTCTAAAACATATAATAACTCTTACTGTGTTATTACAAAAAGTTAAATACGTCTTGGCTACTTGCTTTAAAAAAGTTTAGGTACTTTCGTATTAATCACCGAGCTCGCCGACCGCTGCCGAATCAAGTTCGCGTTATCCTTTTTTGCAAGTCTAACCTTTTTTTTACATGGGGAAATCCCTACGGATACTCACCTTAGCCGGGCAACTGAGGGTGGGGTATGTCCAACTTGCACGAACTAAAACCCTATGGTGCCTTCAATCACCTAGAGGCCGGTGAGCAGGAGCTGCTGAATTGGCACTACATCTACTTCCCGGCAGGTCGCAAGTCTAACTTACCCTAGCCAAAGCGCGACAAAAGAGCAAGATAGCGAACGTTCAGCGAAGCAAGTATTCAATACGTATTTAACTTTTTGTAATAACACGATTAGAATTTCATAGAATGTTTTTAATAACACAATCGTCTTCGAATGTTACAAACGATAAAACAATTGATTTTGCTGAAATAGTTATATTTTTATAGTACATTAAATTATATGAAAATAAAATATTGCGTTTTATTTCTATGAAGTGTTGCTTGTGCTGCTACCATAATGAGCCGTTACGTTTCAAAGTGAGCTAAATTTAATTTTAGCAGTTCCTAATATCTGACGTTATTTTTCAAGATCTCCAAATTTTGTACATGTAAAATATGAAGGTCATAAATAACCTAAAAACCTTATGCACCGCAAAATTTGTTAATCATTCTCGGTGATAAAAACTGGAAATATAAAAAAAAAAACAGAAAAATGTTATAGAGATGATTAAAAATAGATTTAGCCCATTTTAAAATGTAACAACATAATTTTATTATTGTTTCGATATACCCACTCTATACTTTTGACCGCTCTGAAAATCTTTCGCAGAAGACAAATTTATAGGATCGAGACAACTTAGGCATAAATTTGTACTATATAATCATATTAAACTTTAATTGGTTTAAACTCTTAACTGTAATGCGCAATTCTTAACTTCGGATTTATTTTGAGCGAAAAAAAACTTTAACGAGGACTGTACATCACGTACAGATAATATATTTCAGTCAACCCTAAGGGGGCGCCCATTAATGACGTGTGACGTTTTTGTTGATTTATTGAAGTGAGAGACAAAAAACAAAGTTTTTTTTGTTTTTCATATAGTGAAATATTGTTATACAAATATACACTTAAATTATATTTATTTGTATAGATGTAAGATTTTACTGAATTATGGAATTACAAACTGATTTTCTTCTATCTTCTCCTGAGTGAGGCGCGTAACAGCTAATAATTATGACGGTGCTCCCGTATCTTAATACTGAATAATATTTTAAATGTTATGTGTAAGAAAGAAGAAGAAAGAAAAAAATGTTAAAAACCACATAAGTATAAGATAAATAAAGGATGCATACATATTGTTAATTACATATGTCCAATAATGACAACCCCGTTCAACTACATGCTGCAGTACAACTGAGTTTACTACACCGCTGATTTTCAATGGATGACCATAACCGATAGCTTAACAAGAATATTAAAGAACTTATTATATATATGAACAATAAATAAAATAAAAAAATAATATACCACAATTCAATAATGTAGTAAAAGTGAAGAAGCTAATCTGTTATATACCACATATATTATACAAACAATATATAACTATAAAATCAATCTAATTTAACAGGTTAATATCTAGAAAACTGGTGAAGAACATAGGATGTATATTACTAATTAATTTAATCTCAAAAATATATTCACTGCGAACAATAAAAACATCTTCAGGCACACAAAAACTACTAAGTAGTAAAATCAGAATAATTACAAAAATATATCGAAAGGCTTCAGTAGAAGAATCGACGAGTGAAAAGATTGTGTTGAAGAGACATAGACATATTGTTTGTAGACGAAACAAAAATCGTTATCCACGCTCAGTTACCAATTGTCAACTGTCTCCACACGCATGTTAGAACATGCGTTATATACTAGTGTCTACCTGACCAGTAACCACGCCCATGTTGAACCTATCGCCAGGCATTTGTAAATGTGTTCCGGCAGCTGTACCTAAGACCAGTCATTTAAATCATTTAAGTGTATGTGCACAGGCTAAATATAACAATAATAAAAGCCTCTGACTACGTTAAAGTTAACTTTATTCTAATTTTTTGATGAAAATATTAATATAACTATATATAAATATAATATTAATAATAACTAAAATATCAGAGCCATACATAAAGTAATATTAAACGAAACATTGTTTGTACACACTTACTTATATATCCATTTTTATCATAAGATTTTAAAAATAAACGAAAATAAAATAAAAATATCTAACATATACAGTTAAGAATATAGTACGATGGATGGGGCGATAGATGGCGTTTAAAACAAACGAGCATATTATGCATCGCAGACAATAAAAAGATAAATAAAGCAAAAACAAAAAAAAAAAAGGTGCGGACCAAGAGTCTGCAGAACAAAACAACTAGGAAAAAAAACATATTATGCATTTGGAGTGTAAGGGGTGTCGAGTAACATCTTAAGAATTGAGACACCCAAGCCAACCTCACCTGCACGTGGTGCACCCTGCTGAATAACGAACGAGGCAATGGCGACAACCCGACTGGGTCGCAACCACCATGTATATGGCGAAAAAGCCCGTCATAGTGACTCGCTTCTGCGCGTCGCGTTTCGGCATCAGCCTGTGCATATCCAGTACTGGGTGACTTTCGTCATTATGGTCGGCATGACAGCGGCGACTGGCGATGGATAATCTGTCTCTCGGTGGTTGGCGATGTTTTTGGATTGTACTATGCTTAACATCAGTCATAGTGCAGTCACTATGTCGTGCTTCAATAAAAAAATAAAATAAAAAAATGGCGTCATGTATAATGGATTTTACCGAAGATTACGATATTACAATAATTATTGGTATCAGATCTCTACAGTTTAATATCTTTACATTGTAGACATATTCGTAATTCATAAGCGCAGGTGTGTCAATGAGTTGATAAGGTTTAATTGTCGACCGGTCATTTTGTTTCCCTTTGTTAACAATAAAGATTATGCCAATTGAATACAACAGGCACGTATTTAGATAAGAATGTATTTGGTTTCTTTTTATATTTGCGGTATGCGTCCAGTGGGATTGTTAAAAAAGTTAACGAGCATCTGACATGTTATCCTATTATGAAATTCAGTTAAAATATATCTAAAGTCAATTTATTCGTCACATTATTGATCGATTATAATCTAAGCATGATCCTAGTAGGTGGTAGAGCCAAGTTGAAGCTGTTACTGGCTTCATCATGATTTTTTTTTTTTTTTATTGTAGCACGGCAAAATGACTGCACTATGCCTGATGGTAAACACAGTGCAATCCAAAAATAATAGCGACCACCGATTGGCACACTATCCATCGCCGGTCGCCACTATCATGCCGGCTGTAAAAAGCTGGATATGCACAGGCTGATCCCGAAACGCGACTCGCAGAAGCGAATCACTATTAGGGGCTTTTTCGCCATATACATGGTGGTTGCGACCCAGTCAGGCTGTAAAACCTTACCACCCCGCTTTCGCCATTGCCTCGTTCGTTATTCAGCAGGGTGCAACACGTGCAGATGAGGTTGGCTTGGGTGTCTCAAGTCTTATGATGTTATTTGACACCCCTTACACCCCAAAAATGGATCGGCTCGACCGGGGTAGTACCACCCTCTCACAGAATACCGACGTGAAGTAACGGTGCATGCATTGTTGCATTTCGTTCGGTCAGTGAGAGCGCCGGAGACCCACCTACCCTACCCTTCCCCTTCCTTCTTCCCTTCCTCTCCCCCCCACCCCAACACAGGCTGTCAACGCACTTGCGACTCTCCTGGTAATCGGGACGGTGATGATCACTTAACATCTGGCGACACATCTGTTCGTTTTTCCCCTATGATACGAAAAAAAAGAAAGTCTATGGAATTATATGTTAGGTGCGCGCTTGTTCGCGCAAGTTTAATTCTAATCGTGGTAAATATGCAATAGTAACTTAAAACCTGAAAAGAAAATGAATGGTATGATTGGAAATAATTTTTATCGAATAATTATGTATTTTAAATCTAGAAAACTCTTTTATCCACAATGAAAAATAATATATTGACAACTTCAGAAAT
The DNA here is from genome assembly GCA_014332785.1 of Antheraea mylitta. NCBI lineage: Eukaryota > Metazoa > Arthropoda > Insecta > Lepidoptera > Saturniidae > Antheraea > Antheraea mylitta. The sequence goes on from JACEII010000091.1 coordinate 1,452,100, forward strand.
TAATCTAAAAGTATGAAAAAGATCCGCACTAAAATATTGTTACAGTCAAAATCTGTTATAACGACATCGAAGGGACTACTCATCATAGCCGAGCCTGAGGGGATGGGTAGGGGGCCCATCTCATTGCACAGGTTTTAGCGGACGAGTGGAGACGGCTGGCTGTTACCCAGCACGCCTCCTTGCCAGGCCTCCGCAGAGGCGGTTTCTCAGGAGAGAGACTCCTAACATGCGGTGGACCGTAACCGTGGGGTTTTAGTCCGTGCGAGTCGGATATAACCCACTCTCTTCCTCGAGAAGGTGGTGTATCCATAAGGGGCTTTAAGACGCTAATAAAAAAGGGAACATATTTAGTCGCAAAAACCGATAGTCGTAACAACGGGTGATGTTCTCGAGATACAGCATCCAGTCGAGACCTTTGTTCTGGGTCAATATAACCGGTATATTGTTCTACACGATGTCGCCATAAACGATTTTGACTATAATTCCATATTACTTACTCGCATTTTTTTAAGAATTATGAACTTTCTTAGACGCTTCCTAATAAAGATAATTATTAACACATAAATATAATCTCATATTTTATACACAACACTGTGTATACAACACACTGTACATACACAGTGTTGATGAGTGCACAGATGGCTCACTTCGCCACAGCGCGTGCTCATTGGTAAATCGAATAGATCGAGCTTCGCCCTTCTTGAAACACATTTCCGTCCCTTCTCGAAATTCATTCCCACAAAAAACATCCAGCAACTGAGAGGAAAGATATCATACATGAAAAGGACTGAGTTATACGTTTGTTTATTTTTTCTAGTAATTCCTATATATTTATTGCTCGTTATCAAGGTTGTAGCTTTGCTCGTATCTTTCATATCAATGATACCTTGAACTCGTAGTGATAACTGAATCATAATTAATTAATAATGTAAATCTATATAAACAGAATAATTAAGGTCTGTCGTTAAGCGCGCAATACACAAAAATTACTGGATAGACTTTGAACAACTTTTTTACTTTCAAACTTTTGGTCTTTATCTAAAAAAAATATAATGATATTTTATTAAGCTCGTTATAGTTTTAAGAAACTATCATTTTTAGAAATATTACGCGTTGTTCGGAGTGTGAAGTGGGCAAGCGGTGTGGTGCGCGTGCTATGGAGTGAGGAAGCAAACGGATAACATTGTTTAGAAAGAAATTTTATAAACAAAGAATATTTTTATAATTTCTCAGTATCTAAAAAAATCTTAATATAATAAATAACGCAGACTAAGGCGCAGGTATCAGCTAGTATTAAATAAAATAGATTTATTGCATTAATAGATAAATCAAACTGTTTTAGCAAATTGCTTAAATGTTTTTCATTGTTGTTGTTCTCAATCTATTGTGAAAAATGAAAAAAAATACTGCACCAATTTTTTTTCAATGTAAGAAGGTTAGGTGTTACATCACACGAGTAAGCCTCGACATACATAACTCAGATGTAAAAACTCCACCCTCGACCTTGTTCAATAAATTTTGAAATTTATTTACGACTGATTACAACTATTTCTATGTTATTTATGATTAACCGATGTTATATTACTTGCGGCACTGAGGAGGATACCGCGCAACACACTCTGTCTGAATGTGCTGCGTGGGAGGTGGAGCGCGGCACTCTGGCGGTGGCGGTAGGAGAACATTTGTCGCTGCCGAGCGTGGTTTTGTCCATGCTCGGCAGCAAGCAGGCATGGCGAGCAGTAGCCTCCTTTTGCGAGGACCATCTCGCAAAAGGAGGCGGTGGAGAGGGCCCGCGAGGCGGACTCCTTCAGTGGCCGTCTTCGCCATCGGAGGACCGGCAGGAGGAGGCGGCGCTTTGCCAACTCCTCCTGCCACCGTAGCCGGACCTGAGGGGATGTAGTCGGGGGGCTCATCCCCTCATTGCACAGGTCTGGCGGACGTGGGGGGTGGGGCAGGAGCCCGGCGGCTACCTTCCGCTGGGCGGACCGTTGGGGCGGCTATTTAAGGGGAATAGTTTAGGCCGATCCCTTGCCGCCCCAACATCACGGTCTGTCGGTACACCGTGGGGTTTTAGTCCGTGCGAGTCGGACATAACCCACTCTCGCCCACGGGAGGGTGGATATCCATAAGGGATTTATTTCCCCACGTAAAAAAAAGTGTTATATTACTAATGATAATAATAACTACAAGTTAGAAATGGCTATAAAAGACGATATTGTAGCCGCCATAAAGGTTATAATCTCGATTTATAATCGGAAGCTCACTCATAAATAAAATAACAGTGGTTAATGGTTAAGTAAAATAATAATAATAGTTGGTCACTGTATAACCTGCATTATGGAGTTTTTAGCGGGATTTTAGTCTGTTTTATATTTTATTTATAATCTTGTATTATTTGACTCTATATTTTGTACATTTGGTGGTCTTTTACGTAATATAGTTAGTTTATTGTGCATAAGTGAAGTGAATGGAAAATAATACCATGAAGCATGAAATTCTGAGATGCCACAAAAACTTCCTGGAAGGTTCTAACAAGGGATCCACCATCTTGTTAGAATATTGATTGACAAGACGCTTAATATTGAAATGATCGTACGACGCTTGTAACATTATTGACTACGTGACAATGGCAGTAATAATCTGAAAGATTAATTGCCAAAAAAAATATATTACTGGCCTGTTAATGATACAGTAGTGTGTAAAGTTTCTGATGTGTCGAAACGCCCAAAATGTCTATAGTATTATTATACGATTACAAAGATGATTTAGTTACAAATTTATCATTATTGTCTAATTAACTGTTTTTTTTTTTTTAAATAGTGACTTAAAAGTAAACAATTGCATTTTTGTTCATTTTCATGACTTCACAAGCTCTCCGAGCGGTACTAATAATTGAGGATTATAGTACAGGTTTTTTAAATGTTTTATCTTACAAAATATAGGTTACATCAAATATATTTGTAGATTAAATAACTTAATTAAATTCAATTCAAGCTCTAAGAAGGCACTTATGAACGTAAAAACTTCCAACTCGCCGGTTCGGAATACAACCCACTCATCAAAAAGAATCGTTAAGAGACTCGATCTCGAAATATATTTATATAAATATACAGTTCCATTCGTTTTTGGTGGATGCACAGTAAGGGGCTTCATTTTCAGACGTTACCATCGTTCACATATTGTTCCACCCTATAAGCCTTTATATATTAAGATTCGCTTGTCGTGGTATTTGAACTTACTCTCTGGCAAATCGGTAAAAAGTTATTGCTACAATTATAACATGAGCCTAAATCCTAACCTGCGTTTAAAAGCAAAGAATCAAAAAGCTAAATCGACCGCGAAACAATATAAAACTGTTCGTCTTTCCAACAACCTACAGCTAATGAAATAGAAACAACATGGGTTGGAGACTGTTCCTTTTCATTGTGGCTATCCTGATTTCAAATGGAATACTGCATGTGGAAGCTGGTAAGATTTATCTATTCACGTAATGCAACATGCATCAATAATGCTTATTTATTATACAAAAAATAGTAAGAAATATAAATGTTACGTTTTTTAATGTTAAATTATTTGTTATATGAGAAAATATAGGTGACTGCATAAGATTTGCCATCTCATGGTCTAAGAAATAATAGACTTAAACTGTTCCTAGGGTTTAAGTGAAATTGGTAAATAATAGGTGTAAAGAATGGACTAATGTACCAACATTGGTGTAAGGCAGAGGTAGATTTTGTTATTGGAAAATGATAGCTTGAGGATTTCAGCGGAATCATGGAATGTTATGTAGCAGATTTTATATTTTATTCATAATCTAGTGTTATTTGACTGTATATATTTGTAACATAGATGGTATTCAACGTCATGTAGTTCGGTTATTGTGCACAAATAAAGAGGATGGGAAATAATACCACGGAGCATGAATTTTGATTAGCCACAAAAACTCCATGGAAAATTCTAGCAAGAGGACCACCACCTTGTTAGAACATTGAAATATTCAAAAATGTTCAAAAGAAACAGATTGATAGCCAAAAAGGAAACAATTAAGGTAACAGGGCACATATACGTAAGAATAAATGATTATTTAGGATCGATTTATAATATTTCTAGATTTCTTTTACAATCATGTATCGCCAAAAGTTGGAGAATTAGATGCTGTCGGTTTAAAATGTGTCCCCGGTCGTACTGTTATGAAAATCAAGGAGAAAGAGGTCCCGGGAGACCAAGGATCGGGGGAAAATGATGACGACTACGTAGCGACTGATATTCGAAGGTCTCATATGAATTTCCCACCGAAAGACGATTATTGCCAGATATGTGTATGCTCCGTTGAAGGGAAAGACGAATACTGTAGTCGAAGACCGGCAATGAATGTCAATGAATGCATGAGGATGGCTACATTGTTGGATAAATTCCATAAAAATATACCGTTTGAGCATGAACGAAGTTTGGCATTTAGGATTAGGAGAGGTGAGGGTCTGAACGTGGGAGGTGCAGTTGAACGTGGTGGAAATCTTTCATAAAATATTTCCTTAGTGTCAAAGTTTACTTTAGCCAAATTAATCGGCTGATATTTTTTACCATAATTTTTTGTCATAAATATGTCTGATGTTAGTTAATAATATGGTTATACAGTATTGCAGTAAATTTAGAATAGAACTGTCTTGTAGGTACTGTTGCCCTACTTAGTGAGAGATATATATAAGATTGACTTAAATAATACGTTAATGAAAATGAATCTATTAATTTCAATTTCAAAATGATACTTAAAGATCCAAATTGAAATACATCTGCAGATTACCTTTGGCATAATGACGAGATACCTTACGAGTCCAAAGCTAAATGCAGACGTGGCCATTCTTACTACAGCAATAGTGTTAATGCAAACGACACTGATATCGACGTGGCTTCTGACGTCGAAAGCCTGCTTGACTATTCTGAGAAAGACATCTGCTATTACTGCGTCTGTTCTATGGACGGACGATCAGTAGGATGTATCAGTCGAAGTGCATATTTCTGCGAATACTATAGAAATCTGCGTGAGAATGAAGCTGCTAGAGATATGTACACGACGCTTTTCGAACAGGATAGACCGACGTACTTTAGGCAGCTGTCATATAGACTGAGAAGGACTATGGATACAGGGATATTTGATCTTATGGAGAACGGTATTACATTTGATAATGCTAGTCTTTTATCAGAGTTATTGATTGCGTAATTGGCACAGTATTTTGCACATCTTATTGCGAAGTTTTAGCTGTTATTAATGAATTTGGTTTTGTAGATTGCTTTTGTGATATTGTATAGTGAATGATAAAGTGCGTTATTTTATATAAGAATTTGAAATAAGGGATGTCGTTCAATAATTCTAGTCAAGGAATAAAAGTGGGCAATTATTTTCTATCATTTTGAAATGCATGGTCAATAATCAACTATGATGACAAGCAGGCACAATATTGAATAAACAAAGCTTAAAGACTGTTATGGAGGAAATAGAATACAAGCAATTACAGAGTATTAGAAGAAAAAAAAATCTACAATCGAGTAGTCCGCTGAAGCTGTTAAAACCTTGCTAGGTCAATAGTGTAGTTACTTCGAGAAAAAAACTTTACAATCGTTTGCGATAACTAGTATCAAGCAGAATAATGAATAATTATGATGTAAAATGTCGAAATCGTTGTCGCTTCTTGCAAGCAAATCTTGCTAAATTTAAAAACATTTATAATTTTAAGATCTGATAACATTTTCATTATTTGAATTAAAATAAAGATTGCTTGCAGGAGGCGACGCGCTCTGTTGTGACCACCCGAACGGACATCGGAGGAGTTTACATAACCACATCAGAAGTAAGATCAGGCAGTTGCGAAGGAAAGTGCCAAAAGAGAATCTGCTGTCCGGAGCTCCTGGTGGAGATTACGTGGATTTTATTGTTAATAATGATTAAGAAGTGTTTAGAATGGAAAGAGATGGCATTATTGACAAAGTAGATCTATTGTTTTGAAAATTAACAATGAACAGTCATTAGTGTCCGAATATTGATGACAACTATTAATGATTTTCTCGAATGATATAAGATTCTTTGTTTAATGTGAAAGCAATTTCAATTAATAGCATTTTAAAGGTTGAACATAGAAATAATAATTAGAGTTATCAAAATAAAATATTTAAAAGCAGTTTTTACGTTGAAAAACCTTTGTGATGGTGTTAATTTCATGTGTTATGTGATGTGAAATGTGTAATTTTTATTTTTGTAATAAAATGCGTGTTTAATGAGTTGAATATCTTACTTATTTAGTGTTGCTTCTATGTAGGATTGTAATTTTTTTTAAATTTAATCAAAATACACTCTTTATTTATCACCATATTTATGTTTTTTAGCACATGGGAATAATTATATATATATTATATTGATTCTTGAGCTCACATTTTGCTTCGTGGAGAATGTAATGTGCACCTTTGAAAGCTTAATATCGTCTTGGCATTACGTTCAACTGCACCTAGCACTTTGTTTTTTTATTTAAAAAATAATTAGTCTTATGTTTAGTATAGTTTTTTCTTAGATAGCTGTACTTCGATGGTTTAAAAACTCGGGTATGAAATCTTAATATCCCACACGTATTAGCTAATTACCTAACAATATTAGACAGTTAACTTACTATCTCATTCGTAGCTAATATTTGCTAGCTTTGGAATATACCTACGTGTTAATATAAAAAAAATGCAGGTATCTAAGAATAAGCAATAAAATACATTTCAATCCTTTCTAAGAAATGTCTGTCTGTCTGTCTGCCTGTCTGTCTGTTTGTTTGTACACGCATCACTACTAAAGTACTGCGTTCATGATAAAACCTCTTAAAAGAAAGTCATAAAGCATAATTTTGGATAACATCTAGTCTTTATTTCATTAAAATCGATTCTCTCTATTAAAAGTTATTATAATTTTAATGACGACGCGACTCAAGTACACTATAAGTAAATAGAATTAATACATTTAGATGAATAAAGTCACTATTTTTGAGATATAGTTCCACGCAAATGAAGTTAAGGGAACAGCTAGTATGTAGTAAGAATGTGTACTAAGTTAAACTTATCACAATGATAAATAGCTATAGACAATCAACAAAGTAAATGAGTAGACATCTCGTTCACATAAATATAGTATAAAATCCCTCCAAATTTAATTAACCACGATACAAGAAACATTTGGTAATTAATGTATAAGTGAAATGCAAGGCTTTTGTTTAGCAACGACACAGGGTGTTTTGTCATAAGGCGTTATAAAGATAGTATTTTAAGTTTGGTGAATAAAAATAAAAAACACAATCATTAATTTAAACTAAAACGAAATTATCTAGTTCGTAAAAATTTTGAAAGCGCCGAAATGATTTCGGTATTATGCATATTTTTTTATAAAATGTTGAATTCATTTAAATCATATTTCAGTTGGTTCTGGTCAAGGAGATACAAAGAAGTGTATACCATTCGTTTCTGAGTATACCGATTGTACGGACGGTAAGACACTCGCTGTTTTAACTAATATACTGCTAATAAGTAAAATGTAATTAATTCATCCTAACAAGATCAGATAAACCAATAATCATTTTTCCATCGTCACAAAAAAAAAATGAGCCGTCTCGGAACGCCTGGCGCCTGGCGAACATCGAAATTGTTTTGTATAAGTTATATACATAAGAGAAAAGATTACGACAGGAATCAGCTATGGCATAATATAAAACATTACAAATTTCTTCCATAAGATAATGACTGTTTATTTATTTTATTACATAAATATTCATTTTTATTAAATACGAAAATTCAACTAAGTGCAGGCGCGGTGTGTTTGGCGGCATTTATCAAAGGGCACTAGGTCATCGGTGCGTGCCGCGTAACACTAGTAAAACGAGTGGACAACAAAACAGTTTACATGTTATGTTTACATAGATAGCATCCCGATAAGAGTGCCGCAATACTCTTCGATCCCACGAAACGCGTTAATAAATTTGAGCCCATCAGGCTATACGGAATCGATATTCCTTGGGTCGAAGAGGTCAAATATCTCGGTGTCACATTAGATAAACATTTAAAGTTCAATTCACATACAGACAGAGTGCGAAACAAAGCCGCTATGGTCTTGGGTCGCCTCCATCCGTTGCTTTGTCATAAGAGTAAGATGTCCCTCAGACACAAGCTCACTTTGTATAAGACGTGTATCCGTCCCGTGATGACATATAGCTGCCCCGTTTTTGCGCATATGTCCAAAGATAACTTTCATAAGCTGCAGGTTCTCCAAAATCGTGTTTTACGTAAAGTGACCGGTGCTCCGTGGTACATTCGAAGAGTCGATCTCCATAGAGACCTAGAGTTTCCTTCTATCTGGGCGTACGTAAAATCACTTACGATTAGTTATTTTGAAAAAGCTGCGAATCATCCCAATCCCTTAGTGGTATCCGCCGCAAACTATGAACCCGTACCTAACGCTGCGCGTTATAAAAGACGTCAGCGATGCATTTTTAACGACCCTCCTGATTTAATCACGTCAGCGAACGATTAGTATCAGCCTGTCCCTCGAAGCAGAGCGTGCTCACGTCCACGCCGCGTAACCACAGATCACGCCGCCGTGGTCTGGGGGTTAATTTCGTTCCCGCACACCCGATTAGGCCTCCCACGGCAGCGGCTCAAGCCTAGGTTCGATCCCTCGGTGGGGAGCCCTTGAGTGCGTTGCTTGCGCGATACGGTGACACACAAATATACATCACTCCTACAACACTACACGATCACCCCCACACACGTGCACGCCTACACGCTTACACATGAAAGTGGAAGGGTTTACTTTTTTCCCTCATCGAACTGAAAAACTCTCAATTTTCCGATATTAAATATATGGAGGAGTTGTTGAGATGTGTATGCTTGGTACACATATACGTTTCAACAACTCATACATATATGGGTAGTTAGCTAGGTTAGCTAAGATAGGTCGCAATTTTGCATGCAACAGGCAACAGCCAAGCCGAGGTGTGCCGTGCACCCTTGAGCTGGTTGCCATAATAAAATCGGCTGAGTGCCTTAAGCGCTCGCCTTAGTAGTCCGGTGAAGCTGTTAAGACCTCGCTGGGTCAATAGCGTAGACATTTCGAAAAAAAAAAAACATAGATAGCATTCAAACCTTTTTGGAGTATTTTGTTGATAGTGCAAAATTCGTGTTTTGTGTCGCCATGCCACCAAGTAGTTTCACCATCCATCTATAGATGTTTCACATCAAAAAGACTAGAATGAGTTAAACTTTTTTTAAGCGTGAGCAGTAAGCAGATACATTACCCACTTGACCCACCAAAAAATCTATTGTAGATACATATAAACCACCATTATTGAGGGATTGCTACTTCTGTGGATTTGGTGCGCTTTTTCTTTTCTGTGTCAGTTTTCTAACAATAAGCTTTGGATCAAGAATACGAATATATTTTAGATTTATAGGTGCAGTCCAAGGTTGTGGTGGTCGAGTGGTTTGACTGGTGGAATGTGAATTCGATGTCCACAGGTTCTAATCTCGGCATGGACTATTATGTTTCTCGGAATTCACGTACATTTACTAATTTAAATTCGTAAGACTATCGACTAATGGTGAAGGAAAACATCGTGAGGAATTCTGATTCTGATAAATTTTCTTATACTATCAATGTACTTATATGGGAAAACATAGAACTGTGGATTTCTCAGAGTTTGACATCGCCAATACGTCGTGAGCTGGTGTGGGTAATTATGCCCATACCTTTCACTGGAAAGAGGCCTATGGCGCTGTAGTGGATCTGTTAAAGGCAGATGATGATGATGATGATAGAATCATTTGCAAATCGTTTAAAATTTACAGTCATACAACATAGACTGTAAATTTTAAACGATGTATGGACCTAGGTAGCTATAACTAAAGCATTGTGTCCAATATTTCTGAGTCTGACTTGGCATTTAGCTAGATTGTAATATTATATTTTTTAATTGTAGAGAATCAATGCTCTGGTTGTTCTAAATGTACATGTAATGCGCAAGGCGAGTGGTCATGTGAGACAGTGGACAAGTGCTCAGGCATGATGCAGCGCGCTCCTTTAAGCGATGACGATATAGATTCTGCTCTATTAATGCTGGAAAACGGTGAGAGCACTGTTTGATTTTAATTTAAACATTTTCTCTTTGTACCCATAGAAATTACAAATAATAATCCAGTAATTTGGAATTTGCTTTAGTACTTGTGTTGTAGCTAGCGGGTCCAGTGGACGTAGTCCCGCCCTGATAATAACAAACCTTGCCAAATTAAATTCCCCACTTCTTCTTCACTTTATCAACTGGTTAAAATCACACGAAAATCCGTTCAGTATTTTTTGAGTTTATCGTGAACATACAGACAGACGTTGCAAAGGACTTTGTTTTATAATATGTAATGATGTGGGAACACATTGAATTGTCCGAATTGAAGGACTTATTACTTCCAAAAATTGAATTTAAGTTAGTAAAAACATATCGATCGAAAGTCAAAAGTAGATTCATATTAATCTAAATACTAATAGCGAGTTCTGTTAATAACATGCAATATAAATAAAAGTTATTTAGAACAAACGCCTTCTAGATACCAACCTGCAGTTGAAAATCATCCATCCTGCGATGGTCTATATTTACGATAGGCTAAATTTCTTAGTAAAATTCTTAGTTTAATATGACCTTAGAATATCTCGTTATTATATATTAGTTTAGGATAACAGGTGATAATGCAGCTAACAAATGTAGTAGTAATAATATAAAAGAGGGCGGCGTAAAGGTCACACAAATATACAATTATATAATACTTAAAATGAGTTGGTACAATTACTTTAAAAATTATTGGTAATAACTTCCTCGAGTTTGAGAGCCCCGTGGAAAGGATGTCTATTATATAAAGAAGTTTCCGAGACTCTTTTAACTTGATTCTTAGCACTAATTATGAATCAAATGACACTAACGGTATGTTTAGAGTATATTTCTTTGTAATGAAACTAATAGGTAATATAATATAATTTTGTAGGTGGTAGAGCCCCGCTGAAGCTATTTTTGGTTTTAGCATGAATGGATTGGCTCCTCCGGAGTACCACCCCTCTCACAGATAACCGACTTGCATTGTTGTGTTTCGTTTGGCCAGTGAGAGAGCCGGAGGCCCACGTCCCTTTCTCTTTCCCTTTCCTTCCCCTCCCCCTTCTCCCATATACAGGCTGGCAACGCACTTGCGACATCCCTGATGGACGGTGGTAATCACTTAACATCACGTGACCCACCAGTTCGTTTGCCTCCTTTGATATAAAAAATAAAATAAAAAAAATAATAGGCACTACTATACACTAATATTGTAATGTTATTTTATTTTATATATTTTTCAGAAATGAAAACAGATAGATTAAAAGCTGTGGAATCTTCTAAGAACCCGTTAGTGCCTTCGCCACCAACAGCAAAGGATTTTATAATAGGTACAGTAATAAGCATGCCTTTACGTTTATTATATTTGTCATATTGAAATCCTTAATATAATTGTAACTTCTTACAGGTTATATTATAGGAATACCACGGCAGCACTGATTTGCACAACTTTTAATATAGCCTTGCACTGAATTTTGCACTTTATTTGCATTTCGTTAAATAGTTTTGCTAACTACATTTGCTAGCTGGTAAGTCGATTTTATGTTGGTTATACGATGAGTGATAGATATAAAAGTAGTGATATTAGTTCCAGATCAAGATGAACAGAAATTCAGTATAGAAGATGAACTTATCGATTTGATGAGGCCAAAGCGATCCACTGATGAGTTCATCTCAGGTGGTGAGAATGGGACAGTCCAATTCCACCATACTATAGATGAGATCAACGAAGGTATTTTTTTTAAATAAAATATATATTTAAATTCCAATTAGAAATATTCTTACAGTATATTATATTACTTACAGATACATTGAAAAGAGTTAATTTCTCGGGCACAATTCAAGCTAAAAAAATAGATATTTTAAATCAAGTAAACCTGTCTAGAAGAACTGGTGCATTACCTAATAAGAATTCTTCGAATTCACTACAGATAGAATATAGCAAACCCAAGCTATACATGACGGATAATAAATTAGACGCAACTGTTCAAACAGGAGATAAGCTCTTTGGCAGTTTACGTCAGTTATCAGGAAATTATACTCAACAACAAAAAAATAAAGATCTATCAAAGTTAATAGTGAATGAATTAAAAGGGAGTGTTGAAGTTGTTGGTGATAAAAATGCCCCTATTATGTCCAATATAACGTTTACACCAGAAAACGATACGCTGACAGCAATGACGTTCATTGCCGGAAATTTATTGAATAAATTATGGAATATGGAACGTGATTCCAGTGAATCTATAGAAACAGAGTTATTAAAACATGAAAAGATTGCGGATTTGTTAGAATTATTTAAAGAGCCTTTGACGATGAGACAGGAATTCTTTTTAAAAAATGCTTTAAAACAACTGTATACCGCTATTGATAAAAGTAAGGATATAAACCAGGTCTCTCTGTGTGACACTGTTGAAAAGGTAAAGAGATTAAATAAATCTAACTGTACCGATAACGCCGCAGAAAATGCAGTAAAAGAACACACTGGATCATCAGAGCAATATAAAGATAAATCTGTTAAAGTAGAAGCTGTAACAAAAATGATCAATGTTATAGATTTGATAAAGAAATTTGAGAATGTAAAAAAACAAGTGAATGACTTGAAACAGGAGCGCGAAGAGAAATTTGATACTAGATACTTAAATACAAATGGAACAGATAAATCTTTAAATTTATTCGGAGGTATTTTAGAAAAAGTTACGAAACTAATACTACCTGATAAGAAAAGTAAAAGTATGTTAAACAATATACAGAGACAAAATATTTATAGCAACGCAAATGAATTTGAGAAACATCTTAAAGAAACGTTCAACATTAATATTCGTAACTTAACTGTAAATGAGAAGGATAAGCTAATCCTGGACTATTTACAACATATTGATAGTAATCCAGATTGCTTATTAAGCCCTAAGTCTAACAAATTTGTAAGAAAACCAAAATCAAATGTTGAAGGAAACATATTACTTAATCTATCAGAATACTTTAAAATAAAATCCTTAGGTGAATTATTTCAACTTACAAGTTCTCCAATTAAAAATTTAGCCATGGAAGTACCTAATATTCGTACATTAGCAACTTCCGAGAAAAGTATCGAAACACCGATTACGGAAAAAACGACCCTTCTAAATTCTAAAAATCGTACAAAAATTTTGTCAGATATGAAAGAAAAACTCAAATCACATTTAAAAACCATCCTGGAAGATGTAATGGAGATGCAAGTTGCTAAGGGTCTATCTAAAGGTAAAGGAACTATAGAAATTACAGATATTTTGCCGTGTATATATAACATTTTAAATGAGAATGAGGAAACTAAGTCCAAGAATGCAGAGAAATCTAAATCAGTTGAGAAAGTAGCAGCTATATTTAAAAACCTGAAGAAGGATTTAAAATACACACAGAATACTAGAAGAACTAACTATATTTACAAACGTCCAAAATCAGCAACAGTTTGGGATAGAATAATTAAAAATCTAAATGACAAATATAAATTAAGTACTCGTAGGAGTTTTAAGTCAACAAATGTACCAAAAAATTATGAAGAATTGAAGAAAGTGATGGATAACACTGAATCTGGTTCAAATACATATAAAACTGTTGCGTTATTACACGATATACCACCAGCAGACAGATTTACATTGCTAAAAACTTTGGATAGCGATGTAAAGAAATATAATGATGCTCTGGGATATATCAAGGTATCTCTAGAAAATGGTACAGTTCCAAGAAACAAATTTAACGAAATAGCTGAGTATATCGAAAATACAAGAAATAATATAAATTTGAATAAAAACGTTGTTGATAGCATGAACAGATATAAACCAAGTGTAAGTCTTATAGGTAATATGAATTCTAATAAAAGAAAACTATTAAAAAATAACGTAAAGCCAAAACAATCGATTAGAGGTATCAGTGAAGGAGCTTCTACATATGGAAACAGTATTAAAATAACTAGAGATCAAATCATAAACCAGTTAATCAAAAATCGTTTAAGATTATTTTTAAGAATAAAAGAAGCTTCACAGGTTGATGTAAGCGAAGATATAAGTTATGATATAGCTAAAAAAATATTACTATATTTGGAAAGGGGAAATTATGTAATTGCTCGAGAATTATACAAGGTGTTTGTGTCTCAATATCAAGAAAATAAAATAAAAGATGCAAAGATAGGTAAGCCTTTAAATACAAACATCTTTATATAAAGTTAATTTAAAATTGACTAAAGTAAATGTCCACTGCAATTTATGAATTCTGTTCATGATTTCAATGTGAGAAATGTTTAAAAGAAAAAGGTAAATAGCTTAGTACATAAATTTGAATTATATCGTTCAATTGCTTTGTATTTTTGCTTTAATTGGGAAGTAAAATTTACTAAATATGAAGACTTTAGTAGTTTATATACGTAGTGCCCACACTTGTGTGCCAAAATTGTACCGTGCAATAATTGCTCTAATTCATAAAATATTAAGATTCATTTTAATTTAGGATACACAAGGAGAAATGAAAATAATGACGCTAGAAGGGGATCGATGCGACAAAAAGAACCCTTTATACAGTTTGAAGAAGCAAAAGTGGATGATATTCCATTAATGAACCACAATCAACTCCTCAAGCAGCTAATCAATATAAAGAACATGAATATTTGAATTAAAGATGTTATTTGTACTTTTATAATTTATTAAAAGTTTTCTATGAAGTCTTGTTTTCTATCTATATGGTGTTACAAGAATTGATTCATTGTGTATTGTACTTATGTAATTACAAAAAGCAAATTCTCCAATTTAAAGGAGAAATAATATTTTTTTTTCAAAATGACTACGCTATTGACCCAGCAAGGTCTTAACAGCTTCACCGGACTACTTTATGAAAACAATCTGTTTTACTCCGTAACATATTATAGTTTGGAGTTAGGTTTTTTGATTAATAATCCGGTATGTTCCGTAATATACCTTCGTTATTATGGACATGTTAAGTTAGTGAGGAATTATTACATGGAGCATGAATTCTAAGATGTCACGGAAATTCTCTTGAAAGTTCTAACAGTGACCGTAATCTTGTTGGAAAACTAGACTTCAATTATTTCCCAATGTGAGTTTTTGAAGGGATTATAGTTTGTCATGTAGAGGACTGTATATTTTATTACTAATCTTGTGCTATTTGATTCTATATTTTGCAATATTGATGGCATTACACGTAATATAGTTCGGTTATTGTGCATAAGCGGAGAGGATGGAAAATAATACCATGAATTTTGAAATGCCACACAAACTCACTACAATGTTTTAAGAAGGGAGTCACCATCTTGTTAGAACATTAAATTTGTCGCAAGACGCTTATAATATTATTCCCTACTCGACGATGATAATCTCGAAGATTGGTTGCCAAAAACAAAATAAAAAAATATCTCAATGATTCAAAAACATCTCAATATAATCTTAAATAGAGAAGATTGATTGTCAAAGTGGAGAAGAAGCAAAGAACATATTAGAGTTTGACCACTAAGACCTTGATGTTAAGGGCGATGTGATAAAAAAGATGTTATGTTTCTAGAACATTCTTTTTATGATTGTCTAAAAACTGTAGTATTATTTATCCTGTAATTAAGTATATGATATAGTTTAGTAAACACAGAAGCAGTTTTTACATATTTGCCTGAATTAACACAATTAAATCTCTTTAGTAAACTAAAAGAAAAAACTGTAATACAAGCTTCTAAGATCAATTTTGGGTATAATATGAAATGAGTTCGACAAAAATAACGTACTAATATTAAAATTACTATTTTAATAATTTTATTGTATTTTATACATACTATTACAATACAATTATACATTACAATTATAAATTTTGATCACATCCTACTTTTCACTGTAGTTTTTGAAAACTGAAGAACTGTTCTTGCTGTATTGGACCTAACCTTATTGTTACGTGCTGAAATTTATAAAATATCATATTAACCTATGTTACTAACACTATTGTTCTAAAAATGTAATACTTAAGTCTTACAGAAAAGCGAAATGTTATGTATAATAGGTCCGTTCTTGCATCCATCCTTTTTGTAGGTGGTAGAGCCACGCTGAAGCTATTATTGGTTTCAGCAGGAATGGGTCGGCTCGTCCGGGGTAGCACCACCCTCTCACAGGAAATCAAAGTGAAGTAATAGTGCTTGCATTGTTGCGTTTCGTTCGGTCAGTGAGAGCACCGGAGACCCATCTCCTCTCCCCTCTCCTCTCCCTTCCCCTTCTTTCTAAACCTCCTCTGGGGTTGCTAGTGTCTATGGACGACGGTGATCTCTTAACAACAGGTGACCCGCATGTTCATTTGCCTCCTATATGATATAAAAAAAAATCCAATATAAAAAATTACATTCGTAAACTATATGAAACTAGCTGACGCTGCTACGCGTTTTAAGACTCAGTTATTATGAAAAAGAAATTCAAAATTAAAACGTGGTGGCAACTATGAGATATGTATAACAGTCGGTCCTGGGAGTTTTTGGCGGGATCTTGGTCTGTCATGTAGTGGATTTTATATTTTATTCATAATCTTGTGTTATTCGACTCTATATTTTGTAAATTTGGTGGTGTTTTGCCTAATATAGTTAGTTTATTGTGCATAAGTGAGTGAATGGAAAATAATACCACGGAGCATGAAATTCTGAGATGCCACAAAAACTCCCTAGCAGGTTCTAACAAGGGATCCACCATCTTGTTAGAATATTAACTCACACGACGCTTAATATTGAAATGATCGTATGACGCTTGTAATATTATTGACTACTCGACAATGGCAGTAATAATCTGAAAGATTGATTGCCAAAAATAAAGTGAAAAAAAAAGTCGGTCCTATAGTTTTCTGTCAACAAACTAATTTAAAGTGCCATCTGTTCGAGACTAATGAAACTTACAATCAATAACAATATCAATCAATCAATGTCAATCATTTAATTTGTAATTTAAAAATATTGAAGGCATTAATCAAAATATAAATGATTCTTTCAAGTTGGACTAAATTATATATAATGCCAATTATTCCTGAATATCAGCTGAGTAGTTTCGGAGTTTATCGTGGACAAACATCATGACACTGGATTTTTAAATATTTAGGTAAGAAAACCTTAAATAGTTCATGCAATTTGTTTGCCATTCTTCCTTATTAATTTATTTTGAAATGTATTTCGTTTCCGTGAAATACATGTGTTAGAGATTTTTGTCATCGACTCAAGTTTCCTCGCACAGACAAACTTTACCTAATCATAGTTTAGATATGTTCAACTTACATTTTATTTTATTTTGTCTTGAATTGCTCTTCTTTATATCCTTTGCTGCTATTGCTGGATTTACTTTCCCTCTTAAATATTTTGGTAAAATGTTTTTGATTCGATTATTGGCTTTCATATTTCTTACTGATCGTTTACCTCTTGGTGCTAGATCTAAATTGTTTTGCCATTTCTTCATAGTCTCTTCGAATTCTGTAAACCTTCTTCTTGTTATATCATCAAGTTTATTTTTTACTAGTTTTTTGACCAGGTCTTTCTTTTTCGAATTTCTTTTTAGGAGATCTACGATATCTTTCTTTGAATTTCTTAAAGCGTTTCTTATTTTCTTAAAAAAAGATTCCTTTTTTATTTTTTTATGTAATTCAAAAGATTTCGTGATGTTGTTTGATTCAAACCCTTTATTATGAAGTTTAATAATTAATTTTATTTTATCATTTATTGTTTGTAAACCCTTGTTTATTTTTTCAATAATTCTGTCACCAACTGGACCATCTATAGTTGACATACGTCGACTATGAGCAAAATTTATTAAAGTTAAAGCATCGTTTATTTTTTCTATATCCGAAGATAGCACAAAATGTAGTAATTTCATAGCATAAAGTCTATCGAAAACGGTGCTTTTAGTCACATATTTTGTAAATTCTTGCCACTTTGCACCGATGCTCTGTAAATCGTTGGTTAGATTATAATTTGCATCTAAAACTCTAAGTCCGCTGTCATTAAACTCATTCCCATAATTCTGTTTTATGACCCTTCTCAGTATCATCTTTGAAGTATCTGAGAGTGGTGCTAATGCATTGGATTCCGCTTTATCTTTGGCAACAACTTCAAGAATATTTATTAGACTATGAATGATTAGGTTCTCATCATTCAAATGCCTTCTAAAATAAATATTGTCATTAACATTTGGTATATTTTCTTCTCTAATATTATTTTTCTGACTACGCACATAACTTTTCATTGCACGTATTAGAATCTTCATATCTTGTGGGAGTTGAGTTAAATTTGTAAGCTTTTGTATTGTAACCATATCCCTTATAACTTCATAAACATCTCGTTTTAGTTTATATAACATCTTTTGAATTATATTAGTATTTGTTCGTCTCAGATCATAACTGTAGTCATATTCTGGTACAATTTCCAATTTATAAATGCTAAAAGATGAATTAATATCTGTTTCATTATCATGATCTACTGTAGTGATATCAATGTCTTCAGTATTATTCAATTTCATGAATTTCATTAATCTTTCACTTATACGTAATAAGTCTTCAAGTTCTTTCTGTTTCGCGCTAATAAGATTGCTTAGTGGCAAAAGTACATCATCTTTGAGTTCTATTGTTCCATTCGTGTTGTAACTTTCTTCATTTGAATTAGGTTTTGAACTATTTGCAATAGTTACATTCCTTTTCATTATATTAACAGCATTTAATTCTAAATAATTGTTATTTTCTATAACAGGATCTAAATAATTATTTTTTTCATTGTCCTCCATATAATCTGTAAATATAAGATCAAAAAGAATTTGATGTGTATATGAGTTCCCTCTATATGCAATTTTTAAATAAAAGATATAATATTTCCTACAAAGTTTAAGCTTCTAATAATATAAATATCTAAAAATATAATTCTTTAAATCGCAACTATTTAAGTACTTGTTGTAAATGTTTTATACGAACCTACTATCCAATTAAGCTTGGGAAGTAGGTTAGAATTTTCACCTGTTATGTTTCGTTCATTTCCAATGTTCTTTCTTCGAGTTGGCTCCAATAAATCGATAACTACCTCAGTTACTCCTTCCATATTAATTGTTGTGATATTATTGTCCACATCTGAAGTATTTGCACTTTCAAGAAATTCATCCTTATTTTTCAAATTGTTTGAAGTCTCATTGAATTCGTCGAATAACATATAATCAAAAAATGTATCATTTCTTGTATCTGCTAGTGGTTTTTTTCTAGAATAGTTTTTACTTTCAACAGCTATATTATCTAGTACTTCATCAAATGCTAAATAATCATGATCGAGTCTCGTATTCGGTTTTGATGATGGTATTATTGTACTGTTTGTAATAATTTGTTCTGCAAAAAGTTAAAATTAATTATACAATGTTTTTTGTAAAATTTATAGTTTACCTTTTACTTAACATGATTATAAATTGTCTTAATAAGACAACTGGCCTGGTTTTTAAGTTAAGCCTTTGGTGTTGCAGTATACATAAATTGTAATGATAGATTTACTCCTTTATATTATCTAGGTCAATGTGATGTGTTCATTCATATCATTTTCGTACTTGGTATTTACAATGGAAAAATATACTTTACACTATATTAATTTTCTCATTAAAAATTAGAACTTCTAGTCTATTATATGTGATTGACCTCCGTACAAGAATATTCATCTTTTTAGCAAGATTTTCTTACAATTAGATACCATAAGACAACCTTTATAGTGCTTGTATCGTTTCTGATAGAATGTTTATGCCTTGGTAAATCAAAATGGCGGTTCAAGATTTTTCTTTTAATTTCACGACATGGGAAATTGGTAATTTTATGGTTTACTAAAAAAATTTCTACAAACGAAATAATAATATTAAAATACATTCTACATAAAGATTATGATTTAACAATGTTTTTTAAGGTTTTTTTAAACCTATGCTGCCAACTGTTAGTTGACCTGTGCCTCATGAGGTCTACAATCGTTCGTATGGAACTTAAAGCTCTATAGTTTTGGATACTCCAAGGGTCAAGACACTTTCTTAACTTTTTTCTATACCCATCAATAGTTACCCATAGGGTATACCATTAGATTATTAGTAAAACACAATCGGACCATCAAATTTATTTTATTAGGGAAGTTTAATGTCAAAAAGAGATTAAAATATATTTTTTATATCATATACGAGGCTAATGAACCGTTCGTACAGACGAACGAACGAACGAACAGATCTGTTGTTAAGCGATCACCGTCGTCCATAGACACTAGCAACCCCAGAGGGGAAGGGAGAGGAGAGGGGAGGGGAAGGGAGATAGGTCACCGGCGCTCTCACTGACCGAATGAAATGTAACAATGCAAGCATTGTTACTTCAGGTCGGTTTTCTGTGAGAGGGTGGTGTCAGCCCGGGTGAGCCGACCCATTAATGCTGAAACCAATAATAGATTCAGCTTGGCTTTACCACCTGCGAGCTGTATAATACTAAAATTTACCCATTGCTACTGCAGCTTTTGTGAGAATTTCGCTGTTGGCAAAATTATATGCAATTTCATCAGCAGTTGTACGTTGTAATTGGTCAACAAGCGGTTGGACATCGAACAACCATTCGTTTATCTCTTTGTAACTCATTTTAGTTGTGTTCGCCTCCCCCTTGTCTTTAATTGAACGCTTTAACCTACTTTTTTGATCATCTGCAAATAAAGGATTATGTTTTAATTTTATTTTCGTCTATTTCATCTTCTTACCCTTATCCCACCTAAGTAGGGTCGACACAACATGTTTTTCTCTTCCACTCTCTTCTGTCAGATGTCATCTCAGTATTCACACCTTTTACACTCATATCATTTTTCACATAATCAATTCATACTTTTTTCGTTCTTCCTAATTACTTACTTTCGTCTACATATTTGGTTATTTTTTTTACTATTTTTGTTGTAAACCTTAATCTTTTGGATTTCCAAACTGAAACCTCTTTTAACCTATTTAAGATATATTAGTAAGATTATTAATACTCAGAACAGATGCTAATATACTGTTTCGTAAATAGATTTTTTTTTTATTGTAGCACGGCAAAGTGACTGCACTATGCCTGATGGTAAGCATAGTACAATCCAAAAATAATAGCGACCACCGATTGACACACTATCCATCGCCGGTCGCCACTATCATGCTGGCCTATAAAAAGCTGGATATGCACAGGCTTCTCCCGAAACGCGACTCGTAGAAGCGAATCACTATTACGGGCTTTTTCGCCATATACATGGTGGTTGCGACCCAGTCGGGCTGTAAAACCCTACCACCCCGCTTGCGCCATTGCCTCGTTCGTTATTCAGCAGGGTGCACCACGTGCAGGTGAGGTTGGCTTGGGTGTCTCAAGTCTTATGATGTTATTTAATACCCCTTACACCCCTAACACCCCTTACACTCGCAATGCATAAAATACTATAAATTAAACTTGAAATTTACTGAATTCGCCCTTTTTGTATGGAAATACAGTTCTACGTAGATTGTAGAAGAAAAATGAAACTGTAACATTACTTACTGTTCATCAAATTCTCGATAACCGTCACCAGAACTTTATTGCTGATATCAAGACTTAGATCTGTTCTGCACTTCTGGATAATGCTGCAACTCCACCTACCTCCTGCATCGCACGCACAACTTCTGCATCCAGTACAGATATTCTCTGAAAATTTCCAGAACTACATCTATACTATAATAAAACTGTAACAAGTCGAAATCTGTACATTAAATATTTTTTGAAAATTTTAATCAGTGTAGACTATGTTATCGATATAGAAGCCAAAAATAATCTTTTTACAATTTTTGTCTGTCTGTCTGTCTGTCCCTATGCACACGCATCACTCTGAAAGTACTGAACCAATCTTGATGAAACTTGACATAGTGATAACTAATATTACGAGATTACATCAAATATACTTTTTGTCTCATAAAACGCAAAGGGTTCTCCAGGATAAAGGATTAAAGTCTAGAATATAAACCCGAATTACTCTGAAAGTACTGAACCAATTTTAATGAAATTTGACACGGTGATAACTAATATTAGAAGACTACATCCAGGATACTCTTTGTCCCATAAAACGCAATGAGTTCTCCAGAATAACGAAAAACAAAAATTTGCAGTTAACGTAACTAGACTTTTTTGCGACAGCTTAGTACAATAGCCGGCAACGTTAAAAGAACAAGAATTTTAGAATACCTGGTTCTTTAATACATCAATATATTTTTTTTTATATCATAAGAGGCAAACGAACAGGTGGGTCACGTGATGTTTAGTGACCACCACCGTCTATAGACACTAGCAACACCAGGGGATTTGTAAGTGCGTTTCCAACCTGTATATGGGGGAGTGTAAGGGAACCTCCGGCACTCTCACTGACCGAACGAAACATTACAATGCAAGCACTGTTATTTGACGTCGGTTTTCTGTAAGTATTCTGGCAGTATTAGCCCGAACGAGCCGACCCATTCATGCTGAAACCAGTAATAGCTTCAGCGTGGCTCTACCACCTACAGAAATTATCAATATATCAATAGACAGAATTTAGGACACTTGGTAGCAGGTTAACGTTGTATTTTTAATAGGCATTTTGATTTATGATTAATCAATAATAAGTTTAGGAACATTTTTTTCAGTAACTTTTAAACGCAATTAAACATTCAGACACATTTTTTATAAACAATCATATATATACCCGCTGATATATTTTATAAATAAAAAAAAGAATGTGGTGTCGTGGGACACCAGGTAGGAACGAAGTTCTTTCGGCTAATGTAGAATCGACACTATTTGGAAAAAAAAATCGTGCTCAATTTTATGTAATCGTAATTCAAATTATCAATTAAAATAACAAAATATGTCTCTTTATTTTTGTTTGACAACATAAAATTACATAGAAATAGAAATAATTACAAAAAAGGAGAAAGAGAAAGATATTATATACTACTCGCTTATGTATACGACTGTCGCGCCTGCGCACGTCTCATTTAACTGTTTTATTCCATGCACTTTTCGTTACAGTTTTACTATCACATTTTTTTCAGTTCGGTCGCGCAGCAAAATCTCTATCTCCTCCAAGCCTGCCGTAAGGAACTTCGTTCCAATAATAAATTTCAAACCAATTATTTTTTTTCATAGCAAAGAACAAATGTCATTTTATTAAACATTATTGACCACCATATACAACGATAAACGTAAACGTATGACTTGGGATTGACGCCATCTCAAATATATGTGTCGTCGACCATCAGGCTATACAAAACCGAAATACCTTGGGCCGGCGAGGTGAAATATCTTGGTGTTACTTTAGATAAACACTTAAATTTCGATTCACACACAGAAAGAGTGCGAAACAAAGCCGTATGGTCTTGGGTCGTTTCTATCATTTGCTTTGTCATAAGAGTAAAATATCCCCCAGACATAAACTCACTTTATATAAAACTTGCATCCGTCCGATTATGACGTACAGTTGTTCGGTCTTTGCACATGCGCAAAATCGTATTCAAAAGTTGCAGGTTCTCCAGAACTGAGCCCTACGTAAAATCACCGGTACCCCATGGTACGTCCGGAATAAGGATCTCCACAGGACCTGGAGATGCTTTCTGTCTGAGCCTATATAAAATCACTTACAGGTAGTTATTTCGAAAAAGCCGCGAATCATCCCAGCCCGTTAGTGGTATCCGCCGCGAACCTTCTCGGCAACGGCTCAAGCCTAGATCTGTTCCCTGGGCGTGGAGCCCTTGAGTACGCTGCTCACGCGATACAGTGACACAAGAGTTCTACCCTTATTTTTCGTTATCCTATCCTACATAGTTTAGAGGATTTTTTCCTACACAAAATACATATAGAAGTTGTTGAGGCACGCATGCTTGGTACACATGCATGTTTCAATAACTTATATACGTATATAAGTTACCGGACTACTAAGACGAGCGCTTAAGGCACTCAGCCGATTTTATTTAGGCAACCAGTTCAAGGGTACACGGCACACCTCGGCTTGACTGTTGCCTGTTGCATGCAAAATCGCGACCTATCTTAACTAATCTAGCTAACTATTCATATATGTATGAGTTATTGAAACGTATATGTATACCAAGCATACACGCCTCAACAACTCCTGCATATATTTATTATCGGAAAATTGAGAGTTTTTTAGTTCGATTCATGTGTAACATGTTTCATTCATCATCATTCAGGGTTTCATGTGTTTCACGTGTGTGGGGGTGATCGTGTAGTGTTGTAGCAGTGATGTATATTTGTGTGTCACCGTATCGCGCAAGCAACGCACTCAAGGGATCCTTACCGAGGGATTGAACCTGATGTATAAAACTGGCTTGGTTTGAAGGTGATAGGTACTATGTTGTGAGTGGTACAGAGATTATTTATAAAAATATATTGGAAATATATTTCAAATACGTTTTTGAAACAGTTTATAACTCTTAGACAATAGTTTCAAGCAAGTGACATTTGACGTTTTCGGCGGGATGTTTGACGCTTCGATACGGTGTTCATATATTTTTCTTTAATACAATGGAGTATAAAAAGGTTTTAATACAAGTCGAAGATAGTTATGATAAAGTAAGTGGTAGAGATGTTTATTCAGTTTTATGTAGGTTAGTTTTTATTTTAATTGATCCTGGTAGATGACGCTACGAATGGGTACTAGGTTTATTTAAAAAATGAATAAATGTAATCTGGGTATATGTTTAAGTGAATCCGTGGATAGTTTGGATTCACAATTGGAAACGGTAGTTGTGGCTGCAATCGGGTATCAGTTTTATTTGCGGGGTGGTAGGTCTTTACAGCCTGACTGGGTTACAACCACCATGTACATGACGAAAAAATCCGTAATAGTGATTCGCTTCTGCGCGTCGCGTTTCGGGATCAGCCTGTGCATATCCAGCTTTTTGTAGGCCGGCATGATAGTGGCGACCAGCGATGGATAGTGTGTCACTCGGTGGTCGCTATTGTTTTTGGATTGTACTGTGCTTACCATCAGGCATAGTGCAGGCATTTTGCCGTGCTACGATAAAAAAAAGAAACAATTTTTTCGCGTGATAACCAATTTGGTGCAAACGAAGTTGCACGGGTCAGCTAGTATACAATAAAGGGGATGCTAACGAACAGGTGGGTCACCTGATATGAAGTGTACACCTCCGTCCATAGACACCACTAACACCAGAGGATTCAGAAGTGCGTTGCCAGCTTGTGTTGGTAGAAGAGGAGGGAGGGGTAAGGGGGAGGAAGGGCACAGAGAAGAGGGAGGTGGGCCTCCGGCGCTCTCACTGACCGAAAGAAATTGCACTGTTACTTCACGGTGGTTTTCTATGAGAAGGTGGTACTATCCCGGAAAAGGCGACATTCAAGCTGAAGCCAATTATAGCTTGAGCGTGGCTCTACCACCTACTAAATTACCACCTACTATCCACTTTCACCTATAACAAGACTGAAACTGTCTCACTCACTCGATGATGGTTAGAATCTACACCATGATACTCAGCAGCAACCGCAACAAACACACGCGCCCGCGTTTATAATAGAAATACATAAAATGAAGATAGATAAGATTCGATTAAAATTGGGTCGAGTCGGATAATTTTCATATACATTAAATATATATTTATCTATCTATCTATCTATCTATCTAGTACCTTTAAACGAGTAACTCTTGTATATTTTTATATTTGTATATATTCAGGATCTCGGAAACGGCGTCATCTATTTTATTTAGGTAGTTTCGGGGACGATAAACCGATCTAGCTAGACTTTATTCCTAGAAAACGGTTTTTTACTGAGTTTTCAGGGAATGAAAAAATATAGCTAGAATATATAGGTAAATTTAGCCACCGCTGCCAAAATAAAAATAGCTCACATGGAAATTGGTTGCTTCGAAAATCCGTGTAACCCCAGTTTGAATCCAAGTGATAGCAGAAGAGATATACTTTTTTAGTTCTTTTTTTTTGTAAAAAGATGTTCCATTTATAAGGAAATCGTAACAGTTTATTTTAATTTAAAAATGTTTTTTAAAGAACCGACCTAAGCTCGATCTCCCGGCTACTTTAAATTAAGTAGTCATTTCAATTTCAATATTAGTAGAAAGTTGTAATAAACAAAAATTTTGTGGTAAGAAAAGGCGACCAGTAGCATTATTATGTAGTTGCGTGAAGAATTACTTCTATTTGATATAGAAAATCAAGATATATTAAATCAATCATATACTAGAAAGAGAGAAGTATGACGGTAAGCCATTTCATACTTTTTGTTATTATTCTTATATATCTGAGCTTTTTTTTTTTTTCAAGGTGTCTATGCTATTGACCCAGCAAGGTCTTAACAGCTTCACCGGACTACTAAGGCGAGCGCTTAAGGCACTCAGCCGATTTTATTTTGGCAACAAGCTCAAGGGTGCACGGCACACCTCGGCTTGGCTGTTGCCTGTTGCATGCAAAATCGCGACCTATCTTAGCTAACCTAGCTAACTATTCATATAGGTATGAGTTGTTGAAACGTATATGTGTACCAAGCATACACGCCTCAACAACTCCTCCAATTATTTATTATCGGAAAATTGAGAGTTTTTCGATTCGATAAGGGAAAAAAAGTAAACCCTTCCACTTTCATGTGTAAGCGTGTAGGCGTGCAAGTGTGTGGGGGTGATCGTGTAGTGTTGTAGCGGTGATGTATATTTGTATGTTACCGTATCGCGCAAGCAACGTACTCAAGGGCTCCCTACCGAGGGATCGAACCTAGGCTTGAGCCGCTGCCGTGGGAGGCCTAATCGGGAGCGAAATTAACCCCCAGACCGCGGCGGCGTGATCTGTGGTTACGCGGGCGTGGGCGTGAGCACGCTCTGTTTCGAGGGATAGGCTGGTACTGATCGTTCGCTGACGTGATTGAATCAGGAGGGTCGGTAAAATATATCTGAGCATTACATGACACTTATATGTATATACTGTACTCTTATTGTTGTGTATTTAGTGGTCACATGCGGACATGTACTGTCAGGCAGAGTGCAATCACTCTGTCGTGATATGTGCATATTAATTTTAAATCATGTATTCCAAACGTAGGTGGACAGGATAGGCTACAAGGCAAACAGATTGACTAGACCGTAACTCAGTAACAAACAGTAGTATTAAAATAGTTGTTGAAAGACTAATGTCTACGTGGACTGACAGCATTAATGATAGGGAGAGCTTAATTGCTTACGGATTTGAGCAAAACAGTTGTATATACCTTATTATGGACCTTAGTATTGGATTCAGGATGTGAGCGATGATAATTTAAAAGCGATTGATAGGAATTTACACAATTGGATGAACATCGAAATATATAAAAATCCAGTGTCACGATGTTTGTCCACGATAAACTCAGTAACTACTCAACCGATCTCCAAGAAACGTTGGCATTTTTGTATAACTAACTTCTGCCCGCGACTTCATTCTTACTTTGAGCTAACGCTAACACGCAGCGGAAGTTCTCACGAGGAAAAAATAACCCCGATTTTTAAACATTATTTATTGGTGCTCCACTTCTATTGGTCTTAGCGTGATGATATATATCCTATAACCATCCTCGATAAATGAGCTATATAACATTGAAAGAATTTTTTTCAAATCGAATCAGTAGTTCCTAAGATTACCCCCTACAACGTCACATCGTCACAAACTTCACCTCTTTATAACATTATTAGTATTAGTATAGGTCTATTCCAATTTGAGAGATATGATAATTTATATTTTGTTTAATGGCCTCAATATTATTTAGTCACAAATTTTAATTCATTTATGTTTGTGAATGGTAATTATTGTTATTTATTGTTAGTTTCATCAGTCTCGAACAGATGGCGCTTTAAATTAGTTTGTTGACAGAAAATTGTAAGACCTACTGGTATACATATCTCATGGGTCGTCTTTTTTTAACTGACTACGCTATCTTGCTATCCTATTGATCTAGTAAGGCTTTAACAGCTTCACCGGACTAACATGTTATTAATGGCGCCACGATTTAATTTTGATTTTCTTTTTCAACTTTAGTTTTTAATGGTGCACGTGTTTTGTTAATCTATTTACAACGTAGCCTCGCCTTTTCTTTATTAATTTATAGGCGGACTCATGACACCATAATACCAAATATTTTGTCATAATTTTAATTCAACATGTAATAACAGAGCCAAAGCAACAAGTGGTCGGGTCACCTAGTGATATTATAGAATAAATTCGTGATTATTTTAAATGAAACCTTAAAGGTAATGAGATTAAATTATAAAATATGTTTTATAGAGTAATCATCGACAACATTTTTGACCGCTCTAAATACATTTGCGCAGTATAAAAATTTGGGTATAAACAAGTATTATATGGAGGCACTGAGGCAACCTAATAATATATATATATGTATATATATATATATATATGCTAACTATAGATTCCTATAGTATTTTTTAAATTATGTTTTGTATTATACTCTTGACTGTGTTATGCGCAAATCTGAACTTACGGTTATATTTATGGCGGCCAGAAAAATTAACGAGGTCTGTAATTTACCTTTATGGCAGTTTGTATAACTCGATACAAGGGGTATACACTCTGAAGATATCTCGGAAGCTGAAAAATTATACACCCATATATTTATTATCTTATTCCAATATTACTAAAGTATAAACAATAATATGAAATGGAAATAATATACGGAAATAAAATTAAATCTTACAACATATTCATGAATAAGTTATTTCTGAAAAATTCTGACGCATATCACGATATATTGTTAGCAATGTAAGGTAATCACTAGATCACTACTATTATAAAACAAGGTGCTCCGCCGTGTTTGTCTGCCTGTTCGCGATAAACTCAAAAACTATTAAACAGATGCTCTTGCGGTTCTAATTAATGAATAAAGTGATTCACGAAGAAGGTTGAGGTATATAATTTGTTTAGATTTTTTATAAACTGGTTGAAATATAACGATAATTATTGGAAGTGTCGGATAAAGTTCAGCCACTTGGCAGTTTTCGTCGAAAACGCTGTCTAATTCTTTTGAGATATAACAAGTGAACGACGCAGACAAAGTAGCGGGTATAAGCTAATATTGAATAAGTTATTGGCAGAATTTGCGTAATCGTGATTTTTTTGAAGTGAAACTTTTATAGGAGGAGTTTGGAATTCTGATCCGCAAACATTTTGTGTGTCGAAAAGTGATGGATGTAAACACTATCGGGCATAGTGTTGAAAACACCGGTTCTCTACCGAGCACCGAAGTTAAGTAACGTCGGCCGCGTCAGTACTCGGATGGGTGACCGCCTCAGAATAGTACGTCATGTAACGCGGAAGTTGGTTTTTTTATTACAATTTTTTCGTTTAATACAAAAGTTTCACTTCTATCGTTGTGTCTCTACGATACAGGATACGATACGATTTTTTATTAATTTACTCTTTCCCTGATATTAATAATTGTAATGAACACTAAAGTTCTCACGTATCAATATCCACCCTATAATAAATACCCCTTTGAAATTAAAACTTGCTTGAAATGGTGCTTGATCCATATTCAGTAAATTTGTAATAGACTTTGGGACATGTCTTTGGACCAAAACATATTATTATTGATCTTACTGAGGTTGAAACATAGGATGACCAATTTGTGTTTGAAGGCAGGTCTTTAACTAAATCTAGCTCTCCTAAGTTTCTGCGGACGTACATTAAATTATCAAAAATGTGTTGCGAGGGCAGATTTAAAATACTGAATTGCATATATTGTAAAACTACCCGTTTTTGTAATACAAATATAGTGTCTACCTCAGCTGCTGTCCCCCCAAGGAAATACCGTAAGCTATGGAAGAATCATGGAAGCCACGATTTCAAATGATTCCAAAAATAATTAATGAAATTTTCGATTTATATTTGTGCATGATTAGTTAGAAGTATTCTTAATAATACGACGTAGTTCGAATAATAGGTGAATACCTTTTTCAATGAATGAGTGCATCATATCATCAACTTTAGCGCTTATTTCTGGATTATTAATCTTCTCTTCAGTAGGTTCTTGAAGGATTTTATCCGTCAGCATGTAATAATCACACCTTAAGTGGTCCATTTCTAAGCAATCCATCCCGTAGCAAAGTTTACATGCGTCGTTGTCTCGGCGAATAATCTCCGTGTTCTGATAGTGAAACTGATATGATACTGAAAAATGATAGATTCATTTCTTAATTGACGTGGTTGTGACTTATATTCAATTATGAATGAATTAAATTATTACGATCAACGTAAATTGATGATTTGTATTGATCGATAAATATAAAATCGTTAATACTATTGCTGACGGTAATTGCTGTCTGTGTGTCGGTGTGAAAATATAGAACTGTGATTTCTCAGTTTGAAATCACCAATACGTTGTAGGCTAGTGTGGTGATTATACACTTTCCTTCGGGAAGAGGCCTATGACCCTGCAGTGAGGCCAGTTAAAGGCTGATAATGATAATCAATGTAGGAGTTAAAGATTGTTAAGCAGCCAAGCTTTTGGTGAAGAAAAGAATAGTGATAAAACCAACCATAGCATGGTGGAAGGTCTTTTTCTAAACTTTCCTTTCTATGTTTTCTTCTTAGCTACTATAATTAAGTTAAAATTCTGTCGCCAAGTATATGCATTCCGAACAGCTGTGCTTGGAAGCCGGTCCCTTAAACTAATCTATGAAAAGACTTCTAAACGCGTCGTCGTAATCGGTCATTTGTACACGTAAATTGCAGGTACAAAAGTGATGACAGCGTATTCTGAAGCGATGGGATAGACTTCATAACTATAAAGAAATTAAGTTTTTAGCTAATGGATAACTTAGTGATGGAAAAATTGCACGGTGATATGGTTTTTTCTGGTCCCTACCTAAATAACTACTACATCAGGTTAAAAAATTGTCATCAAGCAGTTCAGTGTTTGTTATGGCAGACGTACTTGAGAACCAGCTTAGATTTAATGTGTTAATCATCTTGGGAAAACATAGTCAAATGCATGACATAAAAAAGTACATGTTTTCCGTTCTATTACAAATTTGAATTCTTATCAAGATATCCTAGCAGCAGAATGTGAAAGTCAGCCCTCTTTGCAGCTACATAGTAATTTAATGTCTTGTATAATTTTGGTAAGAAGTTAGCTATGAATATTTATGTTTACAAGTAAACAAAAGGTCTCACCGGACGCGCTAGTCATGCCGACAAAGAAGCACACAAGCACGAACATGGCGACGGAACGACAAACAGTGTTGAACGGATTTCGTAACATCCACTTTTGTTTATAATTCGAAATTGTTTCGATATTGAGGTATGGATTTAGTTCGTGTTTTTTCAATTACTTAATGGCTTTATGGTTTTCTTTTTTTTAATAAAGCAAATTTCGAGCTGCTATCAAATTTAGATTAGCTTAAAGAACTTTGTATAAAGTTGACCACATGGTTAAGTTGCGTAGTATGGCCAATAAGAATTATACCTCATTTCATTGCCATAAATATACACAGTTTAGTCATCTTTACTAATGCTCAGATCTAATAAAACTGATAAAATGTGATAATATGTTGGAGTTCGATTCGTGCCGCCATGCGGGTCGGACGCGTGCGCTAGTATCGCTTTCGACGTGAATTTCTGTGCGTGTTTCATTTCGATTTTTCGTAAGTGTTCGCGACGCGTTCACGCGACCGTGTTTTCACGTCGAAAGCTTCGGTATTTCGTTACGCTCATTATTGTCACGTTTCTTTGAGACGTTCAAAGGGGTCTTTCGTAAGGCGTTCTTTTCAGAACGCAGCAAACGGCACTTTTCCGTGCAATTCTAACCGTACTTTTCAATGCGTTCTTTGCGTGTTCTCCGTGTGCTGCGTGTCGCCAGTTTGCGTTCCAGGAGTTCAACGCGTCGTGCTTCGCTCTGTGGTTCGAGCTCCGTGTCGTCGCGCAGCTCAAGAAAGAAGTGTAAGGGCCTCCCCCTAGGCACTGTAAGTCCCCTGTGAGGCATTGCACTTCGCCAACAGTTTTCTTTTGGCCTGGACTCCGGAGTCCGTTAAATTTAAAAGACGCGCCCTCCTGCCACTTTGGCAGGGAGGTTTTTAATGTCTTCCCCCGCTCCGCACCCCTCCTTAGGTCCCGGTATGGCCTCCCAGACTGAGATTCAGCTTTTAGAAGCCGAACTCGTTAGGTTCCGCGGCTTCATTGGAAGCAACTGTCCCTCCCTCATAGAAAACTACGACGCGTTCTTTAAAACATACCACGCTGTGAACCCATCCTCAATGCCTGCTCCCTCGGTCTTAGCTAGGATCGAGGAGTCCAACAGCTTCGAGTTGGCAAATCGTCACTTTTCTAGTGACGACACGTCCGGCTCAGATTCCGATATGCAGCAGGATCCCCCCGCTAACGACGGCTTCACCGAAGTCACGCTGCGTCGTAAACCGCGCAATAAGCGTCAAAATCCTTCCTCGACCAAGAATGAAGGCGTCAAGCCTTCTAAGCTCGCAAACGTCGAACTGAATCGAGTAGTTTAGTTCGTTTCTTTCCGAATTACATGTTGTGTTTTTGTTTCATGCAATTTTAATTGTATGATCCAAAAATGAATACATGTATAGCTTAGCATAGTTTAGCTAGGTCAGATCGGGTATTTTTCTCGGTAACAGCCCAAGCCGAGGTGTGCCGTGCACCCTTGAGCATGTTACCTAAACAAAGTTGGTTGAGTACCTTAAGGGCTCGCCTTAGTAGTTCGGTGAAGCTGTGAAGGCCTAGTATGGCCAATAGCGTAGTCAGTTCGAGAAAAAAAAAGTGATAATATGCACTCAGGTATTGATTGCCCTAATAGATTTTGTTGTTGGTTAAGATATAGTTTATCTCTTAATATTGGAACAAGAGGTTTTTTGAAAATTGTGTGGCTATGGAAATTCAATTGTTCACAATACCCTTACGATATTACTATCGGCATTTCATTATAAATTAACTGATTCCCACGACTTCATCTGCTAATTTCTTTTGTTTAGGCATGTCTCAAATGGATTAGGCAGCGTTTTCGACGAAAGTCCCCAGCCAGCTCGACCTTTTGCGATACTTCCAACAATTATCGTTATATCTCAACTAATTTAGAAAAAATCTTAACAAATTATATTTAAACCTTTCTCGTGAACCACTCTATTTATTAATGTAAACCGTATGAAAATCCGCTCAGCAGTTTTTGAATTATCGCGAACAGACAGACAGGTATACACGGCGGAGGACTATAGTTATTATATTCTAATAAGAAATAATTCATATTAAAATGGTTAGATATGGTTCTTAATATTTGGTATTAACCGAGTTCTAGCTCCGCACCTGCTGTGAAAACGTGAAATTTTTCGTGATGTTTGTAAACAAGCGGCCGAGTCGTGGCGTTGCTCGCGCAATCGTCTCGTAATCAGTAGAACTTATTGTATCAAACGAGAATCATGCTATTATTACTGATACTGTTACCTGTCGTCTTTTCTAAAGGTGAGCAGAAACGCATCAACACTTGGGATGGAAATTTAAGCTTTCCATTAGTCCTTTGGAAAGCAATGTAGACTGTGTACAGGTTCAGCATTGAAACAATGATTTTTTACTGTATAAATTTCGTAAAAAATGTACACACCGGATTGCCCTATTCTCTAACGATTTTCTTATTATTTTTATACTTTTAACTCAAAATGTAAATCCTGAAGCAAACCGGTAAGAGAAGGGGATAAATAAAACATATGCTAGCATATGTTGTGTTCTATGAGGAGTATTCAGAAGTAGCAATATATTCTTCTTCTTCTTCTTCTTGAAGCTGCTGTAGCCAATTAACTTTGTGAAGAGTAGTCAAATGTGTGAATTTAATAATAATTAAACTTTATTTCAGGTAACCGTGTACCATATTAAGTACATGAAACTGTTATACAAATACTTAGTGTAGCGTTAATATTATTAACTGTATTACTTAATTATTTATTTAACTATGTATACACTACGAAGCATATGTAGTCCATCCCAGGGACTCACAAAGATGGCATCCAACCTACCAGCAAGTATGCTCAGAATCCTATTACAACTACCTCTGAATCGCTTCAACATCGCGGGACATCGCTCATGCATGATGGCATGAAAGTCATCGATTCTGGCTTCAGCGAATATACCCGACGCAATACAGAAGCGAAGTAGTCCTAACAGCATCCTAAGCGAATTATTATAATGTAGGCCTTGTATGTATACCAACTCACAGGACTGCGTGTGTAAACCATTACCATTAAAAGTGTTACTTTTATTGGAGTCGTTCAAGGTGCAAAACTACGGACAAGCAATTTGAACATACGAAGCCGATAAAACGTCTTTAGCAAATACCTATGCATCCTATTTGGAAAAACTTTATTAATACAGTTCTTTGGGCTCTTGAATCGTGTGCCTCATTCCCAGACAAAGTTGTATACAAATACAATTTATTGTAGAATTTTCTTATGAATATAAAGGATAATTGTTTGCAATCTGCAGAACATAAGTGAATTGTTTCGAGAAAGATTAAGAAAAATTTCTTCCACAGATACACCAGTAGATAGTAACTTCGTCATCAAACGCATCGATTCGTGTCCAGAAGAAGGTTATTTATTCCGTCGGGAGCTCTCTCCCAACTCCGCAATTCCTGCACCTTGTTACCTCTGTTTCTGCCAGAACGATGGCACTGCCACTTGCTGGCGGCGGGAGAACAGAAGATGTGATGTAGAGAGTTACCATTACCATAATGTCGGGAAAAGGTGAGTAAACATAACAACAAATACCACAATAATAATACAAATATAATTCAATTTATATACCAATCATAACTAAGATTTTATTAAAGTTAGTGTATAGTAATTTTTTGGGTGGAACTCCATCACCTCGTACTGCGAGGTTGTCATATCGTGTTGGAGGCAGCGGCGACGGGTCGGAGAGGACCTAAGGCTGCCGAAATTGGATCTGCGTGCGATGGATGCTGGCATATCCGTCGCCGCGGCAGTTTTATACAGACCCGTTTCATGGAGTTGCATCGTGATATGTTACTCCTATAGTTTGTCGGAGGCGTATAAGACCCGCCCTTCTCTGAGGGGTTATCCATCTCTGACTTCTCAGACCGCAATGTCAGCGGTCCCAGCTTTCTGGCCCAAAAGGTGTAAGGAGGCAAGACGAGATTTAAGTCCGTACAAGTCGGACAGAATCCATCCTCAGCTACCCAGCTAGGGTATATATACGTAAGGATTTCTCCATGTACAAAAAAGAGGACAGTACTGCTTTCATATGCTTAAATTGTTTCAAGAGTAAGTCTCAATAGAAGAATGCAAATTTTTGCTTCCGACAAACAGAATGCGAATTTGCTATTTTGAAGCCTTATTTAACCATTTGTCCCATCGCTTTACTCCTTTTGAATACGTAATTAGAGTGCAGAATTAAGGATATCTTTCAGAAAACTGGAGATTATCAGTATTTAAACAATATGAATGTTTTGTTGCAATTTACCAAATTTATTTGCTTTTTATCTGAAATATACTGTGATTTTTAAGTAGAATTATTGAGTTATTAATTTAAGCTAAACCTTCATAACACAGCAAATATACTTAACATACAAACTATACGTACATAGGAAGACTGTTAAACGCATGACAATATTATAGATTATCTTAGACTGGGAATTATTGTTTTACAAATAATACATATTCTTCACGAGAAGATCTTAACTTTATGTCCTTTGTTATACGAAGTACACAAATATTTAAATTCTAGATGTCTTAGTTTCTACTTTTCAAAGAACCAACTTGTAATAATTGATTTGGTACATATATTATTATTTTTAAAATTGCTCGGTGAACAAAAAAGCTGTTCAACTTCTTATTCCATACAAAGCGGCGAAATAAAGGCATTATAATAAAAATAAAATTCTGGTGATATCATTAAGTTCCTAAGCATCAATAAAATCTTACAAAGCAGTAATTTTATTTTTGACGTAATTTTTTATTATTGCACAGAGATACTCGAGCGAGGCGAGGAATTGGTTTGGGAGACATATTCCTCCGTGACGCTGCCAGAGATTGTACGTAAAAACAAAATATTTTTGGTTAAGTAATTAAAAATATCTATTAACATAGTATATCGTTTCAGTTATCCACATCACCATAATCATCATCATCCATCATTACCCTTATCCCACCTAAGTAGGGTCGGCACATCATGTTTTCTTTTCCACTCTCTCCTATCAAATGTCATCTCAGTATTCACACCTTTTACGCACATATCATTTTTCACACAATCCATCCACACCTTTTTCGTCTTTCTCTGCTCGTATATCCATCCACCATCATAATCAGTTATCCACATAAATGTGTTAATCACTGACTATAATTACAATACTATAATCACCTAGTGTGAATTCTGTATTCTGATGTTCTACCACCCTCGAGTTACAAATCTGTCGACAAATACCTGTTGGTGTGTTCCGGCAGCTACAGTTGAGAGCCAGTTCTCTTTAGGTTTAGCGTGTGTAACATTTTAAACTACATGTTCTTAACCATTACACGAGAATGTGATCAAACGCCAAAAACTATGAAGTATCAAAAAAGATTATTATGCCATAATTATCATATCGTTGATCAATAAAAGAATAATCCTTAATTTGTAATTGCTGTAGAAATGTTTGAAGAAACTTTGAGATGACATATAAGAAACATTAAAATTTAAACCAGATCGAGTTTCTTGGCAGTTCTTCTCGATGACTGGGTTGTTTCTAAACCGGTGGTAGTTTTTAACGTTCATAAGTACTATATTAGAGTCTAAACTGAATAAAATATTTTTGATTTTGATCAATAAAAGAAAATGGGAATTGTTTAGTTTGTCAATCTTATATAGCCTTATATTGTAGCTTATATGGGGATATATGATTTACTGGCGGGTCCGGTGGACGTTGTCCCACCCTGATAATTAAAAAAAAAAACCTATTATCTGACCACAGCGCCACCTACCGGGTCCAGTTGTAAATCTAAACGATTCTCAGATCCACTGGAACACGCACACAAAACTTTATCAAAATCGGTTCAGCCGTTTCGGAGGAATTCAGTGACATACACATGCACAGAAGAAATTTATATATAAAGAAAATCATTTTATATATTATTTTTTGTTGTAGTCTTCAACAAACAATTACCGGAGCAATGCAAGCCTTATGAATCGAGTTTTAGCGATGGATGTCCACCGGGTAACAAATATTTATGATATTCTAAGATTTCACAAATATATTCC
Source organism: Antheraea mylitta (assembly GCA_014332785.1). Lineage (NCBI taxonomy): Eukaryota > Metazoa > Arthropoda > Insecta > Lepidoptera > Saturniidae > Antheraea > Antheraea mylitta. The sequence goes on from JACEII010000091.1 coordinate 1,489,532, forward strand.
TTGAAGTATGAGATTAAATTTACTTAATTTATTAGTAACTAATCTACATGTATTAAGTCCATTTATCTATCTAATTTTCTCTCGTACTTGTCGTGTCGTCATTAAAATTAACATTACAATAACTTTTGATAGAGTTAACCGATGTTAATGAAACCAAGACTAAATGAGAACTCGAGAATATGCTTTATGATTTTCTTGGTGAGGTTTTATCGAGGACGTAGTACTTTTGCATTCATGTGTGTTGGAACAAACAGATAGATAGACAGACGTTTGTAAAAAAATATTGAAATATATTTTATTACTTACTAGCCTCCGCGCGCGACTTCGTTCGCGTGGACATAGTTAATTTGAACTAATATGCAGCGAGAGATCTCAAGAGGAAAAAACACCCCGATTTTTAAACATTCTTCATTATTGCTCCGCGCCTATTGGTCTTAGCGTGATGATATATAGCCTATAACCATCCTCGATAAATGAGCTATATAACAATGAAAGAGTTTTTCAAATCGGACCAGTAGTTTCTGAGATTACCCCTTACAACGTCACAATTCAATTTCACAAACTTACAAACTTTACCTCTTTATAATATTAGTATAGATATTTTAAGGCACTTGTATTTTTTTTTTTACGTCAGCAATAATTACAAACAGAACACATTTAAAAGTACTATATTACGTTACGTTAGCATGGGAAGGGGGTAAGAGCATTATTTATTTTTGTTGATCAGGAGAAAGTGGCAAACTTACAAAAAATCTGCTTACGTAATACATACTTGAGAAGCCCCTTAAGTAAATAAAGGTTTTATTCAACTTTTGTTGTAAACCGACAAGAAACCATCATAAAAATTTATCTCGTATCCTAATCTTCATTTTTCATCAAATTAAGATGAAGTCCAGGGATCGTACGAAATGATAATACATTTGTATTGACATTGCATGACAGTCTATTTGAATCGGGGAATGCAATAATCATATCTTTATATAACATTGCATTGATTCTTGGTTTGTGAAGTATAACCTAATACAACCAAGGGATGAGGATTGATGTCAATAACACCTAAGTCACATCACGACAACATTTATTAGATCATCATAGACTCCTAAACGTGATTTGTTGAAAATAACCCTAATTGTTCTATCAACTCACTCTTAGGATTTTCAACTTTCTTGCTTAGTGTATTACTATACACAATTTTTGTTGTATCATAAATACATTTTACTCTTGTATGTACTATTTGCAGCGGACTGGTGTATTGGATGTACGGTCTGTGATTGTGATGCCAACGGACACTGGGATTGTCATGTCTTGAGTTATTGTCCAAATAGTAAGTAGTCATATATAGAACTTAAATAAGTAATAATACAATCAACAGTGCTCATTGGTGCAATAGTAAAAAATATAAAAGTTTAAATGTAGAATTTTCACAATAAACGCATCGACAATATTGTATGTTTTACAGAGTCTACTAAGAAGCCATATATTAAATCTCGCAAAGGACTCAACAGACGCACAATTATAAGAAAATCAGCAAAAAGGTCAATTAAATCCCCAACCAAAAACACTTCAAAACCAAAACCACCAATGCCGTCCAAATCTAATAGAAATCCTCCAAAATCCGTTATAAACAAACCAACGAATAAGAATAGACCAAAGAGACAGCCCGTAAAAAACCATAACCAACAAAATAATAAAAAAATTATACAAAGAAAAAATCAACACTCAAGAAAGATTGTGAAAAAATATATATCAAAGAAGCCCGTAACTCCACGAACTGCCTCTACAAAACGAATACTTTTACCTACTTCACCGAAGCTAGCCCAAGTCGCTGTGAGAAAAATAATGGCTGCCGTACAAAAACTGATGAGGAACGATTTAAAGAAGGGTAATTCATCCAGGATCCTTCAAGCTGTTGATAAGAAACACTTAGCTAAAGTAGATAATAATAAAAAAGGCGGAACACAGAATAATAAACAGAATAAAAATACTACAGAAAAGTATACTGCTCCTAAAACGAAAGCTAGAAATAAGCGGGAAGCTAATCTAGATGTAGAGAATATTTTTGAAGTCAATTCTACAGTCTTTTTGCCTAAAGGTTTGTATATTTCAGAAATAGTCAACATTAGCAGAATCAATTTGTTTAATTTGTGTGTTTAATTTTTTTTTTATATTTTATATTTAGAAGACAGACATTGCAAACATCATTATCTCTACCCAACATCTAATCCAATTCTGTAATTATTGCAGAGTCATCGTTTGTAGAAGAAGATGCAGTTGAGAAAAGACCAAATAATGCTACCTTTTCACCAAGCATTGCAACTACACCAAGTGTTTTTAAAATTGTAGCAAACAGAAACTTATCTGTAGGTCCTATTGCTACTATCATAACACGTTTTACGACAAATACTACCACTCCAATAACTACTGATCTAGAAGGCTTTTATTATAAATATATAGAAAATAGCAACACTACATTATCAGCAACAAATCAGCCTACGACAAACACATTTCCAAAAAAGGTAAATTTGACAACAACCCAAGACGCATTCCAAAATGCAACAACAGTAAAAAAAACAAATTTTATCATCAACATCACTGATGTCAATGAAGAAAAAAATGACAAAGACAGAATGATATACCTAATAGATAAAATACCGAGTGGTAATGATTTAAAATTCAAGAAATGGTCAAAAATAAAGGTGTTAAAGGACAAAGCAAAGCATTTTAAAGTTGAATTGGTTAAATCAAAGAACTTATATCATATTTTTGGTAAGAAAGAAACTAAGGTGGCTACATTTCCTACGGATAACAAAAAAATATCAGTTAAATATCAAGTAAAGAAAATGAGTGTACCAAAAAAGTATACTGTAAAAAAACTTGTAAATAAATTAAATATTAGAAAAGATGAAAACACTGTTATAAATAAAACTAGCATATTCTATGTAAATAATAAAATCACACAATTACAGGCATTTGTGAAAAATCTACTAAGTGGTTTCAGTAAAAATAATACGAACAAAACTAACAAAAAATCGAAACAATTTAATATACTAAGGTATATGAGAAAATTTTTTAGAAAAATATTTCTTAATACACAGAAGAAATTACCGAATAAAGGTAGAGACCTGTTTATAAACAATTGTATCATTGAAACACTTTGTGAAAATTTCGGCCCTTGTAAAATAAATAAAAAACAAAAGAAGTTGTTAGAAATGAAAATGAATGATATTCACCGAGAAACGGCAAAAATCTTGAGAACAATTAACATAATAAAAGGATTACTTCATCTTATTGAGTTACATTCCAATAAAGACGTTTCTTCGAATAAAACAAAATCAAGTTTCAAAGACGATATGGTGAAATTGAATTCTATACTCAAAAATACGTATGAGAAACCCTTCAGTGAAACAGATTTTATACAAATAGAATATATCAAAAATAATACACAAGAGTTTATTCAATCAATAGGAAACTTTGCAACACTACTGAATGAAATCATTGTAATCTTAAATACGACTAAGGATAATAGTATATATCCTCAAACAGTAGTTTTTACTTCAATAGAAAAAAAATCAAACAAAAACGAAGCTTTTAAACTCATTAAAACCTTATTAATGAAATACGATATCATTCATAATACTTTTCTAAAAAGAATGTATGATGCTATAAGCAATTTTGAATCAAAGTTAAAACAAGAGAAAGTTGCTAAAGTTAATATGAAAGAAGAATTAGGTAATATTGCCTCCATAAATCATTTTTCAAATAATATTATAACCAATCTGAGGAAATTGACGCACTTAGCGCAAACGCTAAATTCAAAGAAGCAAAAAAGGGAAGTGACAAAAGACGTCGACGCCATAGAATATCTATTGATGTTGATGGAATATTTGCTAAAACAAAATCATCCATTAGACGTTGCTCCAGGTATGTTCAGAGTATGTATAATATAATATATAATTTGACTAGTCTTATAATATGATATTTAAGAATAACTGATCTATTAAAAGTTTAGATTAACTTTTATAAACAGACTGATAAATCAACAATTACGATTATTTACTTCTTTTACTTTACGTCGTCCTTTTTTCAGTAAACGATGGTATAGACCTTTTGTTAGAATCTATACAACATTCACCGGATCTTAAAAGTATAAAGAAAAAAGTATTGGAAAACCTCCCTTTACGAATTATTGCAACAACGATGCCAGGGACAGTTAATAATTTTGAACAGTCCTATTTAAATATTACTTCCTCAGAAAACGATTCAAAAAGTGAATCCAATAATACATTAAAATTAGATGATACAAAACTAATAGATGAAGTGGAAGAAGACCGAGATTATGATGACAAGTATGTAATAAGAAAAAAATCTACAGACATAATTACTTTGGATAGACGTAACGTTCAATTAAGTACGATACAGGATGATAGAAATTCAACTACACATAAAGAGGTTATAGAAAATAAAAACACGAACAAAGGTGAATTCAATAAAACAGCATTCGATTGGATTGTGGAAAGATTTAACGACACAGTAAATAATAGTAAATATGAGATATACAATGCAGACTTAGATGATGAAAACCAAGTAACGGAGACGACCACTACTGAATTTAACATTGAAGCAGATACATCAACATTAGCGCCCAAAGTAAAAGACGAGCGAGATATTTCTGAAAGCGAATTTACAAAATTAGACTGGGTAGATACGGAGGCTAAAGATTACAAAGAATATAAAAGTTTGATACATTATAAGTCAACCACATCTTCAACTACTAAAGCGATAACAACGAATAAAGGCACAGAAGACAATGTAAGTATAATTTCAAGGGAATCAAAAACTGACAGAAAGAAGAAAAAAATAAATACAAAAAAAGTCTTGCTTAAAAAGCAAATGGATCTGTTAAACTCATTGGACTATGGCACTGAGAAGACAAATACAGAAGAAAGTGAATCAAAAGATAGTGATACTGATGATAGATACACAGTAGATACTTTTCCAGCGTATTTCCTGTAAAAATTCAGGATAACCGTAACGTTACATAATGTTATTCCAGATTTTAAAGAAACTAAATTCCAACATGTTCTGTCAATTCTAAACTGAACTTAAGATTTGAACTCCTAAAAGGTGGATGAATATTAATGTAATGTGTAAAGTATGTAAGGTAGAACAGTGACATGTCTATCAAATCTACGAGTTGGGTTTCTCTAAGCATTTTTTTATGTACTGGTCTTAATCCTGTAAATACAGCTTCTAAAGAACGCCCACCAGTAGCTTGATTTTACTAATAATATCCGAGAGAGCCAACAGTTTTTCTCATGCAATTTTTGAGCCGTTGTTTTGTCTTTAGAATTATCATTAAGTTATTTTCATTCTAATTTCAATAATGGGTATGTACGCTTAAACACTTCAAACTTAAGACTTCGCCAAACAGATTGTATTCTCGGCGTATCTCGATGCGTTCTAGCGCGCTAGTACAAGGTTCTGGCACGTGGTTAGGAATGCGTTCTGTTTTTGGCGAAGTCTTAAGTTTGAAGTGTTTTACCGTATATTGGGTTTAGAGAAATTAGAAAACGATTAATTAGCGAAAATTAGCGATTCCCTTAAAAATGTTACTTAATGCCATCATTGGAGTCAAATATGGACCGTATGTAAATGAAAGCATTGTTATATGTTAATTTTAGTTTAATGTTATATGATAATAATTATGTAGTCACTATTTATTACGCCATATTGTTTATAGTTTAGTTACATATATTTGTAAATAATCTCAATTATCAATAAACAGAATGCGCGAATCAATGTGTTTAATTATTTAAATATTATGATATTAACATGACTTGTTGATGCAATCGCTGAATCTTAATTATTCGACATTTTAGATAACTGAGTCTAGAATATTCTAGTTTCTATAAAGTTTTTAGATAATTTAGAGTGCTTTTTTATTTTCGTATAAAAGAGTGATACTATACCTTATTTTACATACAGGACTTTCTAAAAACAAAAGCGAACAGAGACCATTATATTGTTAGTGGTCGCTGTCATGTCCAGTGGTGGATTTGTCCTAAGGCCCAAGAGGCACGGGCCTAGGGCGGCTAGATATTAGGGGTGGCCAATCGTGATAAAAATTTCACTGATGATAACAAAAAATAACTCAAAGTACGTAAATATTCTAAAGGTTCGGGCAAATTATGATGGGCCACACTGCACGTATAACAAAAATCCTTAACAAACAGTTGGCAAAAAAGTAAATTCATTATGTACTCAATATGGTAGGTGCTGAGAAAAGGGTGGCTGGTACTTTCTACATGGTCTGGGGCCTTTGGCGGCCAAGACTGCAAATCCGCCACTGGTCATGTCTGCGTGGAAACCACTCATTAGCTGGATAGTACTAGCTGATTCTGAAATACAAGCTAATAGAGAACTAGTTATATGTATTTTGACTATCCACATATAAAGGTTTTAACAACCCACTTCATTATTAAATATACTATACTGTTTAATAGCGAAACGTGCAACGTCTAAGTGCACCACAATCACAGGTTTTCCATCACGTCTTGATGTATGGTAATGGTATATTATAAATACAAAAAAAACCTATTGGTAATTCTATATGTGATAGCAAAAATCATAATAATTGACAGGGGCTTAACACATTAAAATTTTCAACATCTCTCTATATCTGAACAGAATTCAAAATATCTGGTACACGTTCGTAAAGATTGACGGCCTGAAATCTGATCTGAAATTGTGCAATTCGAGTGGTACAGCGGACATTTCAGAACGGGAGATAATACCCCACAAATCCGACGATTAATGCGATATAGTTTCATATACATTCAATGAGACAACTGTGACATGATATAGTCTCTCGAAATTTGCCGAAAAGAATTATTTAGTAACGCTTTGGCGCAACAAGTCGTGATGATTTTGTGGTTTGACCGGCGGAAAAACAATTCGACGTCCGCAAGTTCCATCTCTTGCGTATATTTAAGGAAATAAAATTGGTAACAGTATCAGCTAACGCTGAAAGAAAATATCGTGAGGAGATCTGCACTTGAGAAATGTTCTTTCCACCGTATATGGGAAAAATAAAGGACTGTGGATTTTGAGGTGTTGCAAATCTCAGTACGTCGTGAGCTGAGGTGGTGATTATGTTTATACCTTTCCTTGGGAAAGGTCTTTGACCCAGCAGTGGGATTCTTACAGGCTGATCTTATTATAACTATATATTAAAGTGCACTATCGAATACCACGTTGCATTTTAATGAATAAACGGTATCACAAAATAATCGCGTGTTAATTTTACTTGTGCTGCCATCTAAATTTATTTTAATTTACCCTCGTTTTTGTAGAGTGGACAGAGCAAGTTTATCTTCTTTTTTTAATTATAGTTATTTTTATGTTTCCAATGGAAAATAGTTTTTTTTTTAATCATGAGATTTATTTCGTGTCACTGTCATAGTATCATTACCCTATGTTTTAGTAATAGAGGAAGGTCGGCAGGGATCGGCGGCGGACCGGAACGCGTTGCGGCCACTTGCGACATCGCTGTGTTTAATTGCTCTGTGTACATGTCTAGATCTCTCAAATACAATTTATCATTCTATCAGATAAATCCATGTATATGATCTACTTATTATCATCTATTAATACACTGTTGTAACGGAATAGCTGTCTAGCTGTATATATGAAGTGTAGAGATGAGGAGAAAGAACCGTCTCTGTGTATGAATTCTTTCATATATTTCAGAGAGGATATTTTTATCCGTCAAATTGCTTTACAGTAGCAACAGGGTTCATTATTCTTTAATTATTTTAAGTTTTATAATCAAAATTACGTATAATGAATGTATTTTTGTAGGCGGTAGAGTCACGCTGAAGCTATTACTGGTTTCAGCATGAATGGGTCGGCTCGCCCGGATTAGTACCACCCTTTCACAGATAACCGACGTGAAGTAATAGCATTGTTGCATTTTGTTCGGTCAGTGAGAGCGCCGGAGGCCCACCTCCCCTCCTCCTTTCCTCTCCCCTCATCATTTCCCTCTTTCCCCCATTCACCCCAAACGCAGGCTGGCAACGCACTTGCGACTCACCTGGTGTTGTTAGTGACTAAGAATAGCGGCGATCACTTAACATCAGGTGACCCACCCGTTCGTTTACCTCCTATGATATAACAAAAAATAATTACACAGCTCTATTATAAGCTCTGTTTATTGGATATCAGCTGAGTACCTTAAGCGCTCGCCTTAGTAGTCCGGTGAAGCTGTTAAGACCTTACTAGGTCAATAGCGTAGTCATTTCGAAAAAAAAACTGTTTATTGGTTTGTTTTGTTTTTCTTAATTCTTTTTAGTCATAAATTTTTGGTTACAATAGCTTATACCTACTTAGTGTGATCATTTATAACGTGTTAGGTGTGGCTGTGTCATTTGATTGTTTTTTTTTTTTTATAGCTGCACGACAAAGTGACTGTGCTATGCCTGGTGGTAAGCATAGTACAATCCAAAAACAGCGGCAGCCACCGAGACAGGTTATCCATCTCTGGTCGCCGCTGTCATGCCGGCCTGTGTAAATGTCTCTTCACGTTACGCTTGAAGGACCCCATGTCATAGGAAGGAGGGAACACACTGGCCGGGAGATTGTTCCACAGTTTCACGGTACGGCAAAGATGTGACGATGCGAACTTTTTAGTTCTTGCCCAGATACAATTTACCGTAAAACTGTGGCTACGAAGGCCAGTGCGTGTACTTCGGTTGTGGAAAGGGGAGGAAGGGATTTAATTTAGTATTAATATGACCGACTGAACGTCCATTTATCATCATAATAGGCTCCCATCGAAAATCAGCGTTGCAGTACTACTGTGTTGCACATTTTTGCTGAATGTGTTCGACAATTGTTGGACATTTCTTTTACATTTTAATTTTTTCTTTTCTAGCAAATTACTTTGTATTATTATTATTATTATTTTTTTTCACTTTATTTTTGACAATCAATCTTTCAGATTATTACTGCCATTGTCGAGTAGTCAATAATATTACAAGCGTCGTGCGATCATTTCAATATTAAGCGACGTGTGAGTCAATATTCTAACAAGATGGTGGATCCCTTGTTAGAACCTTCCTGGGAGTTTTTGTGGCATCTCAGAATTTCATGCTCCGTGGTATTATTTTCCATTCACTTTACTTACGCACAATAAACTAACAATATTACGTAAAACACCACCAAATTTACAAAATATAGAGTCAAATAACACAAGATTATGAATAAAATATAAAATCCACTACATGACAGACCAAGATCCCGCCAAAAACTCTCCTTTGTATTATTTAGTTGTATTGTTCTTACAACAATAAAGTATCTCTTTCTTTCTATATTCCTATGAAGTTTTTAATTAGATGTCTTTAGATTAGTTTCAGTTGTCTTCTCTTCTACGGCCACAAACAGTAGTGGTATAGCCACGCTGAAGCTATTATTGGTTTCAGCATAAATGGATCTGCTCGTCCGGGGTACTACCACCTGACACACAGTAACACCGACGTGAAGTAACAGTGGTTGCATTGTTATATTTCGTTCGGTCTGTAAGAGCATCGGAGGCCGACTCCTCTCCCCGTCCTGCCGTTTGCCCCCAAACACAGGCTGTCAATATACTATCCCCTTTTTGAAGTTGGTAGTGTCTATGGACGGCGGTGATCACTTAACATATAAAAAAAATCTCATACTGTAATATTATGAATGCGAAAGTGTATTTGTTTACTTATAACTATTCAAACAATCATTATAAAATTTGCTTACACGTTGTCAGGAGAACAGAAAAGGTCATACATTACTTTTGATAAAAAAAAATGTATTATTGCGGAGAGATAGATCTAATCTAGATTAAAGCAAGGAACAACGCGAGTAACAGCTAGCAATTCATAAATCCTTCGTAATAAATGATTGTCAAAATACATACACACACACAATGGGGAATTAATAATTGTCAGTTACCATGATTTTCGACAAATTACCACTGATCTAATTAATTTACTGTATACTAGCCTCTGCCCGCGGCTTTGTCTAGAATAAAGATGTTTTTTATTTCTAACACGCAGCGGAAGCTCTCAAGAGGAAAAAAAACCCCGATTTTGAAACATTCTTCACTGGTGCTCTGCTCTTGTTGGTTGTAACGTGATGATATATAACCATTCTCAATAAATTAGCTATATAATATTGAAATAATTATTCAAATCGGACCAGTAGTTCCTGAGATCACCCCGTACAACGTCACAACATCACAACGTCACAAACTCACAAACTTTACCTCTTTATAATATTAGTATAGATGCATATAACAATTAAAAATTAAAATATTATGCCAAAGGAACCCAGGTAAAGAAACTAGTATTACAAGATAAATAACATTAAATAAGTATTCATATAAATTTCGCGGTGACATAGATTGCAAATCATGAGAAAATGTGGTTCTGTGGTCGAGATACGATCTCTCATTGGTCCCTGGACTTAATATATTATTACCTTTAAAATTAATGGTCACAAATTGTATAACGTGCTTCTCGTGTGATTTAATAAAACGTGAGAAAAATTTTTATGAAAAGCGGATTCTTAAATCCCACAACATTTTCTAGTGTGCCTGCGACTCCGTCCACGTGGAAGCTAACGAATAAACAGTGAATAAACGTTACTTGAAGATTTAGGGATGTAAGGGGTGTCGAGTAACATCTTAAGGCTTGAGACACCCAAGCCAACCTCACCTGCACGTGGTGCACCCTGCTGATCAACGAACGAGGCAATGGCGATAGCGGAGTGGTAGGGTTTTACAGCCTGACTGGGTCGCAACCACCATGTACATGGCGAAAAAGCCCGTCATAGTGACTCGCTTTTGCGCGTCGCGTTTCGGGATCAGCCTGTGCATATCCAGTACCGGGTGACTTTCGTCATTATGGCCGGCATGACAGCGGTGACCGACGATGGATGATCTGTCACTCGGTGGTCGACACTCTTTTTGGATTGTACTATGCTTACCATCAGGTATAGTGCAGTCACTTTGTCGTGCTACATAAAAAAAAATATGCTTTGTGTAGTCCGGTGAAGCTGTTAAGACCTTGCTGGGCCAATAGCGTAATCAGATCGAGAAAAAAAAAGGATATGCTTCATAATTTTCTTGGTGAGATTTTGTGAACGCAGTACTTTAGCAGTGATGCGTGATCAAACAAACAGACAGACAGACAGACAGACATTTCTAAAAATGATTGAAATGTATTTTGTTACTCATTCCAAGATACCTGCAATATTTTTTTTTTTCATAAGAATCTTAAAAGTACATGCACGTTAGATTTAAATTCTTATTATATATATATAAGATAGAGATGTGGTTTTTTTGGATACGTTTACATCTATAGTTATAGTATAGACTAATTACTTCGATCAAGTCATCGTTACATTTTTAGTTTGAATATACTACGTGTTTAATATTTATATGGTATAAAATCACTCAAGACAAGGGTTTGGTCTGGAATGTGAGACCCGATTAGGCTTCCCACGGCAGGGGCTCAAGCCTAGGTTCGATCCCTCGGTAGGAAGCCCTTGAGTGTGTTGCTTGCACGATACGGTGACACACAAATATACATCACTGCTACAACACTACACGATCACCCCCACACACGTGCACGCCTACACGCTTACACATGAAAGTGGAAGGGTTTACTTATTTCCCTCGTCGAACTGAAAAACTCTCAATTTTCCGATAATAAATATATGGAGGAGTTGCTGAGGCGTGTATGCTTGGTACACATAGACGTTTCAACAACTCATACATATATGAATAGTTAGGTAGGTTAGCTAAGATAGGTCGCGATTTTGCATGCAACAGGCAACAGCCAAGCCGAGGTGTGCCGTGCACCCTTGAGCTGGTTGCCAAAATAAAATCGGCTGAGTGCCTTAAGCGCTCGCCTTAGTAGTCCGGTGAAGCTGTTAAGACCTTGCTGGGTCAATAGCGTAGACATCTCAAAAAAAAAAAAAAAAATGTGAGAGCAATTATTTTAACAAAAATTTGTCAATAGTATCTCTTTAGAACCAAAGTCATATCCTGTTGTTACGGATCATTTTACTTTATTATTATTGTTTATCAAAAAATCTAGACATAAATAAAATAGAAGTTTGTTTCTTCTGTGGAATTACTAAACTAATTTTGACGAAATTTTTACTCGTAGGTAAAAGACTTCCCAGTTTTTTCTATGATACGTATCACGAAGGTGTACTACATGAAATAGTGGAGGATGATGATACTAGAAAGCCGCTCCTAACGTTCATGGAATACGTGGCAGAGATGGCAAAAAAAAGTGATAAATAAAATAGGAAAACAGAAATTGCAAAAAAAGAAATCAAAAAGTCTCGGATAATGACCGGGGGAAAAGGGGACTTAAAAAAAATCCTCACAAAGTTTTCTTTCACCGTCACCCGATAGTGTTACCAGTTTAAGTTAGTAAATTTACGCAAATTCCGAAAAATTCGTTAGTACATGGGTCTAACCTACTGACATCGGGATGATATTCCATAGGTTAAGTCACTGAACCAACACGACTTTATAACATCGGCACGAAGGTGTTAACTTATATTGCAATTACACAATTTTTATAAACCCACTTTAGTTTTATTTCTCTGACGCCCTTCGTTCTTTATATAAAGTATATCAGCATTACATTTATTGTAATAACTACCTGTACCCGCAGCTCCACACGCGTTTTTTTTTAAATTGTATTAAAGAATTATAAAATTGTGAGAATATGTATAATTATAGAAATGCTCTTTAAAAACAATTGTAAGTACGAAACGCACGCCGTTTACATTAATATGTAATGTGTACATATATTTCGAACCCACCCATACATATCCCACCATATACATAACAAACTATCTTAGAGCTCACTTACACTGTATAAGGAACTAATGAAACAATTACTTAAAATATTATTATAAAAATTTACATATACACTACATTTAGATATTGTACTATGGAACTCTTTACGTAATACGGTTATGTTCTAAGTTCTTATTAGAAAAACTTCGTATATCTTCAAAGTTACTAATAATTGTAATTACTAATTGTAATCAATAAGTTGATAATTATGTCTCTGATTAAAAATAAAGAATTAGTTGAAAACTTGCTTAATTTCATACAGACAAGGTCCCAGGTAACAGCTAGTCTAAAATAGAATAGCCTCACTCACCTCACTTTTTATAAAGTTCGCTGCCTACCAGTGAAAGTTCCGTGAAAGTCGATTTAACCGTTTTGGGGATAGTACTGTGGGTGAAGCCACGGTTAACAGCTAGTATAAACTAAAATTGCTCGAATTACTTTTTATGTCAGCTATCTGCCAATAAAATTTTAGTAAAGATCGGTCTGACCATTTTGGAGATAGTACTACAGGCGAAGCCACGGTCGATAGCTAGTATAAAATAAAATTGCTTGAATTACTTTTTATAAAGACCGCTGTCTACCAGTAAAAGTCCCATGAAAGTCTATCAAACCGTTTCAGAGATAGTAATGCAGATGAAGCCACGGTTAACAGTTAAAATAAACTAAAATTGCTCGAATTACTTTTTATGAGGTCAGCTATCTGATAATAAAAGTTTCGTGAAGATCGGTTGGACCGTTTTGGATATAGTATTACAGGAGAAGCCACGGTTAATAGCTAGTATAAACTAAAATTGCTTAAATCGCATTTTAAAAGATCGGCTATCTGGTAATGGAAATTTCATGAAGATCGGTTGAACCGTTTTGGAGATAGCAATGCAGGCTAAGCCACGGTTAACAGCTAGTAGATTAAATTATTTGTTATGGATGTTGGTTGGAAAGTTTCGTCGAAATCAGACAATCCGTTTTGGAGTTACCATTGCAGACAAAGCCGCGGTTAACTGCTAGTCTAATTTAGAGTTACCCGCTGTAATTTCAACTATACGTCAGTAAAATTCCCGTCAAAATCTGTCCAGCCGTTTCGGAGATTACACGCAACAAACAGACAGACAGACAAACCGACAAAAATTTAAAAAATCGCATTTTTGTTATCAGAAACGTGTATACTTTCATACCCAATCGGTATTTTTGTTTTATTTGTTTGTTACAAACAGACAGTTCATTTTTATTACATGTATAGCTTTATTCCGCAGAAAACAAAAAGTAATCAATCACAAATGAAATATACGTTTCTGTTAAAAATAAAACTCGACTCCTTTCCTTGTAACCATAAGAACTCTGTCATTTTCTTAGCAAAGAACTCTTCCGCCAAAAATAATCTAGTAATTGGCCTTCATTATAAATGTTTATTGAATAATAAAAATATTACAGACAATGACCGACCGGTTCGCCCCCGCCATCGTCGCGCTGTTTCACGACCTTTCCCGCCATTGCACTGCATTTAAGCGCCAGCGACGCGACGCCCGTCGCCCGCAATCACGAATAGACAAATTTTTATTTTTTAAATTAACATTGCATAATTTGCCAGTGGCAATGAAATAACTCGACCGCCTAAAGCGATTTATCATCGTTTGTCTATTTAAATGAGGTTCTAAAGGGTTTCTTTTAGAATATTTGAAATGATTTAAAGTTCATAAAATTAATTGTGTACTTTAATATAAATATATGTTGTGATTAAATTTTTTTAAATAGTTTCATTTAATAAAGAAGGGTAATATTTGAGTGTTTAAAATTATTTCAACTACGGCGATTTTCAGGTGAGCAAATATTTATTATTAAATAATACATTTAATAAATCTGTTAAAATCTTTTAAATTTTCTTATTGATAAACTTACATAGATACATGATTAAATTTTCATTCGTTGAGTGAGTTTTGTACGTGTTTATGTAATTATATTTTTAAATTTAAATTTAATAAGTAATAGTTAATTATGGTTTTACTTTGATACCGAATTCAACGAACATGTTGAAAAATCTAATGATCGTAACTCAACATTAGACAGAGTGTCTTTTAAAATGTATCTCTTTCAATAAATGATTGTTTAAGAATAATTTGGTTATAACAGTGTGAAGTGATGTCGAGTCACTGTAACTGTCTTTTACTATGCGTATGTTAATATAACTTTGAAAGTTGAGAACTGTGTCGTCACATTTCAAATGAACTAAATAAAATTTTGACCTAAAATATTTTATGTTACTTTTCAAGATCTCCAAATTTTGTACATTTAAAGTATGAAGATCGTTAAAATGAACTAAACACCGCATGTACGGCAAAATTTGACAACGTTCTCTGTGTATCAAGACTGAAAATGTAAAAAAAAATTAAACATGTATGAACTATTAAAATTGGATCTAGCTGAATTTGAAATGTAAGGACATAATTATAAAACAGCTCACACCACAACACTGATTTTATTTCGTTGTAGGCAACTAAGCCCTTATTGCTTTAATAAAATATAATTAGCAATAAAAACTAGAGTACTTAAGTGTCTGTAATATCTTGTAAACGTTTGACAACTGTCGAAAGTGTGATTTTATGAGATGTCAAGGTGGATCTGTTGAAATATTAATATTTCGTGAAGTGCTACCAGCGACTCTATGTATATAGTCGCTCAACTATGACCACGTATTTAAGTACACAAGTTATTAGATTAAATAATTTCAAGGGCTCGTTTGAAATTCCAGTAGTGGGCTAAGAGGATTTCATAATATATACATAGTAATATTGAAAATGTTAATGCGACTTTAGTAGAGATCAGTGAAGTTATAGATATGATAGGGCCTAATGTGGTAAATTAAATAATACTTGGAGGGTATATACCATGTGTTAGTAAAATTCTAAAGTGCTCAAAGTCTTATGTATTTTATTCTATTAGTTGTCGAGAAAAAGATCAATATGTAAAAAAAAAACAATATTGGCCTTTTGATAGTAGTATATAGTAACCGATAAATTTAAAAATGTTGTTTTTTGAATCTTATAATAAATAGCTCGTAGCAAAATTATTAATCGTTATATAGCTTCATAAGGAACACAATTTTTTTTCACTCGTAAATATTTTGACAAAAGTGAAATTGTTTATTAATCTAGTACTATAGACATACTATATCTATACTAATATTATAAAGAGGTAAAAAGTTTGTGAGTTTGTGACGTTGTGATGTTGTGACGTTGTAGCGGTTAATCTCAGGAACTACTGGTCCGATTTGAATAATTCTTTCGGTGTTATATAGATCATTCATCGAGAATGGTTATAGGCTATATATCATCACGCTAAGACCAATAGGAGCGGAGCACGGGTGAAAAATGTTTCAAAATCGGGATGTTTTTCCTTTTGAGAACTGTTGCGTGTTAGTGTTAGTATTAGTGTATCTATTCCACGCGAACGAAGTCGCTGGTAGAGGCTAGTACCATATAAGTATATACATATACTATATACCATATACATACTTTTTGGCTTGGAAAAAAGTACTTCGTGGTAGAAAAAAAAATAAATGTTATTTACACTCATTCATTCATTTAATAACTAAATATTATATGTAATATTATTTATTGATTCTTACTTTTTTAAAGAAGCTCCATAATAATTTGCAAGAATAATATATAAATCCTAATTTAGTCATCCTTTTAGTCCTATAGCGTTACCATTTTATAGCGATGTGGCTTAGTTGATTTATTTGGACACAGCGCCGATGGACGTAGATTCAAATCCTTGCATCTAAGTCGGAGTCCTGATCAAACTGTAGCGTGGTGGTAGGGTTTTCTCAAGTTGCCTGGCTAGCTACCATTCTTAAGCTGGAAGCCTATCGCCAATCACCTGTTGGTTTAGGAGTTGCACTTGAGAAATAGTTCCCTCCAGGTTTGGAGTGTTTACCATCTCTTTTTTTCGAAATGAAAACGCCGTTGACCTGGAATGGTCTTAACGGCTTCACCGAACTATTGAAGCGAGCACTAAAGGCACTCAGCTGATTTGGGATGTTTGTGCGACTAACTCAAGGGTGCACGGCACACCTCGGCTTGGGCTGTCGCCTGTTTTGTGCAATAATCGCAACCTATCTGAGATAACCTAAGCTAAGCTATCTAGATATACGTATATGAGTTATTGAAACATGCATGTGTACCAAGAATGCGTGCCTCAACAACTCCTACATGTATTTTTTGTCGGAAAATATCCTCAAAACTATATAGGATTGGATAAGGAAAAATAAGGGTAGAACTCTTTGTCGTTAATTTCTCTGAAAAAGAAAAACAACGCGTAAGCGTGTAGGCGTGCACGTGTGTATAGGTGATGTGTGTGATATTGTAGCAGTGATGTAAGGCTTAATGCTTACCATCTCAGACCACATTGTCACTTAACATCATATAAGATTGTTGTCGAACCCTATAACTTATAAAGTGTTAAATAAATCTGAATGTTTAGTACGTAAAAACCATTCATACATACCATAAGGTCAAGTTTAGCTACCTCGTATTAGCAAAAAATATCAGACAAAAAAAAATGATAAAGGAAACGTGCATATGATCTTAGAATCATACTCCTTGTTATTACAAAAAAGTTAAATACGTATTGAATACTTAGTTTAAAAAAGTTTGGGTACTCTCGTATTAAATGCACCGCGCTCGCCGAACGTTCGACATCTTGTCCATTTATATTTGTTTGGTTAGATTAGACTTGCGAAAAAGGTTAACGCGAGCTTGCAGCGGCAGCGGTCAGCGAGCGCATTGCATTTAATATGAAAGTACCCAAACTTTTTTAAAGCAAGTATACAATACGCAGTTAACTTTTTTGTAATAACACGGTGGATGTTTAAGTTGTCGCAACTCATTATTATTCGTTAGCACGAGAGATATTTAATAAAAGTTCTGAGGCGTGCACGCAATATGAAGTAATAATAATTTCATTTGTGATATTAGTCTGACTTAAACAAAAACGATAGCCGTTTGTTAAGTTTTTCGCATAAATACAGGTCGCTCCGCTCCGTCGAACGCACTTTAACCTGACATTTGAAATGCACCATAATCTCGTAACAATGAAATCAAATTTGCAACATAACTCAATGTAAAACTTTGAAATAAACGTTCCAAACGTCTCGGCGCCATTTTGAAAGCGTTACACCTGCTTACTGTTGATAAAGTTGCATAACTAAGAAATTTCACGGTCTGTGATAAAATAAAATATAATATAAATATTGCAGACGTGTGAATTGTGAGCGGCGCTTGAGAAAAATATTATCAATGTTATTTAACTTTGTTTTATTGAATATTTGGTTTCAAAACTAAGCGAGGTGTTACACCCGCCATAATGTGTTGTTTAGGGGTGCCGCTTTTCATGCATATAATGATAAATTGATGTATTTTGGGTTGTCATAGTTTGGCATCACTATGCGTATATAAAATCTTGTAAGCTAGAATAACAATCATTAGTGGCGATGGATTGTTAATCGGTCAAGAGATAATTGTTTTTATATTGTTCTGTACTTGTCGTCAGGTAAAGTCTCAACACTTCGAGGTCCTATTACGAAGCAATTTATTGTTAATTTCAAGCGACGGTGATTCTGAAGATACCGTTGTGAGTGCAAACCCTAAACAAATCTAAATTTTAGCTAATTAAAAACATAGTTTTAAACTTATTTCGGGAGTTTGGCGGAATCTTAATCTGTAATGTAGTGGATTTTATATTTTATTCATAATCTTGTGTTATTTGACTCCATATTTTGTAATATTGATGGTGTTTTACGAATTAGTTCAATCATTGAACAATTCAAGTGAAGTGGAAAATAATACCAGAGGGCATCAATTCTGAGATATCATAAAAACTCCATGGAAAGGTCTCGCAAGGGCGCCACCAGCTTTTGATAAATTTAATTAATTGAAACATAACATATGTTGTAAATAATATTAAAAAGGAGCATGCTTTTTAAAGTTGATGTAATGTTATTATTTTCTACAGTTAATTTAAACTATCACTTGTAAATAGCTACCAAAACCTTATTATTTTTTTTACAATATTTGCCTTTGAAAGTCAGTCTTTATATATCAAGCTTAATATACATCGCCCTTTACCATTAAGTACAAATGTTGTGAAATGATAGTCATTTTCTATATACATAAAAATGATGTGTTCTTGTTTTATGTGTTTATATCAGTATTTTTTTAATATATTATTTTTACCATTACGGTCATCCAGAAATGTCTTGCGATAATTTCGATGTTTTAATAAGACGATAACCCTTTTGTTAGAAATTTTGCAGGCAGTTTTTGTGGTATCTTAGAGTTCATACTTTGTGGTATTATTTTGTTCACAATAACCGAACTATAATACGTAAAACCCACCAATATTACAAAACATAGAGTGGAATAACACAAGATTATGGATAATAAACGCCAATACATGACAGACTGAGATCCCGCCAAAAACTCTCCCACCGCAATACTTACTATAACGTTCCATCCATAGTAGTATCAATGTACAATAGATGGAGTGCGAGTTGTATTCATAAATAATGGTATTTCATATAGATTTCGTTATTAAGGAAACATAAATAATAATAAAATAATTAAATTAAAATAAACAATAGGACAAACAATAATAATTTGAACACATTACGTAAATTTATGGAAAATAAAAAGTGGTTTAACTTGAATGTATTCGCAGGAAGCTGTTACTAAAATAATAAAAACATTAAATAATTTAATATAAATCAAGGTTTTAATAAAATTTACTTAAATATCTTACATACCTTCACGTTTAGAATGTATTTCTCACAATTGGATTAAGGACATTGCGAAAAGCTTGCTATGTTCCGAGAACGGATTGTTTACTCTGGTATCTTGTATTTGCATAAATATCTCACGGTACCACAAGGCCGAACCCCTTAACAAATCACTTTTAAATGGTAATTATTATAAAAACGGAGAGAACTCTGAGGAACTCTTTAATATGGTGCCCTCTTCACCTTTTCAAACTCGCACCTCCCGTCGCTGGTTGGTTGCTCATCCACACATCTTAAAAGATAGCAAAATCGCCACTGCCGTGAGGTTCTCTTGAACCTTCCTTATACGTACGCTAGCATTGTGGAATGGGTTCCCCGCACGGTTTTCCTGAGGGCTATGATATGGGGCTCTTCAAGAAGGGACTGAAACGCTCTCTTCAAGGTCGGCAACAACAGCGATGCCCTTGGCGTTGTAGTTGTTCATAGGCGACAGTAACCACTTACCATCAGGTGGGCCGTCAGCCTGTTTGCTGCCTTTGGGCATAAAAAAAACTATTTGCCTGCTCAGGCTTCACACGGGAGTAGTAATAAAGAACATAACATCAAATCCTTAGCATACGCTTAATAATATAAACTATCAACTAATTAAATAAACATCTATTTACCAATATACTGTCTTTTTAGCTATGCCCGCGACTCCGTCCTCGTGGAACCTTATGTAAAAACAGCGATTAATGAAATCATTTGAATGTACCAAGTCCATTTACTTATCAAATTTTCTCTTGTACCAAAGTCAGGTCGTCATGAAAATTACAATAACTTTTGGTAGAGTGAACCGATTTTAATGAAACAAAGACTAAATTTTACTCGAAGATGTGCTTTATAATTTTCATGGTAAGGTTTTGTCGTGAACGTAGCACTTTAGCAGTGATGAGTGTCCAGACAAACAAATAGATATATATACACACATTTCTAAAAATGATTGAAATGTATTTTATTGTTTGTTCCAATTTCACCTGCAATTTTTTTCATCACAAAAATGTAAAAATTAAAAGCCCGTTACATTTATATTCTTATTATATATATAGACTAGCCACTGCCCGTGACTTCGTACGCGTGGAATAGATACACTAACACTAACACACAGCAGTTCTCTAAAGGAAAAAACATCCCGATTTTGAAACATTTTTCATCTGTGCTCCGCTCCTATTGGCCTTAGCGTGATGATATATAACTTATAACCATTCTCGATGAATGAGCTGTATAATACTGAAAGAATTATTCAAATCGGACCAGTAGTTCCTGAGATAACCCCTACAACGTCACAACATCACAACGTGACAAACTCACAAACTTTACCTCGTTGTAATATTAGTATAGAAGTATAGATATAGATGTCTATCTTATGTCTTCTTTGCCATTCACTCACTTTTTATATGGAAATTTTTAACCCAATTTTTTTACTTTTCCATAGGATTTTTCAAATATTTTTCTTCTTACAAACATTTTTCTGTTTAGTTTGTTTCCTAATTAGTCAGTTCGTTGTTTTTTTAGATTGAAGAATTATAGTAGATATAAATGATAAAAATCCTTACATAAAAAAAAACCTTAACACAATTTACATACAAATATGACAAAATAAGAATTAGCTAAATGATGCCGCCTTTCTGAAGCAATGCACTTACATATATTGGACAACAATTTTGTAAATAAAACCTATGGAAATTTATAGTGTATCTATAATCTACAGACAGTCACACGATCCGAGTAAGAATGTGAACGTTCTTACAAAAAATATCAGTTCTTTTTGCGGAGATGTTTGTAAACGACGGTAGACGTTACATTGTCGTTGGGATAAAGTAGGTATATCCAAGCAAGCCTTTTCACAAATTAATATACAATTATTTTGAAATACGATAAAACAAAAGAAAGTTGCTATGATCTGTTAACATTTGCATGGTGATTGCGATTTATTGGAATATTCATCTCTAACATGCTGATTTGTTACCAGATATGCAACTCAGAAACGCTACTCAGCTTAACATCCCACTATTAGTGTAGTACACCTGATGTATGGTTTAGACTTAGACGTTGTGTCAAATTCAAATTCAAAACTGTTGGAAATCAGTAGTGAAGTAGATATAGATTATAAGACATGGCGATTCAGTTACAAAGAAGGTGAATAAAACCTAAAAGTTTTTAACAAATGTTAAAAACAATGCCCCTGAACTTTTGGCGAATGAAAATGTTGTTATTAAATAACAAGATCAATGGTAAAACATTGCCTGTGTTTTTTAAATCTGTTTAAATTCTAAAACCATTGCTAAACACCAATGTTTGTTCTTCTGAAGGAACAATAGAGCATTAATACTTTGTCTAGGCTTAGATATTATCATTTCTGGCAACATCATTCCTTAACATCTAGTTAGATTGTTCCTAAACACTTGACTAAGCCTAGCAAAAGATTAGTTGAATTATATCTTACTTTAATTGAATAGCTTTTATGTATGTAATTTCTAAACAAATGCTTTCACTTCTAATTGCGATAATAAAAACAACGTATCAATATATTTATGAATTAATTTACGAAATCTACATAAAATTGCGATTTCGTTTACGAAACAAACTAATGTCATATCATAGATATCTGTTTCGTTATTTTTATATAGAAGGTCGACTTCTTTTTCACCTTGGGTTTTGTAATGAGCATGTTTTGTTTAAGAAACCACTAAAGGGCGTACAAACACTGCACAGATTTCTCGGTACCAATTTATAAAGCGTAGATAAAGATTAGGTAATCATAATTTAATATTTAGCAATGCAATGAAAGTTATTGATTAATACAAAACATAATTTCCATTTAAGTATAATAATTTTGAAATATTTTTATTACAGTTGTAAACAACGAAGATGTATCATCCGGTGAGAAAAAAAGAGATCACCCTGTTATCTAGTATTATACTGGATCTTTTACTATTTACAACACTCTATGTATCTCATACACAAGCAAAATCTATTGATATATCTGTTAAAGGAAGTAGTTATGGTCTAATAGAAGATTCAGTTGATAGTAACGTAATAGATTTTGACGAAGACTATTCGATAAAATTTAACAAGAAATATGACATGCCGTGGCATGGAAATAATTTTAATAAGGATTCATATCGATATACGATAATTAAAGATAACGAAAATTACAAACGTAGTAATAGTAAAGTAAATAGAAGTATATTAAACAATAATCAAATTAAACATGAATCAAATCCAGATAATGTAACTGAAGAAACAACGACCCAAGAATACAGTGTTATACCTTTAGAACTTATAAGTACAACTGAGAACAAATTGATAAGTATATTGGAGAGTACAACAGAACCAGATTTAACTGTTATACCATTGAGTACTACTAATACAATACCAAAAATTGAAATCAGAGAGACACTTGTACTGTCTTCATCAACTTCGACGGAAAGTTATGAAACAACAACTTATTATACTACAACAGAGCAAGAGGAAAGTTATAACAATTTAAAATTAACAGTTATACCCCTACCTAATGTAAAAAATATCACAGATATTAATCAGAATACAACAAAAATAAAATTTGAATCCACGACTGATTTAATAGTTACAGATAATATTGAAATTGAAGCAACGTCTACGGAAGTTTCCGTCGAAACTACACTAATAGAAATAACTTCTAAAGATGAGATAACTAATACAACAATAAAATCGACTACTTTAAAATTAAAAAGCGATATCAACGAAAATAATGTGACAACCGAAAGAATTGATGAAACAACAATATTCAGTACTAATAATACTAAATATGACATAACCAATTCAACTGCAAATAAAAATATAAGTCGATCAGATAGTACGAGTACTGAGTCTGAGGAAGAAGTTCCTATATTTACAGAACTTGATGCAGAAGAGGAAAAAGAAGTCCCAGAAGATTACTATGACTCTAAAGATGTGGTACCGACGACAGCTCCTAGAACAGACGCTTTATCAGTCA
The DNA here is from genome assembly GCA_014332785.1 of Antheraea mylitta. Lineage (NCBI taxonomy): Eukaryota > Metazoa > Arthropoda > Insecta > Lepidoptera > Saturniidae > Antheraea > Antheraea mylitta. Next base: position 1,513,232 of record JACEII010000091.1, read on the forward strand.
TCTTCGGTCTCGCTGGCACTGTGGTGGAGAGTGTTGTCGAAAGTGTTGCAGAGAGGGTGGTACCTAAAAGCATATTCGATCTATTCAAACGTATGCAAAGACAGAATGAAGCTTTAGAAGCAGAGAGACTGAGGAGTCGAGAGGAAAATGGTGGTTTGGGTGAGTTTATGGTGGTTTTTTAAAATAATTGATTGTAACTTTACCTTACCACTTAATCCCTAAAATTCTTGAACTGATTTTATGTTACTCAGGTTTGTGTTCAACTTTGTTTTTGGAATTAGCAAACTTAAAGTTGCATATTGTGATCGCAATTTGATCCTAGTCACTTTTCTTTCCCTTGATGGGTTGCATGATCATTATATAAAAATCACCAAGATTTGTCAGCTACGATTTAGATGCAAGTCAGAGAGTTGTGGTAATTTATAAGTCCGTTAAATGCCTTGAGATTAATGATCACATGATTTACAAAATTATCGAACGATTTGGTAGCAGACTCCTTCTACATTAAGCTCAAAAGATCGAATGGACATAAAAGTAGATTGTCACGAAGCTTTAATATGTCTTAGTTACTTATGTTAAATTTTGTACGTAATCTAGGTATAGTCTCAACTAAAACTATGATAAGACCGGTCATGCTGTATGCATTTGAGTGCTGGGCTACGAAAGAGATGGATGAGAGAAAATTACATGTGACAGAGATGCGAATATTAAGGTGGATGTGTGGTGTGATTAGGATGGATAAGACTAAGAATGAGTATATCAGAGGAAGTTTGAAAATAGCACCGGTGACAGAGAAGTTGAGAAGTAATAGGTTAACATGGTATGGACATGTCATGAGAAGAGATGAAAACCATGTGACTAGAAAAGTGTTGAGTATGATAGTGGATGGATATATGAGTAGAGGAAGTCCGAAAAAGGTGTGGATGGATTGTGTTAAAAATGATATGTGCGTAAAAGGTATGAATACTGAGATGACATTTGATAGGAGAGAGTGGAAAAAGAAAACATGTTGTGCCGACCCTATTTAGGTGGGATAAGGGTAATGATGATGAGTCTCAACTGCCAGAAAAAGAAATATTATAAAACAAAGTCCTCTGCCACGTTGTCTGCCTGTTGGTGATAAACTCAAAAGCTTCTGAACGAATTTTCATGCGGTTTTCACCAGCACATAAGATGGTTAATGAGGAAGGTTTAGGTATATAATTTCTCAAGATTTTTTTTTATTATTCGCCAGGTCCGCTAGTTTGTATGAAAATTTATTTCATGCATTCTGGAATGTTAGAAAATTTAAGTTAAGTTTGGCTTCTCAAGTGCCTCTCCTTACAGAAAGCGATTTTACACAAAAAAAAAAATGTATTTTTGTGGTACGTGCATTGTTGCCAAAGAATGATAAATTGGACTGATGCTTCAAAAATTTGTAAAATGGGGCTATACATTATCCAAATAGGAGAACATGCGGGTTACATACAATATTAATTATGCAATTACTTTGTTAACCATCCGAACGAGTTTCGATCGCTCTTGTACTTACATTGTTCTTTTAATTATGACCAACTCTCCTTAAAACTGGGTCAAAATATATTGAATTTGATCTAATACAAAATACATATAGAAGTTGTTGAGGCACGCATGCTTGGCACACATGCGTGTTTCAATAACTCATATACGTATATCTAGATGGCTTAGCTTAGGAGGTTGGGCCTCAGGGCGGCCCTCGAGAAGACCGAGGCCATACTCTCCCATGGGCCTCGGCGAGGCCACCACCTAGGACCCACATTATGGTGGAGGGTGCTCGGATCAGGGTGGGAGCCCAAATGAAGTACTTGGGCCTCATCCTGGACGGGCGCTAGCGTTTTGAGCCCCACTTCGCGGGGCTCGGGCTACGAATTGCTAGGGCGGCGGCGTCACTCGGCCGATTGCTCCCCAATATTGGGGGGCCGGGGGCCAGGTGCCGGTAACTGTTCATGGGAGTCGTGCGGGCGATGGCCACTTACGGGGCACCGGTCTGGGCAGATGCCCTCGATGCCGCCAATGTGCGCGCGCTTCGCAATGCGCAGCGCACGGTGGCGCTGAGGGTGATCCAGGCGTACCGGACGGTGTTCTCGACGGCGGCTTTTACGCTCGCCGGCTCCCTTCCTTGGAAGCTGGAGGCAGGAGTTCTCGCCACCGTATACGAATTCACGGCGACGAGGAAACGTAGTGGGGAGCCTTCGGTTCCCAGGGAAATAGAGGCCAAAAGGCAGGAGTTGCGGGAGGAGGCGGTAGAGCGGTGGATGCAGGACCTGGCGGACGCGCGCTTCGGGATGTATACCGTCGACGCCGTCCGCCCGGTTCTGCGGGAGTGGATTGGGAGGACTGCACCGAATCGCTCGCAGGGCGCCGACCGTCGCCGGCCATGAGTGCGGTGCTGAGAAGGATACCGCGCAGCACACTCTCTCTGAGTGTGTTGCGTGGGAGGTGGAGCGCCGCACTTTGGCGGCGGTGGTGGGGGAGGATTTCTCGCTGCCGAGCGTGGTTTCGTCCATGCTCGGCAGCGAACAGGCGTGGCGAATAGTGGCCTCCTTTTGCGAGGAAGTCATCTTACAAAAGGAGGTGGACCCCCTCAGTGGCTGTCTTCGCCAACGGAGGATCGGCAGGAGGAGGTGGCGCTTTGCCCAACTCCTCCTGCCACTGTGGCTGGACCTAAGGGGATGTAGTTGGGGGGCTCATCCCATCATTGCACAGGTCCGACGGATGAGGGGAGGCAGCTGGTATGTATCCAGCTGCCTCTCTATAGATAGGAGCTCGGCGGCCACTTTCCGCCGGGCGGACCGTTGGGGCGGCTATCTAAGGGGAATAGCTTAGAACGATCCCTTGCCGCCCCAACACTACGGTCGGTCGGTACACCGTGGGGTTTTAGTCCGTACGAGTCGGACGTAACCCACCCTCTCCCCCGGGAGGGTGGGTATCCATTAGAGATTTCCCTACGATAAAAAAAAAGATAGGTCGCGATGTTTGCACAAAACCTGCGACAGCCCAAGCCGAGGTGCGCCGTGGACCCTTGAGTTAGACGCCGAAACATTCCAAATCGGCTGAGTGCCTTCAACGCTCGCCTCAATAGTTCGATGAAGCTGAAATATCGAAAAAAAAATAAAAGAAATATTGAATTTATTATTGCCTTTGAATTCCTTACAAAGTACATTTGTCGTAGACTTACTTTTATGGATAGCAATACAAAAATTTGAAATTTAACTCGACAAACTGTTGAAACGATTTGCTTTAAAGACCACCTTATATAATTTGTAAAATCTTCACATAATAAAAATTTATGTAGTATTAAGTAAAATATTTGTATATTATTTCATTGACATAGTTATGAAAATAATTAACTGATAATAAAAAAATTGGTTGCCTGTAAAGTCGGTATACGGGCGAAAGTTTTACGTGACAACGACTTTGAGTGGTAAAATAATTTTAATGTGAATATTCATTCGTATAGTAGTCTCTCTCGCTCTTAAGCGGGCTAACCATGCCCGGGTGGAAGGGACGCGTGCCTCTCACTCGCTCTCATTGTTAGCGCATAACGTGAGCGGAGCGTAACGCAGTTTCTTGAAGTGTCACCCGGCAAACCAATTTATAAGACGTTGTCACGTCAAAAGGTTATATTTTTTTTTACAGTCCATTTATTATGTAAGCACTGAAGGTATTTTAAATAATTGCTGCATGTAATATTTTATTTGCCATCTTCGGGTATTGAGTTAACATATAGTTATAAATATTGGGACGCTGGCAAGGTTCTTATAATAGTTCATAGTTTCTTTTGTAGTTGAAATTAAATTACCTTGGAATTACATTGTAATACTAGTAAATTAATTTACAACTAGCTGTGCACGCGACTCCATCCGTGTGTAACCTAATGTAAAAAAACAGTCAATAATCAAATCATCTGAATCATCCCATGTTTCAGACTTAGCAAAACCAGTAATAGTTTCTTAAGTGTTAGGTTTTACAATAAAGTCCCAAAACATGTTACGGATTTGCCGGACTGCAAATTTAAGCGCCATGTCAAGTGGGTTTTAATGTCAAAAGGCTATTATAAAGTGGATCAGTATGTGAACGATAGTGATATCTGGAATTGACTCCTCTCTGTGCATCCACTATAAGCTATTGATATATTGGAAATACATGTAAAAAAAAATGTACCCGATGGAGTTTCTTGCCGGTTCTTCTCGATGGCTGGGTTGTTTCCGAACCGGTGGTAGTTTTTGACGTTCATAAGCGCCTTATTAGGGCCTAAACTGAATAAAGTATTTTTGATTTTGATCATCTATTTGTCTCTCGTACTTAAGTCGGGTCATCATTAAAATTACAGTAACTTTTGATAGAGTGAACCGATTTTAATAAAACCAAGACTAAGTGTTACTCGAGAATATGCTTTATGATTTTTTTGGTAAGATTTAATGCAACTTTCGCAGTGATGCGTGTCCAAACAAACAGACAGACAGATAGACAAACAGACATTTCTAAAAATGATTGAGATGAATTTTTTGGTTATTCCAACACAATAAATATTTTTTTCACAAGAATCGAATTATTATTACATTCTTATTATATGTAGGTATAGGTTAGTAGTCGTGGTTTGAACTATGGAATATTAATACGACGTCCACAGGTTGGAACCCCGGTGTATATCAAAGATTTTTCTGAATTTCACGTGCGTTAAATAATATAAATTGGTAACACTATCTGCTGGCGGTGATTTGAAACATCGTGAGAAAACCTGAACCTGAGGAATATTCTTGTAGTACTACTATTATGTGGGGAAATATACAATTGTGGATTTCTCCGAGTAAGAATTCGCTAATACGTCGTACGTTAGTGTGGTGATAATGCCTGAACCTTCTTTCAGGCTGTGAAGATGAAAACTAAATTCATATTAACAAAACTTTTCTTACCAGAATCTTTAAAATAACTCTAAGTTGTTTTCTAGGGCAATTCACTCGCGGCATTATCAAAACTATATCGACCGGCATCTCAAAGCCTTTCAGTCAATTGGTCGCCGGAGCAAGAGACATCGGCTCTTTGGACACCGACAGAGGGTTTGTTTCGAGCATCGCTTCTGGAGTCACAAGTGTCGCTAACGTTGCTTATTCGGTGGCTGATGCGTTTAAAGACAGAGTCCAAGCTATTTATCCAGGTACCTATCTTCTATTGTTACTATTGAAACAAGAATGAAGAACGTCTTAACTATTTATTCTCTGCTCATATAAAACTATATACTTAAAATCTAATTAGGATCTTTGCACATAATATTAACAATAATATAAATATTTTAGATTTTCATTTTAATGACTAAGATTTATGCATGTGTCGTCACGAAGCGTATGACTCTTCCTTCCTTCTTGTTACGCTTTGATGATTCTTTCCTGCTCCAGGTAACGTGTGACGTAATTTATGGATGCCCTTTAACTTTAATTTCATCAAATTGATATTTGTTCTTTAACTGAATTAAGAAACTACTAATTTTTCATCTATAGGAATTCGAATAACCAGAGGATTTTTCGTGGGGGCATGCGGGGGCACACGTTGCTCTTATTTCGTAATTTCGAAGGTATTAAAAAATTGCCATAAAAACTGAAAAAAAAATTAATAAAAATCAATTTTGGTAACACAATTTTTTTGGGATTTTTTTAAATAGTTTTTTTTTTTCGAAATACAAAATGTAATCCTTCTTTCATGAACAGTTACCGTGTCGCCAGTCATTTGTTTCTGTAGCAGAGGTAGGACGTAGAGTACTAAAAATATTAAAATCGTAATTTCACATAAAAATAACGATTCGATTTCTCTAATCAAAAGCAATTGAAATAAGTAAAAATTTAGATAGGACTTGTAGTTTAAGAGTAAATTGAGTTTTTTTTTCTCGAACTGACTACGCTATTGGCCTTACTAGGCCTTCACAGCTTCACCGAACAACAGTAAATTGAGTACATCTGTTTTAAATGTATGGGAATCAATCTAAAACTATGAATATATCCTAATTTTCATTAGTTTTCCTTCCGAAAACTTCACAACAATATCTTACCATTGTATGCCCCAAGTACCCGAAATGACAAGGTCTACATTTATGCATTTTTTGAGATGCAAAAAGTAATGGAGTAACGACTTTCGAAAATTAGCGTGCCCCAAAAAAATAAGTGACAAACAAACGCCTGCGTATAACTAATTATAAATAAAACCATATTGAAAAACTGTTAGGTTGGTAATTAATTTTTGGGGTATTATCCTAAGAATTTGGTTTTATTAATTATATTAACTGAGCCCGCGACTTCGTCTGCGTGGAACCCAATGTAAAAAAAGCAGTGCTTAATAAAATTATCTGAATGTATTAAGTCCATTTACTTATTTACTATTCTCATGCACTTAAGTCGCGTCGTCATTAAAATTACAATAACTTTTGCTAGAGTGGACCGATTTTAATGAAACCAAGACTAAATATTATAAGAATTTACTTTACTTTATGTTTTATAGCTGTTATGAAGTACCAGTGATATGTTCTTGATATCTTTATATCTAATAAGAATATAAATCTAACGTGCCTGTATTTTTAGATAAGTGTAAAAAAATGGCAAGTGTCTAGGAAGAAGTAATTAAATACATTTCAATTATTCTTAGAAATATCTACCCGTCTTTCGGTCTGTTTATATGAACACGCATTAATGCTAATATACTGCTAACCTAAAAAACCATAAAGCATATTTTCAAGCAGTTTTAACCTTAGTTTCATTAAAATCGGTTCACTCTAGCAAAAGTTATTGTAATTTTAATGACGACGCGACTTAAGTACGAGAGAAAAGTAGATAGTAATTACACTTAGCACATTTAGATGACTTGTTACTGTTTTGTACATCGGGTACCACGCGGACGAAGTCGCGGGAATAGTTAGTTTTAAAAAAATGTATGTAAAACAAAAGTTATAAAAGCAGTACCTCGACTGCGGCAAAAATCCCAAAAAGGTAAGAAACAAGGTTATGCTGTTAGATATCATCGTCTTATTGAGTAAAATAAGTCACTTGATATATTAGATATTCCTTATTGATCAAAATGGAATGAATAGTTAAATACGAAGTATATATACGTACGTATAAGTACGTAAATACGTACATATATATATCTATGTATAGTCTACTATTAAAATTATAACCCTTCCTCTTGGCTTCGCCGTAATCGGCTGAAAGGATAAACCTGATCGAGTTTCTGGCTGGTTCGTCTCTATGTTTGGGTTGTTCATCCGAACCAGTGGTCATTTTGACGTTCATAAGCACCTTCTTGGGGCTACATTAAATTTTTGATTGATTGATTGACGAATTCGTAATGTTATTCGAAGGTACGGTTTGGTGCGGAGACGGCCGCTCGGCCACAGCCCGGTCCAGCGACCTCGGGTTGTTTTTCTTCACTGACACGTGTTGCCGGCAGCACGACGCTTGCAAGCTCTATATCAAAGCCGGTGAAACTAAATACGGTCTTACAAATACTGGATTATTCACCAGGTATGTTCTATAAGGTATATTAGAAATGAATTGTTGGTTAATAAATTTGTTTGCCAATCAAGAACTATATGTAAAAGAAGATATATGGGCGTGGGAACTACTGCTAGCAATAAAGTTCCTAATGTCTTTTCTTTGTTACTTCAATTCAATATAAAAATTTAGGTTACCTACATTTATGTGTATATTTTCGATACAAAAAGGAAAAGCTTCATGTTTTCTATACTTTTTTAAAATTAAAATAAAAAATAAGGAATTAAACTAATGTCAAAATCAAACATTTTAATATTCCACAGAAAATATTAATTTAACAAAATTGATCTGTAAACAGTGAATTGTAAATTATATAAAATAATTGAATAAAGTTTCCACGGGTCACCTACAATACTAACATTACCTTATTACATATAATTCAACTATTTATTACAATAAAAAAATCATAGATGTGTGTGAAACCGCTGGTGAATGTATATATTTATCCACTATACTATGTGTATAATTTTCCAACAATAAAATTAATAAAAATCTTATTTTTTATATTTTTACCTGAAATTAGACTATAGACTACAAAATAATAAAGGTATTCTGAAAATTTGATATTTCCAAAGACTACATAATTAAACAATAAAACGGGATGTTCATTTTAGTCATTACTAGCAGGTCTGGCAGACATTGTCCCGCCCTAATAATGTGAAAAACATCGACAAATTATATACCTAAACCTTTTTAATGAATCACTTTATCTACGGGGAAGAAATGCATAGAAAACCGTTCAGTAGTTTTTGAGTTTATCGCGAACAGACAGACTGATGTGGCAGTGGGCTGTGTTATAATATTAAGTGATACAACAGGTATTTATCCGTCACGAGAGGATTGGATTACAGTCACAATGTCTATGTGTGAAGTGTGTTATGTACTCTGTATGCGAAGTAGATTGTGTTATGCATCAATGGATATATCTTGCGTCTTGCGTAATGACTTACTGTCGTCGCTTTGATCCCTTATACTTTATGTCTTCCTGGTAATTACATTTGTATTACGTGAACAATAAATACATAAGTTCTTTCATCAGCCAATGGAGCACTTGTTTGCATTTTTTACTCTGATAAATTTTATAAACTCTCACGGTTGTGGTAATCTTCATCTCTCGACGGCAGCCGTTTTAATTGCGACCAATAAATACATCAGTCACTATAATGAGCTATTGTAAAAGATAACGCGTGCTATTCAGACACTGAAATAAAAGGAACCGTATAAGAGTAAGATTCTGTTTAAAAACTTTGTACACGTAAGAGACTATTAACTGCAAAATAAGTCAGCATTATTAGCTAGACAACTTTTAAACTCTTTGTACATTTATCAAGATATTTAACATGTCAGCTGCGGATTTATTTATTATATTCTAATAGATTATTACTGCTATTGTCGATTAGGTAATGATATCACAAGTTTTTTTAGGATTGTTTCAATGTTCTAACAAGATGGTGGCCGTGTTGTTAGAACTTTCCAGGGAGTTTTTGTCGCAAATCAGAATCCATTCTGCTTGGTATAATTTCGCATCCAATTCACTTGTGCACAATAACCAAATTATATTACGTATAACACCACCAATATTACAAAATATAGAGCCAAAGTATATAAGATTATGTATAAAATCAAAATCAAAAATACTTTGTCCAGTTTAGGCCCTAATAAGGCACTTATGAACGTCAAAAACTACCACCGGTTCGAAAACAATTCAGTCATCGAGAAGAACCGGCAAGAAACTCGATCTGGTTTATCTTTTTAATATATATAATATTTAGACTATATTACATACATGACACAAACTTTTAATGGAAAAAAAATTTATTGGATGCACAGAGATGAGTCAATTCCAGACATCACTATCGTTCACATACTGATCCACTCTACAATAGCCTTTTGAGACCAAAACCCGCTTGACATGGCGCTTAAATTCAGACTCAGGCAAATCGTATAATATCCTTTGGAATTTTGTTATAGAACCGTATACTATTTAAAAAAAACTTTTACTCGTTTTATTAAGTCTAAAACATGGGATAACCAGTTTGTTATGGTTCCTAGTATTTAGACTATGCCGGACTTTTACAAAATCAAGGTTCTTTCGGACATACATTAAATTATCAAGAATGTATTGGGAAGGCAGAGGTAAGATACCGAATTCCTTGAACTTAGTCTTTCAGGATTCACGAGGTCCCGTATTATAAATTGCTCTATCTGCTCGTTTTTGTAATAAAAATATGGTATCTACCTCAGCTGCTGTCCCCCACAACAGAATGCCATAAGACATTAAGCTATGGAAATAGGCGAAGTAGACTAACCTAGCAGTGGCAATATCAGTTAGCAGGCGATTTTACGTACTGCAAATGCAGCATAACTTAATTTGCTTGCCAACTGTTTAATTTGAGGACCCCATTATAATTTTAAATCCAGTGTGATACCCAAGAATACAGTATTATCAACTAACTCTACAAAATTCCCCTCAATCCTGATGCTGCTATCAACTCGTGGAACATTAGGCAAAACAAATCTTATACGTTTTGTTTTGCCTGTATTTAGTATTATATAATACATTAGTATTATAAAACATAAAATCCACTACATGACATTCCAAGACATTTCATTTACAAGACTGATATTTTTATCAGCCGAGTGCTTTAAGCGCTCGCCTTAGTAGTCCGGTGAAGCTGTTAAGGTACCTTGCTAGGTCAATAGAGTAGTCAGTTCCAGAAAATAAAAGACTGATATTTATTTTCCTATCGAGTGCGAAGAGTGCAAAACTTAATTTCAAACGGGAATTTCTTTAAAAGTACACTCATGCTGTTATAGAGTGTGTATTTTCCTTATAGATTCAACGCGAACGATAAACTTGGTTATGTTTAGCGACCATCAAATCACTCATATTCGTAGTTCGACAGTGAACTTGAGACCATACGATTAAAAGAACTGCTTAATATTGCGCAATAAAAATTACATGAAACTCTCAACGATTGATAGTTGATTTGTTTCGTGCGGAACGAACTTTCTCCGTCTGAGATCTGAGCCGATATGGTTACGTAAGTTGCTGTAGGTTACCCAACGACCACTACAATGTATTTTCATAGACAGATAATAAAATTATATGTTTTTATAGAGGTTACTTTCAATTCTGTTCAATAAATACTGCTTGAATATAACATATCGTGACATCTTTAAAAGATAATTTTTCAAAGCCAAGTAGATATATCCATCTATCTATCCGTGCTTTCGCACTGTCACACGTGCGTATTCTTAGGCTTATGGTAGCTACCGTACAGAGATACTGAGACCCATTTCGACAGCCACATTTATAATTCTCTTCAAGTTTATCACTCTGATTTTGTAGTATTTTTGTTTCATTTGTTGCTCATGTGTATTATATTACTGCTTTGTTGTATTTTTAACTATATGAGTTTTGTAATATTTTTGATAAACCACCGATTACATGTCTAGACATTGTTATAAACTTCCATTAAAAATGAGCACTCTAGTAACATTCCATTGTACTGCAACATGTAACTGAACAGAGGTGTCATTATTAGACTATCTAATTAAGTATTTGTATGTTACTTATCCTGTTGTCGTGATCTTTTTCAATACTTTTTCATCATCTTTATTATATTTATTTATTTGTCTAGGAGACATATTGTATGAGAAAATAAGAAACGGATTAGTTATTATGACAAAGTCCAAATTGTGTGAACTAAACTTATATAACTGACATTACATTTAAGTACGTAACATCGAGTCTAATGTAAAATATTAGTCATTGCATTCAAAGAATTATGTAAGAGTATGTATTTAATGAATGTTCTGATAAAGAATAAGCTTTAATAATGTGTGTGAAATGATTGTTTTTGGTGAATTTGGATAGTTTAACTTAGTTTTTGGATAATACTCTTAGCTTTCTTCTATAATAGCGCATTATAGTGATAGAATAGCGTTTGGTAGTGACAATAATACCAATAACTATAGCAAAGAACGCGAAGTCAGCAGTTCATCGTTGGTTGTTGCTTTCGACTGCTGAGTTAATTGATTAATCTTGAAATGTGACAACTTTAAACAGATAAAGTGATTGATTTATCATAATACATATATGTATCTATGTGTGTGTTTAATGTCTTATGTATGCCCCCTTTTACCAATTATTAAGTTAAGATTAAAAACTCGATTTTGATACCCTAAATCGTAACCGATCGATACCCTAAATGGTTGGTAGTTTTGACGTTCATAAGTGCCTTCTTAGGGCCTAAATTGAATAAAGTGATTTTGATTTTGAAAAATATTTCGTAAATTTCAGTTAAATTAATAGGAAAAGACGTTTCACTTGTATCGTGGTTTCATAAAACCACATTTTTTTTCTTTTTTCCTCTGTATATGAAATATATGGTTAAGATACGGTTTTTTTTTTTCGAAATGAAAACGCTGTTGATCCGGACTATGATTAAGATATAGTCTGACCGCAGCCGCTGTACCGTACCATAGGTACGGGCCTGGTGAGACGAGGTGGCGAACGGACTACCTATATCAGACGCACACGAGATAAAATATCTAAAGATGGGTTGTGCGTTATGCATTAAGATTTTATATTTCCAAAAATTAAAGATTCACTTCATTTGTATTGGTTCTTTCTTTGTTCTTATCTAAAATCATATTGGACAAAAACATATGGACAATATACTTGTAAATATGCAACTTCAAAAATTATGTTTTGATATCGTAACATGTGTCTGACACTACGAATCTCATGCTCTTTTATCCCCACCCCCCACCTCCCAATGCATATGTAAGACGAACTACAGCGGTTGAGGTCAAACTATAGTAAACAACGCAGGCGAAGTTAGAATCAACTTGTTAACCATTAACTAACCTCAACCACAATTTTTATTTCAGATCACATTGCAGTTGTGACGTCAAATTCAGAGAGTGTCTTCATCGTACTAACTCTCTAGTCTCCTCTCAGATAGGCCTCACCTACTTCAATGTTTTAGGGCCTCAGTGCTTCCGAAGGGCACACCCGATAGTTAAATGCGTGAGAAGAACGCGGTGAGTTTTGCAACCCTATTTCTTTATCAGAATTTTTTAATATTTTTTTCTGAAAATCTTTGAAATCCTGAAAGAACCTTCGCTAAGTATTTACAAGTGTATTCTAGTAACTATATTTTTTTAGGAGTTTATTATGGAAGACTAGTGTTATTTATTTATTACTAGCGGTCTCGGCGGACGCTGTCCCGATCTAATAATAAAAAAACTAAACAAATGACTTACATACACTTTTCTCATGGATCACTTTATTCAATTGTGATAACCGCATAGAAATCCGTAAAGTAGGTTTTGAGTTTATCGGGAACACAGACAGACAAATGTGGCAGAGGACTTTGTTTTATACTATATAATATTAATGATATTGAACCATATCGGCACGGACTCATGTCATAATCATCAGCATATAAGAGCCCCCTGTTGGACCATAGGAGTCTTCTTGGAGGAAGGTATGGAAATAATCGCCACGCCAGCTCATGGTGTACTTATTACTTATAGCATGAATTATTTAAATTTCATGATTTAAATAATGAAATTGTTAAGATTATTAGTTATATACATTTTTAGACAGTTTTTTAATTAACCAAACATATGAAGAGATACACAATCTCAATACAAAGTATCAATATTAGATGTACACAAGTTGTTATACTACGCGTCGGTGGTCAAGCTTCATAAGCGCAATCACGTCACGCTTCCTAGCATTTCATAACACGAAATCATAAGTCTATCTCCTGCCAAAAATATCGTTCATGACGCTATTAGTTTTCAAATTTGAACTTTTGATTGTAAAAATGAGTTGCCGAATATATCTATAGTGCGTTCTTATACAACCAGGTGGTTATATTAACATGATAATCTGGGAGCGATGGAAAAGCGCTATAACCTAAAATACAAACATAAATGTTTCAAATATACAATAATCACTGTAGTTTGTTATTTAACTTATCAAAACACACAATGTATAATTAAAATTATTATATAAATTCCAGGATAACAGGACTGAAATGCGAAGAATACGAGCTAGATTACACCAAACCGAGAATGTGGCAGTGGTTCGACAATGAAACCTTCTGAGAAATGTTTGTTAAGTTATCCACTAGATGGGAGTGTTTCATTATTACCGTTAGTTCTCTACTCGTCAATAGATGACGGTAATTAAACGAAGCATTGCTATTCATTAACACGTAGCTGATACGCTTCGGAGTTTTTAAATAAGCCAATAGATGGCAGTAAAATTAAATTCTATTTTTAAATTAATTTTGACTGGTACAAAATCCGTCCAACAGTCTTTGGGCTGACGTTAAGAGTTGTGAACTCGATGTTTTATAATTGCTCCAATAATGTGTTTACTTTACTAGCGTGATTGATTATGCAGTAGTGTGATAACATTGATAAGTATATGGGTGCTACTGCAAATGAAACGTAATAAGTAAGATACTGAGCATTGTTTTATAATGTATTTTTACTAGTGAGCATCGTTCTACAGTTCTTATTATTTTAACACGACAAAGAGCCTTCATAGAGCGATACTATATCGTTTGCTGCTTACCCTTGCGTGTCGCAGTTTACTTGGGATGTATATACATATATATTTTGGACTAAAAGTATTCGAAGAGTGTATATAGTTACTATATATTACTTGTTTATTTTTAAAATAACATATAATTGTAAATGTTATTATTTAAATGTGTTAATAAAATATTAAGAGAATATACATTCTTTGTTGATAATCCACATTACTTGTGAGAAGTAAAAAGGCCAATTGCGGAATCTAACCCATAAATTATCAACGCAAAAGTGGAGTTTACTACCACCCCACCAATAGTCCTATTTATGAATGTTTAACAAATAATTTACATAGATATTTCTTATGATAAGTAAAACAGGAAATTATTAAAGGGATAGAAATAAAATTACCTATTATTTAATACAATAAAACATCAGAATATAATATGTATTTCAAAACGTTTACAATCAACAATATGTTATAAATACAATTACAATAAATTAATAAATAACTTGACAAAAATTATAATGGAACTTGATACAATAATTCCCATAACACAAATTCCTCATTATGATACAGAAATACCATATCTAAAGCATACACTCATTACCTAAGTCATATACGTATACTGTTTAACATTAATATCATTTTTTGCTGTGTTGAAATTATTAAGGAATCTTTAGCATTCATGTATTTATAGATCGTATACCGCTGCTTTGGTATAATATCAGATGTCTTCAAATTGTAGTCTTTATACAATACACTATATAAAACCACGTGAATTAATAAATAACTTATTACATAAATATTAACTCATCTCTTTCCATACAGCCCAATTTAACGTAAATTAAAATAACTTAATTCAGTAAAAGACCGGCATAGTTTTATTTTTTAGGTTGAGTTTGTTTTTGTGGTAATAAACGGAGTTTTAGTCGATGCGAGTCCGATATAACCAAGTCTCAGTTCCCTTGGATGGGTATTTATAATGGGCCTAATCCTGTAAAAAAAATACAATAACGTCCCAAAACAAATTACTGATTTATAAAATAATAAGTTCAAACATCCGGTCAAGCAGATTTAACGTTACTGATAGTAACTTCTAGAAACAACACCTTTTCGTACGTCCAGTGCACAAAAACTATAATAAAGGAATATGAATAATACTCGTACTTGTTTTAATTTATAAAATACATGAACCATTTCCGGTTAATTACCAGTCTTTTGCGATGACTGGAGTGCTCGTTTGAATCTGTGGTAGTGTTCTATGATCAAAAGCGTCATTCTCAGTTTTTGTTAATATGTCATACATTACCTGGAAATTTCTGGACGTGTTAAAGTTTAATTTGAAACAAGAAACTGTTGTCTAAAATATTCTTGTATTAAATTAACCGCGTCACTTCTGAGATTATTACCCAAAGCAGTGATATGATTATAGAATATACACGTACATAAACACATTTTTTATTTTCAGTATATTTTAAGCAGTTCAATAACTATTTGTTCTCAATGTATGAGATTATATTGATATTATGTTGAGTGTAAATATTTTCTTGTAGAATCTTGTAGAGCGTATTCGTTAGATATATTTACTTGATATCTAACGGTCGAAATCAATATATTCCGACTGTTTCCACATTTCATATACTACTGTTTTCAAAACCGTCATTAGGTGTACTGCATACATTTTACTGTTCAAATTTACTTAATCTTTAAGAATGCGAGTCGGTTCTTAATCGTTAACATAATTTGATATTAGTTGGTATATATGTGCAGATGCAGTATATTGCATTAAGTTTAAACTTGCATTAGTAAAACATTTACAAATTTGAATAAACTCGTAAATTACATAATTAATTTGTATATGAAATCATTAGTTTGATAATATAATAATATAAAATAAATATAATATTTGTGCCGTAAAAGTAAAACTTAAAATTATGGTTGTATAATTTAAATTAAATATTTAAACGTTACTACTAATATTGATTATTAATTTAAACGTATAATCACTTGAATTAAACACCGAAATACGAACCAACATCGAAACATAGATATTATTATTATAATTTTATTAATATTTATAAAATTCTACATATAAGCTACGAATACTAAATTTCTACGAAATTCTGTGGGCCTATCAAATATAAATATATTGCTTAACGTGGTCCGACGGGATACTATTTAGGCATGAACTTAGATTAGGAAGTATAGGATATTTAGAAAAAAGCTTCACATGTATGGAAAAAAGATACATTACTGCTTCATTTTTCTTCGAGATTTATTTTGCCAATTCTTTCCCATATAGTTGACGAGTGAATTAACATCGTCATCATCAGCCTGTAAAAGATTCACTGCAGAGCCAATAACACTCTTCCCGAAGGAAGGTATGGTCTTCACCGCACTAATTCACGACGCATACGCGATTTCAAACTCTGAGAAAATCACAGTTCTATGTTTTGTCACAAACTTTAGTTCTACAAGAACATTTCTCAGGTTCTGGGTAGTCCAGTAAAGTTGTTAAGGCATTATTAGGCCAATAGTGTAGTCAGTTCGAATCAAAAGGTTCAGGTTTCTTCACGATATTTTTTTTTCGCCGTTGGTTGATACTGTTACCAATTTAAATTAGTACATGTACCCGAATTTCGAAAAAAAAAAAATGGTACATTGGTTCCGGGCTTTGAACCCGGGGACATCAGAATGATATTCCACAGGTCTAACCACTAGACCATCACGATTCTTTTTAATAAACTTCATATATATCAGGTTGATCAACGTAAAAATGAAGCAGTAGTGATCTTTATACTTAATAAATGGTAAATAGGGCTTTCCGAGCGATAGAATATAGAAGCGATGGGAGATTACAAAAGCTTGAAGAAGATACAGCAGTAGACTTAGTCGCTTAACAGTATGGAGCGTTATCTAGGTATTCCTGAGAATTAGCTAAAAAAAGTGTATTGCAAATTTCGTATTACACATCATTTTCTTTATTGTCATATCCCTAGTATTTAAGATCCTTTCGCATTGATTCAACCACATACTCAAAAGAGCAGTATATGGATTTCTTCAATGTTGCTTCGACATCTAGACTGGTCTAGAGTTTCACGCCGATCAGCCGATCTCCGGTTTGCATTTATCTATGCTTTGAATCTAATTCCGCACATATATAAAAATGATTTTATTAAACATTACAATACAAAAGATAAATAAATGTCTTACATTCAATTTTATTATCACCTACACTATACTACATACTATATGTGTATTTATTAAACGAATATGTAAACTATAATTTGGTTTTATAATGCGGTAGTTTGAAAGTTAAAAGCAAATCTATCAATGTTCGAGGTCCGACTAACTAGGGGCTTTTACTAGGGCTAATGGGTAGACACATGATCTATGAAATCGTATAGTGTAATAAGCATTCTATCTGTTTTTTTTTTCATTTCAATTTCATTTGTTAATCCATTTCTTTATATTATTATTTAATGTTAACACATGCCTTTCTTTCCTTTGGAACTGTGAACAAACTACTGTTGCTTCAAATGGGATTTCTTATATATTTTTGTTTACCATTAGTGCATTTATTATTACGGTATATTCAATGGTAAATAATAAATAATGTTAAATAGCGAGTATATTGGAGAAGTTTCGTTTATTGATGAAATTTATAGTAATAAACTTACCTAACATATTAAGCTCCACTATTGAACTAATTTCTACTGCTGATGAACAGGAAAGGAATGAATCCAGAATAGTCCAAGGATGAGGGGTGATATTGGTGTTTCGTTTGGACCCTGGGTTTAAATACATCAAAAAGGGTGACACATTATAATCTATTACATTCTAAAATATAACTAGTACAGAAATTGTAACGCTAATATGTCGCAGGATTTGATCAATTTGTGTATCAAGTAATTTAATTTATATACAGTAACTTCAATCATATTGTAAGAAAATAGAAGGGATACTAAATAGCTATAAGAGGATATATAATGCAGACAAACCAGTCTTCAAGGCGAGCAGAAATTTGAAAACGACTGATGGCACTCGATAAACATGCAGTAGGATTGTTCACGCAAGAAATTGTGTTTATTTTTGGCCCATATATTTACTAGGGGTAATATTGACATGGTGTCTTAGAGAAATATAGACCTGGGTTTATTTTTATTTATCGTCCGTACCTCGTATATATATTGATTATACTCACATCTTCTTCTTTTAGGAAAAGGCCTTTGGCCCATTAGTGGGACTCTAACAAGCTAGCACTGTTTATTTTAACCGACTTCGAAAAGGAGGAGGTTACTATGTTCAGTTGTATGTTTTTTTTATGTAAGTTAATTCATATCTCCGTCAATTGCTAAACGATTTTAATAATTCTTTTTTTATCTGAATTGGTTATACTCAGAGGTGGTCCCCTATAAATTCGAAGGAAACAGTCAACCCCTAAGGTGGTGAAATATCGTTTATATGATTTTTACCCACTTCGTGTTTACGTAGTATCTTCGCGTACTTGGAACCGATCTCGATAATTTTATTTGAATTAATAATGTCCTGACTCGACTTAGCGCAATATACACTTGACCTTTGACAAAGTTTTTCTTTCCTAAATCAAATACGGCCTTATTCAATGTAGTCCCCTGCAGCTTATGCACCGTTACAGCCCAGCATAAGATTTACAGTAACATTGTTCTTTCCACATCGCCATAGCCTTTTGTTGTTTGAAAAGTTGCCGTTACAGGAGCTAATGCAACTAAGCCATTACTGTCTTTCATCTTAATACCAATAGACTCATCATCGAATTTTATGTAAACTGCTTCGGGTAACTTACCTGTTTCTATCTGATCACGACGAAGAGCTGGCCACCTGAACTTGGAAACGACTTCCATCATACCGTTGACAAGACCTTCCCCAACTGATATGTTACGCCTTAACATTACTCTTGAACCAATTCCAAGTTTTAATACGTGCAATAAACCACCACAGTTGTTTACATCAGCAGGAATCATATTACACAGTGGTTGTTTTCCGTAAGTTGGGGCCTCTCGCGATTCGTCGGTAGC
Source organism: Antheraea mylitta (assembly GCA_014332785.1). Lineage (NCBI taxonomy): Eukaryota > Metazoa > Arthropoda > Insecta > Lepidoptera > Saturniidae > Antheraea > Antheraea mylitta. Next base: position 1,532,407 of record JACEII010000091.1, read on the forward strand.
TTGGAAGGTGTAAACACGACTTGATTGAATTAGTCGATTAGTCATTTTTAAGTTATAATCATCTACTAATTTTATCGTTGGAAAAATTCGTACTGCAAAAATGCGAAATCACCAACCTGTTCAACTCGCCGTTTTTCACACAAAAGTTGCAATTGTGGGATTGTAAGTACACCAACTAGCAAATCATTCAATAAATCAACAAAATCGTCATCGCTACGTTGACGCATGTTCATAGTAAGTTCACAAAAGGAGAACTGTTGTCATAAATATATTTTCGCACTTAGCCATGAAGGCTATTTGAAACACCAATGGCCTTTGACTGACGGTAACTGCATAATGTCGTCAAATAACAATACATTTATGCCTCCAAATAGTAAATTATTATTTTTGAACTTCTGTAAGCGTAAATGGATAATACGCAAATTCTCATAGGATACCATTGATATTTCATCTATAATAACTAACCACCTAATATAATGCCACTTAAGCCTTTCTCGCTCTAAAGGTTGTCCACTCATTTTACGATAAGTCATCGTAGTAGCCTTTTCTATAGGAAGTAAAAAAACTGAATGAAGGGTTCTACCTGAAATTTGTCGAGCCGCAACACCCGTCAAAGACGCTATTTCTACAAAATTTGGTTTTAAAAAAGTATTCACTGTTGGAGCATAGCAGCGCTTAATATGCTCAACAATTCGTTTTAATAGAGAAGATTTTCCGCTACCAGCTCCACCCGTGACAAATAATAATAAAGGCTGTAAATTATTATCTAATCTAAGGTCTCTTTCAATTGAGCCAGACACTTGTTTTAGTAAATCTTTTGTTGAGTATTCAGGCTTCTGATTCTTTTTACAAAAACTTCATCGGGCATTGCAGTGGGATCATTATTTTCATTAAAACCATGATGCATATACTCATTGATCTGGTCCTTGGCGTATACATTTTAGTGTGTTCCTTAAGATCGTGAATGACCCTATATTCGCTTACAATGTTGAGCGCTGTGTCTTGAACAAGTGCTTGTTGTATAATTTTCTCCGCATGAGCAAACTGCTCTATGGATAAATTATGTAGGTCTTAATTCTAATTGTCGACGTAAGAAACAAGCTTCAGCTGTCTCATTCTCGTGAAGAAGATCATTTCGGTTGCGGAGAGGGACGTGACACACAATTAGATTATAATAAAATTCATTTCGGTCACTGTTTAGTGTATAATGTACGCGTAAAACGGTAGGCTGATTTCTGATTCGCATTCTTGAATTATCATATAACTGTATGTATCTCGGATTGTTGTTCTCTTGGTCTCGTAACTCAATGTCACCGTCGTCATCGTTCCAAAATGTACTCGAAACGGTTTCGTAACGAACTACAAACTCTGCTAAACTTATCTCTTCTAAATTGTTTGGACTTTGTTGATAGCGATCGAAAATATTGTTAAAAACTGATGTTTCATCTTCATAAAACCTCAACAATCTATAGCGTTGCTCCAGACGACAGCTATTTACAAAAATTGTTTTTCTTGAACACATCTTTAGAGGTAAATGACAGAGACGAAAGGCTGCCTCTGGAGCACTAACTAACCGTTGTCCAAGAATTACCATTGATATAGAAAATAATTGCCGCCATACGTTATTATTATGACGTTTTTCTTTTCTAACTGCTTCCCTCACAACGTCACCACAATCACTGGGTTCGTATTTGCTAACATACTTAGCAATAAATAAGCAACTGCTATTACATTTCCACAGGGCTATATATCCATGTTTGCTTTCCAAATTCTGAGAAGTACTGAATTATAGTTGTTGATCATAACTTCCCTTTCATTCCTTTGCAGTATACAAAATCGCCTATTATTACGAAGTGCTTGGTCAGGTTCTAAGTAGTTCGTTGTATTACTGACATGCCTTGGAAATCCAAAACGACATAAACCAATGTTTCGATTTTTATAACATGTTGTACAATGTTTGTGAATTTGTAATTTTTTTACCAGTTCAGCATCATTACCAACAAGTGAGCATGATGCAATCTGATCAATCAGTCTAAGCTCTTCAGGAGTCTCAAAATCTGATACTGAATTACACCACAAAAGAATGTGTAAATGAGGACTTGCTCTGTTTTTGCATTCTATTCTGTACCAAAAGTCTGTTACCGCTCCCCCTAAACATTCAGTATTGTGTTTAAAAAACTCATTAAAGTGTTTACTCTAAGTGTAAATTGACTTGCCACAACTACTGGATATTTTTGTACAAGTTCAAGTCGTTCATCGAATCACAAATCTTCCACAGCGTCGGGCATTGTATCAGGCCGTTTGTCTGCTATGAGTAAAGCTGTAATCATATCTGGTTAGTTCAGATCGTTACATGAAAAGGTAACAAACCAAGATGGAGGGCCAAGACTCCGTACCATAGCAATTAGTTCAGCGCAACTTTTTTCCAATATGCATCTGATCCTCTTATGTTTATCATTGTTAGATGCATATTGTCCACGAGACCTTGTAGTGTATATTTACCTTGCTTTATTCAACATGAGGCAGAAACACTGGCTTTCGCTTTAAAATATTCGACAACAGACAATGCAAAAAATAAATAATCGTTTCTTTGAAATTGATTATCATAGCTCATGATTCGTGCCTGGAAATAATCCAGAGCAGTTATCTTCACCAAAGCCGTTTTTCCCATCAGGATAAAGAAAATACCAACAAAGTTCTTCCATTCTTTTCTCTCGTTGAATGTTAAGTGGTGGTGCGGTTTTTCTTTAGATGTCAACAACTCTGACTTGGTCATCTAATTTATTGCCATTATTATTAGCGTTTACACTGGTATCTAAATTCAGGACGTCTTCCTCAATAGAATGAAGTAATCTTGTCGAAAATATTAATCTTTCTAATTTATAATATTTTCAATCAAAAATTTCGTTCAGATGTTTGCAGGTCTGCACGAAATAGAAAATTGGAGATAAACTGCGTTAATTCAATAAAGTCTATTTTAAATTGCAATTAACACTTGTAACAAATTGATCAAATAACTGGACATAAAAATACTAATTACACATCGATATATAATTACAAATACCATGATATACATAGAGATATTTTTAAAAGTACGTTTAAATTCTTAGACATTAATAATTCAGAATAATATTTATATTCTCTAGCGTCTAACGAATATAATATGTCAGCTATGGAAACAATAAAATGCTATTAAAATAAGGCAAACGGGTTTCGCGGAGGGAATAAATAATTATATATTTATTTTTAATATCAGGCACTCAAATTGAAACAATCACTAATTAAATAATCGCTTATCGTACTATAGGCTTTTAATTCTAGGAAAAAAAGCTATGCGTTTTTACTAACGAAAAAAAATACTAAAATTATGTGGAACATTTCTTTTAAAGATTGTTATTTTTGGATGGATTCCTGTATTTTATTTATATATATCGTGGCAGTGTAGGTAATGTTACTGAATAATACGTTTTTATTTTTGTGAAAATGACATATCTCTTTCTTGTTATTATTATTATTATTTCAGTATACGATAATAATGTTACCAACTTTAGCGTTGTACTAAAAAATTCTACGCTTGCCGAATCGAAAAATCCTATACTCTAATTCGTTTCCCAAGCTCTGGACCCAAATACTTTATCGCTTATTATTCTATATTAACAAGAAATTATGATATAGCGCGTAGTTACTACAATTTGCTGCTTTGTATTCAGGAGATTCTTTATTACTTTTTCAAGCTACTTTGGCTCCTTGTTTCTCGCTTTATGATCGAAAGTTACTTATGACCTTCGGATTTTAGTTCACTTTTGTGACACCTTTCACTGTAGCAATGTAGAAAAAGATATGAAAATTTCGGGACAATCAATCATAATATCATAATTTCTTTTTATTTCACCGACATTATAATAGATAGCCATGTGATCTAAGATGTGATATGACAAACCTCAAAGAGGAATGGCTTTTAAATTTACCGGAACATACCTACAGGGATCTGCGGTAATTTTTCCATTTTAGAGTATTAGCTAGACAAGTGGTCATTAGCCACAATTTTATGGTTGTATTATGATGTTTTCCTTCACCCAAAGCTCGTAGTTATTGCAAGGTTCGTACCAACGTTGAATTTACAAGATTTTAACACTAAATTATTTCTTCTTTTCTGTCATATACAAAGCAGCAAATTGTTTTAACCAATATTATAATTTATGAAAACAGTTTTTGAGATTAATATGGAAGATTATAGATATTATGCATTTTATGTCATATTTTTAATAACTGTAACATAGGGTCACTTGTTGTATGGCAAGAATGTATTGCATAATTCAAGAATAGTTTTTGGTATTTAGTTGATATAAGCCTTTATGGGCGACAAGTGACGAAGTATGCTGTTTTGTGCAGTCACCGTTGTTTTTATTTTATTCAAATACCGGAATCACACAGAAACAATCAAATTATACGTTTTGAGTAAAAGTGATGGCATATAAAAAGTAACAAAATGGAAGGGTAATTTTAAAAAAAAATCTGAATAATAAAAAAAATCTTAGTATCTTCTAATGAAAATAATGAAATTATCTATAACTGTAATTAATTCTAACATGTATGTAATAATTACCGTTTATAGTCTAATTAATATAATTATCTAATTTAAGCATAATATTTTTTGTCTCTAAATTATCTATAATTATTTATGGAATATTTAGGAGACACGTTGGGATCACATTAAGGTTATACGATTTAATAATTTATTTTTTATATTAAAACATATCTAAATCTACTAATACTTCAAATAAGCCTTTTCATCAGGGTAGTACAACGTCTTAAAATAATTTTGTTTAATAATCTACAATTAAAAATGAAATTACAAGAACAACTGAACAGTTTCATCCAAACCGCAATTTAGATCAACTACATGTCAATAGATGGCGCATTTACACATTTATATTAATTGAAAATTACATTGATTTTTATATTTATGGTTTGAATTATAGTTTTAAACCAAGAATAATTTCTGTTTATTGATATTTGATAATTAAGTAAATTTACTACAAGCATTCTTACTATACTCTTTGGCTCTACCTATTGACACAAAGTTGAAAAATATTTCTAGGTTTTCCTTGAAAATCCTTTTGTATGGAAATTCATACTTAAATCTTTAAATATGTAAATAATTTAAGTATGTAAACAATTTATAATCATTGCGGGTATTTGTTTAAACTATGAATAATAGACAAAAACATAGAAACTACTTTACGCCGAACCTGTTACTTCCCGATTTTTTCATTTATTTCACACAGTGTCTAAAATATTTTTCTGTAAATGTAACTTCACTTCCCCTTCGTACATTGATTAATTTAAACTTATAACTCGATAATCTTTACGTCAGAAACCATATTCAATTTAATGTTGAACATAAATTATAGATGGCGTGCAAATGGAAAAGGAAATCCTTAGAGCTTCCACTCATTATGTAATAAATGCGTAATACACAGTAATTAAAAGTAATAGTGAATACGTAATTGTGGAATACATTATTTTTATTTAAAAGGTACCGAGTAACTCTTAATGATGCGAATGAAATAAATGCTTATAGTTTATAACGTCTTCTGAATTTATAGATATTAAAATATATAATTGTGTGCAGAGTAATTTAAAAGTTATTTCTCTAACACATAACTATGTAATGACTATAGGTACGGGGATGCTACTTGGTTATTGGAAGGGATACATATCTATTACATTTATCTACACTATATAATATAACTGGACTGTGCTGATTTTTTAAAACTATAAAAAATACTTATTGTTCTTAAAACTGTTAAATAAAATACTGCATAATAAATAATGTATTCCATAAAATACAGTGCGTAAACGGCAAAAGGTCATGAGTACAGCTTAGTATCGGGAAACGGCGTAACAGAACAAGCGGGTAAGGCAGCAGGGGTCATGACCTAAGGAGTAATGAAAATCAATATTCCTCCATCAAGACATTATCAATCTCATAAGGGTTATATCATTACCTATACGAGGCACTGAGCTGTTCAGTGAACTTGTCAATGTACTCCAACAATACACTTACGCCATTAGTAGTGAGCTTTTATATCTGACATATATGTACCACTACGCAGCCTACAGTAACTAATTCTCTCTCCATCTTGGGATCCTATGTCTCTAAACTATCGTAGAAGTGTCCAGACAGAGACAAGAGAGACAAAACTAAAGCGAACCGATAGTGCAAAGACACGGAATTCAAATGGACATATTTGTTGTTAAATTAATTATTAATTGACAACCTATTTCACACATTTAAGTTAAATTTTTTGGGGTGTAAGGGGTGTCGAGTAACATCTTAAGACTTGAGACATCCAAGCCAACCTCACCTGCACGTGGTGCACCCTGCTGAATAACGAACGAGGCAATGGCGACAGCGGGGTTGTAGGGTTTTACAGCCCGACTGAGTCGCAACCACCATGTATATGGCGAAAAAGCCCATCATAGTGACTCGCTTCTGCGCGTCGCGTTTCGGGATCAGCCTGTGCATATCCGGTACCGGGTGACTTTCGTCATTATGGCCGGCATGACAGCGGCGATCGGCGATGGATAATCTGTCTCTCGGTGGTTGTCGATGTTTTTGGATTGTACTATGCTTACCATCAGGCATAGTGCAGTCACTTTGTCGTGCTACAATAAAAAAAAAGAATATAAGAAGTAATGTCAGGAGTTTTTGGCGGGATCTGGGAATGGAATATCATGGATTTTATACTTCATTTATAATCTGTCTCTATATTACGTAATACTGGTGATGTTTTACGTAATATAGTTTGGTTATTGTGGACAAGTGAAGTGAATGAGAAATAATACCACGGAGCATGAATGCTAAGATGCCACAAAAACTCCATGGAAATTTCTAAAAAGCGAGCCACCATCTTGTTATATCATTGAAATTATGGCAAGACATTTGTAATAGTATTACTTACTCAATAATGGCAGTAATAAGCTAGGGGATTTGTTGCGAAAAAAAAAAAACAATACCTCTAGATTTCGTTTACAATCATGTGTCGGAAAAATTTGAAGAATTGGGCGCTGTCGATTTCAAATTTATCCCCGATCGTACTGTTATGAGAAGCACGGAGAAAGAGGTCCTGGAAGACCAAGGATTGGGGGCAAATGATGACGACTCCGTACGTTGTAGAAGTAAAGTTGATGGGAAAATTATACTACGGAACATGAATTCTGACTTGTCACAAAAATTCCCTGAAAAGCTCTAACAAGACGGTCACCATCTTGTTAGTTCATTGAAATCATCGTAAGACACTTGTAATGTCATTACTTACTCGAAAATGGCAGTAATAATCTACTAGAAGATTGGTTGCCAAAAATAAAGAAAGTACATGACATTTTAATCCAGAGGATTCTAGCTTTATGATCACCAATATGATAAAAAAGAATTACACTATTAATTTCGCTAGGATGCTAACTCAGCGCGTGATAATCAGCACAGTTCAGTCAATTAACATTCCTGGATACCTCAAAGATCGAATGGGTAATATTTAACTGTGTTATTCGCTGATAGTTTACGCATAGTTAGCAGCGCAGTCGAAGAACGGGAAGCAAGCGACAGGTTCGGCAACCGAATGCTAGAGAACGTGAAGATTTTCACATGATTTCGATTTGGAGTCACGAGCCCACACTCTGCCCAAGAGTCCACGGACCTGGAAAACCACAAATAACATTCAAAATCAATATCAAAAGTATTTTATTTAACATAGGCCTTGAGAAGGCGCTTATGAACATCAAAGCTACGACCGATTCGGACAAATAAACCCACTCACCGAGAAGATCTAGCAAGAAATTCGATCTGGTTTAATTTTTTATGATATTTTTAAAACCATAAATAGTTACATTCGTGGATCTACAGAGATGGACGTCATTACCAGACATCGCCATCGTTTACATATTGATCCACCCTATATTAGCTTTTAGACATTAAAACCCACTTGACATGGTTCCTGAACTCATTATTCGGCAAAAGTGCTTTGGGATTTTGTTATAAAACCTTATCTTAGTGACTTCATAGCCTTAGGTTTTCTGACATAAGCTTATGGCATTTTGTCAAGCGATTTGAAGCGTACATGGTTAGTCTGTTCAGATACTATCTTGATCGTCGTAATTTGGAATCCTTGCGAATGTGCCAGTTTTTTTCAATACTAGATTCGGCAAAATTACTACACCTAATGTAAAGTACAGTTCAAAAATAACAGCGATTGTCGGTGTTAAATAGCAATGGCAGTTCTTGCCATCATGCCGACCTGCAAAAGTGCCTCTTCACGTCTCATTTGAAGGACCCGATATCGCAAGAGGAAGGGAACACAGTGGCTGGGAGTCGATTCCACATCTTCACAGTACGACAGAGACAAGCGTTTTCGAACTTTATCCTTCTTGCCGGAATGGTTGCTACTGTGAATTTGTGGAGATGCGTACCCGCCCGTATAGTTCTGTAGTGAAAAGGAGAAGATGGGATGAGGTTTAATAACTCTTTTTTTTAATCGGTGAAATGAGCACGGAGTAGGGCTTTTCGTATGCTCATCTAATGACTATCTTGAAGTTTTAAATCTTTTATCAAGTACCTATGGCTATATTGTCTAGACCTGGGTCTAGGGTGCTTTCCTGTTTTATTAATTGACTGTTAGTTTAAACACCAAGTCAAACGGGGTTTGGTGTCAAAAGGTTATTATAGAGTGGACCAATATGTGAACGATGGTTATGTCTGATATTGACTCATCTTTATGGTAAATCGCTCATATGTCAAAAAGATAAACCAGATCGAGTTTCTTGCAAGTTCGTTTCGATGACTGGGTTACTTGTTCAAACAGGTGGTAGTTTTGACTTTCATAAGCGCCTTCTTAGGGCCTTAATTGAATACAGCTATAAAACAAAAAGGTAACAAATGTCTATAAAAGCTTTAACATATCTAACCTTGACGCTAGCTGAGAGTCGCGTCCTTTTCCTTGGTGTACTGGCTGCGGAAGCTGTGGCTGGTGCTGACGCTGGCTGTTCGGTCTCCAGTGGCGATCTTGTCCGGCTGCGATTTTTACGGGAACTACTGCGTTTGCTGTATATTAAGGCAAGTATCATTTTTGTCTTCAAATAAGTTAAAATTTACCGCTCATAAAGCCTTAGCTCGGTCCCAGATGAGTTGCTATATATCCAGTCAACATAGGTTAGTTTTCTCTATTCGTCTGAGTGACTATCAAAATGTCCTTAGCTATAAATTCGTCACTTTTAAACTTTTCTTTTTATTTCTGCCAATCAATTCTCTAGTCGATTATTACTACTATTGTCGACTAGGTAATATTACAAGTTTCTTGTGATCATTCCAATGAACTAACAATATGGTGGCTCTGTAGTTAGAACTTTCCAGGAAGTTTTTGGCAAGTCTGAATCCATGTTCCGTGGTATTATTTTGCATCCAATTCACTTGTGCACAATAATCAAACTGTAGTGCGTAAATTACCACCAACATTACAAACATAGAGGCGAATAACAAAAGATTATGAATAAAATATAAAAACCACTATATGACATAGCAATATCCCGTAAAAAACTTTCGTTGGAAGTTTGTTGAAGTGTTGTGATGACGCTTGAAGATTAATTTGATAGAGTCGGTCAAATACATTGTCTACGGTATGTTACTACATTAGAATTAAGTAATTTTTTAATGTTACCAACCGGACTCTTTCAGCGTGTTGCTGCTTTAACCTGATCTGCGTTAGTAGTCCAACGAGCAGTTCGTCGACATTATGGTTGATGCCGACAGATGTCTCTATAAATTTACATTCGTACGAGGTTGCCAATATTTTGCCCTCTGAAACAAGGATATAATTATAAATAGTTTGATCGAAGAAGGCGTTACTTTGCACAAATCAATCATTAAATATTATAGTGTACATGACTTTACACTTCCGTCTGGAATTGATTGGCTGCTATCACATTTCAACGTGTTTCGCTCCTACACGGAGCATGTTCAGACCGACGTTGACTTTTTCGATGCGAGCGAGTGAATTAAATTAAGACCTGGTAGTGGCCAATCAATTCCATGCGGAATGGGAAAGTAACGTCCAGTATAATAAATTTTAAATATATTTTCAAAAATTTCAAGATAATTCCACCTTGTATTTAAATAACATGAAGTATTAAAACGATAATGGCTGAGTTATTAGCTTGTTTAGACACCGCATCGCTAGAAGTAAATTCAATCCATGTTAATGAGTCGCAGTTTCAGTGAAGGTGAACATTATGTTGATACCAGCATTGTAGCTAAGTAGGGTAAATTGCCACTCTTAAGTTAAACATCAGTCACCGACCTTTTATGTGTTTTCTGTAATTTGCATTTAAGCCTCAATTACTGCAGATATAGTGTCTTTACTTAAGAGCGCTTCGTCATTGAAGATCAGGTGAGATTTTGATTAGACGATAAATGATTTTTTTAAACTAAATTAATGAGATTAACATAAACAAAATTGAAATATATGAGATGAGAGGTTCTTTGCGATGAGTGGGTTATTTGTCCAAACTGGTGGTAGCTTTAACGTTCATATACACCTTTTCTACGCCTCAATAAAAAAAGTATTTTTATTTAGATTTACTTTACTAATTGTTTTAGGTTTTATTCTATTAAATTTACTATAACTTTGTACTAGATAGCGCTGCAGCGGATCAACTTGTATACCATTTAAAAAGCGAAAATTTAAGTTGGATGGAAGGCAATGAAAAGTGTTTAAAGCAAAGTATTATAATTTGCTCGGTATAAGAGATTACTAAAGTTAAATTACATGAAAGCACATAATGTCAGTGGTTGATTACGAAAACCATCAAGATCTCTTCATCGGATCTCATTTCCTCGTCGTGATATTTGACGACTGACGTTTTATCTCTCTCATTTCCAGGCGTAGATATACGGGCAAGTTATGGTGAGGGCGATTTAAATTCCGCTGAAATGTTTTCTCTCTTATTCTTGCGAAGTTATGTGTTTTTACGATTATTTATTTAGGTACTTATATTTTATTTTATAGTTTATTAATTTCTTATCTAAAATTTTTCATTTTTCCGTATAATGTTTGAAATACTTTCTTTCAGACAAACCTTGCCCTGATAATTAGAAATACAACAAAAAAAGAATTAGACGAATACGTGCAGGCGTTTTGAATTGATTAGCTTATACACATTCATAAAGTGATTTTTATTTATATGGATTTATTTTTGTCTCAGATTGTCTCTCAAAGTGCAGAGATATACATACGCGTGCTTGGTGTCAGCTTTTTCAATGAAAAGGGGTAGTTAGTCGAGTTTAGAAAAAGCACTAATATCGTGCTATGATTTCATTACTAAACAATAATGTAGACTTATTTTACACTAGTGTATCTTCTCTCAGACAAGATACTGCAGAGTCTTCATTCAAAATTGTGTTTTTTTATTCATTTATATATATATGTATATCCGAAAACTTGATAATGTCTTTGTACTCTGGTATTCTTTTGTTTTTTCATTAATATTAGCTGTAAGTTTTCCATAAAATGAAAATTGATATAAAAATATGGCGATTCTTCACAAAAAAATTTTTTTTTTAATTGTTTCGAATCGTGGCCTGTGGAATCGATTCATGAAAAAATAGATGTCTTCTTTTTTTTTCTTTTTTATGAGCATTTGTTATAATTATAAGGCTTTTGTAGGTGCTAGAACAATGTTGAAGCTATTATTGGTTTAAGCATGAATGGATCGGCTTTCCCGGAGTAGTACCATCCGACCCACAGTGCTTGCATTGTTGCGCTTCGTTCGGTCAGTTAGAACGCCGGATACTCACATCCCTTTTTCCTTTCACTTCCCCCTCCCCCAAACACGAGCTGGCAGCACTCTCGCGACTCCCCTGGTGTTGCTAGTGTGTATAGACGGCGGTGATCAATTAACATCAGATGATCCAACTGTTCATCTTGATTTTGCAGTGCCAGAGATCGATTCGATGCTTAAAATAGTTTAAGTTTTAGATATCAAAAAATCGATTGTTTGGTTCATGGATGGCGATACCCATCCTAAAATGCAAAAGTATTTTCAAAATTTGACTAGCTTTTCCAAAGAATGGGCATTGTAACAAATTAAGTCAACACACAAAGATAATAATAATATATAGAAATCTAAAATATTAGGTATAGATTAATACTGGCAAATGCTTCTGTGACGCCAAATGAGGAAAAATATTAAATAAAAAATACGGTAATAAAAAAAATTAGGTCACAAGCTCTACACGAAATACTGCTAATTTATAATACCACAGAACAAATAAAAATTAACATTAATTTGAACTGTTTATGGGCTTTTAAATTACCCATAACATAGTTTCACTATATAAATAAAACAGAGAACGTAGTATAGTGTGTAATAGATTATTTTTTTTCGAAATGACTACGCTATTGACCCAGCAAGGTCTTAACAGCTTCACCGAACTACTAAGGCGAGCACTTAAGGCACTCAGCCGATTTTATTTTGGCAACCAGCTCAAGGATGCACGGCGCATCTCGGCTTGGCTGTTGCCTGTTGCATGCAAAATCGCGACCTGTCTTAGCTAACCTAGCTAACTATTCATATATGTATGAGTTGTTAAAACGTATATGTGTACCAAGCATACACGCTTCATCAACTACTCCATATATTTATTATCGGAAAATTTAGTTTTTCAGTTCGATAAGGGAAGAAAAGTAAACCCTTCCACTTCCACGTGTAAGCGTGTAGGCGTGTGTGTGGGGGTGATTGTGTAGTGTTGTAGCAGTGATGTATATTTGTGTGTCACCGTATCGCGCAAGCAACGTACTCAAAGGCTCCCTACCGAGGGATCGAACCTAGGCTTGAGCCGCTGCCGTGGGAGGCCTAATCGGGTGTGCGGGAGCGAAACTAACTCCCAGACCACGGCGGCGTGATCTGTGGTTACACGGGCGTGGGCGTGAACACGCTCTCTTTCGAGGGACAGGCTGGTACTGATCGTTCTCTGACGTGATTAAATCAGGAGGTTCGGTAAAAATGTGTCGCGGACGTTTTTTATAACGCGCAGCGTTAGGTACGGGTTCATAGTTTGCGGCGGATATCACTAACGGACTAGGATGAATCGCGGCATTTTCAAAATAACTAATCGTAAGTGATTTTACGTACGCCCAGATAGAAGGGATCTCTAGGTCTCTATAGAGATCGACTCTCCGGATGTACCACGGGGCACTGGTCACTTTACGTAAAACACGATTTTGGAGAACCTGCAGCTTATAAAAGTTATCTTTGGACATATGCGCAAAAATGGGGCAGCTATATGTTATCACAAGACGGATACACGTCTTATACAAAGTGAGCTTGTGTCTGAGGTACATCTTATGACAAAGCAACGGATGGAGGCGACCTAAGACCATAGCGACTTTGTTTCGCACTCTGTCTATATGTGAATTGAACTTTAAATGTCTATCTAATGTAACACCGAGATATTTGACCTCATCGACCCAAGGAATATCGATTCCGTATAGCCTGATGGGCTCAAATTTATTAACGCGTTTCGTGGGATCGAAGAGTATTGCAGCACTCTTATAGGGATTAACTTCTATGCGTCATCGACGAAACCATTCACCGAGAGTATGAACGGCTTTTTCGATGCGCTTCCTAAGAAAGTCCGACCGCCAGCCGGAAGTTTAAATAACGGTATCGTCAGCGTAACAACCTACCTCGATCCCCCGATACCGAGGTAGGTCACTGATGAACAGATTGAAGAGCGTGGGCGCGAGTGTGGAGCCCTGTGGCACACCTGAGCGTATCGGATGGTGTGTGTAATAGACATATATTAGGTCTTTACCTATAAAATTGCTGTTTTGTATGAAACAATTTAAACGTTCTTTTTTCATGTATTTTTTATTTGTATTAATCGAAGTAATCACCCCTGAAATCAATGCATCTTTGCCAACGCAGTGGCAGTTTATTGATGCCCTTCTTAAAGAAATCAGCTGGACGGGAGGCAACAAATTCTTTAAAGGCATTTTGTACTACCTCTCGGGTATTGAATTTTTTTCCCGGCAAGAAGTTATCCAGATTCTGGAAAAAGTAGTAGTCTGTAGGCGCAAGGCCCGATGAGTAGGGCGGATGACGGAGTACTTCCAACCCTAGTTCTTGCAACTTAGAGACCGTCTGCTGTACAGTATGAGGTTGCGCGTTGTCGTGCAGGAGCAGCAGAGACCAGTGATTGACGAATGCTGGTTGGAGATGTGCCTGTTTCTCCATCATTGTGTTCAGTTCTTCACAGTACACCTCTGCAGTAATGCTCACCCCGTTTGGTAAGAAGCTGTGATGAATCAACCCGCGCTAGACCACCAAACAGTGACCATCACTTTTCTAGGGGTAAGTTTCCGTTTAGGGCATTGTTTAGGTGCTGAACTAGGATCCAATCAACTTGCTGAGCGCTTGCGCTAATCAAACAGAATCCATTTTTCATCGCAGGTAACAATGCGGTTCAAAATTCCTTCATTTGTGTGTCTGTTGAGCAGAGCAATGCACGTCTCGACGCGTACTTCGCGCTGGCGTGCACTGAATTCGTGGGGCACCCATTTGTCAAGCTTTTTTACCTTGCCAATTTGACGCAAATGGACCAATATTGTTTTGAGGCTAACATCGAAAGCTGCTGCTAATTCAGCCGTAGACTGTGTATCATCAGCTTCCACAATCGCCTTTAATCCGTCATAGTCGACCAAAGTCTTCGGACGACCCCGAGGTTCATTTTTCAGGTCGAAATTCCTAGAACGGAAGCGAGCAAACCAATAACAGGTGGTGCGTTGGTTTGTAATGTTAGCTCCGTAAACGTCGTTGATGTTGCGTGCCGCTTGTGCCGCGTTGCTGCCACAATGGTACTCATATTCCATAATTACTCGAATTTTTAACGTATCCATGATAACAAAAAAGATTGAAATGCGATGAAAATGTATCACTAATCAATAAACAAATGACTACTTTTGGAAAAATAATTCCATGTTATTAAAATAAAATTAATTTGAAATTAGAATTCTTAGCCAAACAAAAATTATTTTAATTTGAAATGGCCAGTACTGCAGAACGGCACTTATATTATATACTATATGTAATACAATACAAATACTATATACACTCATCAAAAAAGTCTAAGCAACATGTACTAATTTAAATTTTAGGATGGTTCTTCACATTATAACGTTGTATTTTATTTTAAAAATAATATCTTTAGGGTTTTATGATGTAAAACTAACATCTGTTGTAATAAGTTCTTTTAATAACAGAAATGAACAATATTAGAATATACTGTAGAAACTAAGATACATAAGAAACTAAACTTTTTTTTACAAAATGAAATTTCTAAAGAAAATGTATTTATTGTGAAAGAATAGAATAATTTAATACAAAATATGGTCTCCTCTGCTATTCAGAACTTGTCGGCAACGATTATTCATTGAATTAATGAGACTGTTTATGTCATCTTGCGGTATTCGTTCCCAATGGAATTGTAGTAAATCCTTCAGCTGTTGGGTTGTTGTCGCTCCGTCCAAGTCCTTCAAAACACGTCTCTGGAGCATGCTCCCATGTCCCATGCGTGCTCGATGGGGTTGAGATCTGGCAATTGTGCAGGCCAGGGCAATACCCGGATGTTCTCCGTTGCAAAGTATGCACTGGTTCGCCGAGCTGTATGTGAACGCGCATTGTCATGCATTAACCTAAAATCGAAGCCAAAGGTTTGTACAAATGGATAGACATAAGGTCTGAGAATATCTTCAATGTAAATTTCAGCATTCATGTTTCCATTCACAAAAACGAGCTCAGTTCGCCTGTTCTTCATAATACCCGCCCATAACATAACTGTTGAGCCGCTGTATGGATGAACTCCCTGAACGCACCTGAGTCTTTCAGTATTTCCGGACCGACGATACACTCGCACCCTTCTTATATTAGGCTTAAGCCCGAATCGCGACTCATCGGAAAACAAAATTTTATCCCATTGTTCCTGGGTCCATGTTATGCGTTCTCTACACCATTCATATCGACGAGCGCGATTCCCGTGACGTATCAGTGGGCACCTGATTGGGCGTCGAGCTCGTAGGCCGTACTCATGCAGTCAATTTCGCACAATTTGAGGACTTACATCACCACCACTTGAAATTTGTAGCCTAAACTTATCTCTCGAGCAGTTAACATCGGCTGGCGTCTTGCAGTCAGTTGTATGTACCGGTCTTGCCGAGTGGTTGTCCTCCTTTTATGGCCTGGATGCTGTTCAGCGGGTTCTCCTGTATTATTGTAGCGCTGCCAAAGACGACAAATAACACTTCTATGAATGCCAAAATGTCGAGATGCTTGAGACTGATTACTTCCCGCTTGCAACATCCTTACAGCTCTTTACATTTCATCTGCCATCAAATGACGTCGTTTCATGACGTAAAGAATATCTAACAATTCAATTTTGTCGCTAACTTTATTTAAATAGTTGGTAAAATTATAAAATCAAGACTAAACGTAGCAATTAAAACGCACTTAAATTCAAACAAATTCGCAGTAATTTAAATTTTATGAAAAAACAAAACATAATCAAATTTTTTTTTACAACCAG
>JACEII010000091.1:1549442-1597496 GCA_014332785.1 Antheraea mylitta
GGCCGTACTCATGCAGTCAATTTCGCACAATTTGAGGACTTACATCAACACCACTTGAAATTTGTAGCCTAAACTTATCTATCGAGCGGTTAACATCGGCTGGCGTCTTGCAGTCAGTTGTATGTACCGGTCTTGCCGAGTGGTTGTACTCCTTTTACGGCCTGGATGCTGTTCAGCGGATTCTCCTGTATTATTGTAGCGCTGCCAAAGACGACAAATAACACTTCTATGAATGCCAAAATGTCGATACTTGAGATTGATTACTTCCCGCTTGCAACATCCCTACAGTTCTTTGCATTTCATCTGCTATCAAATGACGTCGCTTCATGACGTAAAGAATATCTAACAATTCAATTTTGTCGCTAACTTTATTTAAATGGTTGGTAAAATTACAAAATCAAGACTAAACGTAGCAATTAAAACGCACTTAAATTCAAACAAATTCGCAGTCATTTAAATTTTATGAAAAAACAAAACATAATCAAATTTTTTTTTACAACCAGCCAGTATGTCATCAATAACAAAAAAGTTTACTTACCTACGCACTTTGTTTGAGTAAATACTTAGAAATTAATTAATATAAATGGTAAAATTTGTAATATCACGCATGCTGCTTAGACTTTTTGATGTGTGTATAATATATTATATACTAGAGATACTGTAATTCGATGAGCTATGTTGTTATATTTATGACTATAATAATACTTCTGCGTAATTGCGAAGTTTATCATTTTTAAAGATTTCAAGCAAAGTACTTGCCGTAGCTCTGTTTTTAATGGTTTATTTAAGTGAAAGTGAGTTAAAATAACTATAAAATATACTTTACAACCCCCTTTTCAATCTAGAAAACAATAAATAAGCCCCATTACGGTGTGTAGTTAAAACACTACCGCAGATTTGCCAACGAAATTGTTTAAAATTTTTACGATCTAGAAACGAAATTCCATTTAAACAGTCCACCAGCTACAATTACGCGGTTAAAATTTTATGCTTTAATTAATTTGTGAAACAATTATTTAAGTGCCTAACAGTCGTTAGCGTTACGCGATTGTGTAACAAAGTTGTAGTTAAATTACTTTTAGACAATTTGCGATTTATTGGACACTTAATAATGAAGTATTTCTTTGACGGTTTCTTTTATTCGGTTTTTAGTCTATAATAGAATTGATTTCTATAACTATATTATACAGGCCTGGTGTTAATAAGGAACATTTTTTTGTTTTTTTAGTGAAATTTAACACACCGAAAGTATGAATTGTTTGAATTTGATTCCTTCTACATGCAAAATAATTTAAATCATCCTTGTGGTCCGATTATGTTTTGATATGAGTTGATATGGAATATTTGGATTGGCGTTCCATTTGCCAACTATAGATTTTGAGCAACATAGCAACCATAGCACTATTCCTTGTAACAGAGGACAACTTAGGTACTATTGTGGTACTTTGGTAATTTAATAGTGAATGCTTCTACCATCTCTTATAGATTTAATGTATTTCCAATGCAATAGTAGACTTGTGAGGGTAAAAATAAACCAGTCATGATTTCGAGACAGATTTTGTGATTAACAAAAATCTATTTTAAAGTAATTTAATAGAATTAAGGGATTACTTAGTTACTACTATATAAAGATATTCAGCATATTTTTGTAAGAAAGTATTGTTAATGACGAATATTGGAAAGTGGATTTAGCAATGAAAATTCTTATAATAAAATGACTCACCGTCAGTCGGAACAACTCTTGATCGTGCTAAATCAGCTTTGTTCCCGACGAGTATGACAGCTCTTCGTGTTGTGTGACCGGCCGCCCACAGCACTTGAAGCCGTTTCTCCGCTTCTAGGAAACTAGTTCTATCAGCTGTAGAATACACCACGCAGTAACCGTGGGCGCAACCTTCAGACTGTAAAATGGAACCAAATATCTTATTTAAATAACTTATCAATTAAATAAACTTTGCGCTAATATTAAGGTTCTTGGGTAGATTACTTGAATAAAGAAGTGTAAATCAACGAAGAGTTTGGTACTAAGTATGAATGTGATACAGATTTTAATGTGTCAAGATGTAGAAAACCAAAATCCAAAATACAAGAGATTGTAGCGGGTAGCCTCTACAAAAGTATGCATGAATAATTAGATAAACTTTTGCAATTGATTTGTTGAAACAAATAAGCAATCTCAGTTCTAAGTAAACTTGTGCTACTCGCAGAAAAAGAAAACACTGTGTTGAAAAATTCCTAGAGCATATTAATATTATAGGACTAGAGATTTGTTCACAAATACAATAAGTCACATTGACTGGAGCAGTACAACGCTTAATAACCCTCGACTTACTATTTTTGGAACATTAATAGGACGTTGAAAAATATCAGTGGTGATCTAGAGTTGTAATAAAGTAGTAGTCTAGTTTAAATGGTATGCAATATTTTTGTAGCGAGTCACTCTAGTGTATCACATTTCGTTATGAGATCTGTAGGTCAGTCTGTTAAAAACATCACGATCTCATTACTCGAATTGTGCTGAAATCTTCTATCTATATTGACGTATATTGGGAAGAAAGAAAATTCAGGAATATTTTGATATCATTATCAGGAAAGTATATAGTCAATCATAGTATTGATTACGGACCAACTAGGTGTAGTGTTATTAGATTATTTAGGCCGGCTGCCTTAGGTAGCTTTACACATTATATAGTTATTAGTATTTTGACCAAATTAACCGAGAGTTTATTTTAGATGATCAGTAATACTATCAAAGTGTAAAGCTAACTTACAACGACATGGTCTGGTGGTGAATCCAGGAAAGTGATCTCAGATTCTTCTCCAGCCAGCAACACACAAACGGACCGCTCGCCAGATTCGTCATCTGTAAGTAAGTTTGTTAGTTCGGTTTCCTCCGATAAATCCAAATTATCTATCCTTCAGGGTAAGAGTTTACTAATTGTCTATAAAAGTTGTGTTCAAATAATAATGGAAAGGTACCTATACTGGTGTCGTAGGCGTGAAGGTACTCCGAGGTCATGAATTGACCGACGAGACTGGACTTGCCTACGCCTGCAGCTCCCAGCACCAAAACACGGTACGTGCTCAATCCAGCAGACGAATCTCTACATATAACAATCCGTAATTAATAAGAATTAAAACAATAATCATCAGCGTGATGTGAAGAGCGATAATATTAAGTTCTAGATCCATATTGCAAAGATGATTAAGGATCACAAAGCATATTTTAAAAATTAAAGCGGAATTAATTATTGTAGTGATAAGGAATTAAGAAGATTTATTATTTGTGGTCTAGACAGTACTCATAATTACCTCGAAGAAGCCAAGGAACAGGGAGCCGAAGTTCTATTAGCTGCTTCGGTGCTGGATGCGCTCGAGGCCACTGAAGTGTTAGAGCGAGATCGTCGTGACCTCAGCGAGTCACCTCGGTTCACCACTCCTTTACCTATAATATCCATATAAGATTTGAACAAATCCGTGAACTGATAGTATATTACTTTAACTAAAAAATTGAATTGAGTAACAAATCTTAATTATATATAGGTGTTTACTACTTATCGCATGATAGAAAAAATAACTTAATTAAAAGATTAAAAGCAAAAACTAATGTAACAGTTACAATTCTAATTTCCGTAAATATTCTAATTCCATAAATTACTCAAGTATATCTGTTCAAATTTGTGAAGGAGTCCAAATTTGCCTGGAAATAATTGGTAACGAAAATATTGAAACGTGAAGCTCTAGGCAGTTTTACAAGAACAGTTATATCAACTCTTCTTAGTAATTAAGGTGCATTCGAGATTATTCGTATAAAAAAAATGGGATTGTAGACGCATTGTAGTTTACATTATTTAATGTGAAGGACTGGAAACAATTTTGTATTTGCATTGTATTATCTATGCGAAGGATAGAAATTTCAGAGGAACAGTCAAGAGCAACGCTTTCAAGAGCCCTCCGAGAGTGTGTCGTGACAATAATTTGCATGTAACCTCGTTGACATCTTCCCGCTTCACATCCCGACATCAGCACTCGTTTGAATGGTGGCCTAAAGTGTCTCTCGAGAATTATCCATTCACTGTTTGAACGGTTTTATGAGGAGTTATTTTCTTATCATCGTTAAAGAATAATTGAATCTTTAGAATGCTACTTACTGTTGATTGTTTTCCATATTTGCTATAGATTCTCTAAGTATTTCTAGATTTTCTAATCTAAGTTAGTGCCTGTCATTTTAGCATCTCAATTTAATAACAACCAGGTCATCATACCAAAAAGTGTGTCTATGAATATATGTAAATACGTTTAACATTCTCACAGTACCCAAGTGTCTCTTTATAACCTGACTATCCTGGTAGAAATATTGCAAATACATTTTTGCACGCTTCCTTTGGAAAATATTATATTTAGGTTACCTAGACTTTGAAACTTTACTTCCAACCCTAATATATTAAAATATCTATACAAATATTAATAACCAGTAATGCTGAAATGCCTCAGTCGATAATATTCTTCCTCCACGCCAGTGTTCGGCATTGAAGCGACTCTAGCCCTCTGCTGTGGAAGACCAAGAAGTTGCCGTTCACCTGTCCGGCTGCGTTGTGCTTTGACTGACTGCGACCGTGAGTGGTGAGGACTGCCATATCTGTATAAATAAACAATGCTTAACATGAAACGCTGTAAATAGATTACTAATTGAGAAGAGAAACGATTATAGAACATTATTGTCATGAGGGTTTCGAAAGAAAACTTTTAATGCAGGGCAAATGATCAATTTTAAAATGGTTATCGTATACAAAATTTTATCAAAATCGGTTGACATTAATCTAGATTTTTATATTTTATCTATACTATAATAAAACTGTAACAAGTCGAAATCTGTACATTAAATATTTTTTGAAAATTTTAATCAGGGTAGACTATGTTATCGATATAGAAGCCAAAAATAATCTTTTTACAATTTTTGTCTGTCTGTCTGTCCCTATACACACGCATCACTCTGAAGGTACTGAATCAATCTTGACGAAACTTGACATAGTGATAACTAATATTCCGAGATTACATCAAATATACTTTTTATCCCATAAAACGCAAAGGGTTCTTCAGGATAAAGGATTAAAGTCTAGAATCTAAGCCCGTATTACTCTGAACCAGGAGTGTGGGGAGTGCGGGGGGGGGGGGGGGGGGGGGGGGGGGGGCAAGAGAGGGAAAAGGAAGAAAGGGTAAGAGAGGTGGGCCTCCAGCGCTCTCACTGTCTGAACGAAACACTACAATACAAGCACTGTTATTTCATGTCGGTTTTCTGTATAAGGATGGTATTAGCCCGAACGAGTCAACCCATTCATGCTTAAACCTTCAGCGTGGCACTACCACCTCTACACACATTATCAATATACCAATAGACAGAATTTAGGACACCTGGTAGCTGGTTAACGTTGTATTTTTAATACGCAGTTTAATTTAATTAATTTTGATTTATGAATAAGTTTAGGAACATTTTTTTCCAGTATCTTTTAAATGCATTTAAAAACATTAATTTATCACAATCAGAGACATTTTTTTACAAACAATCATACGCCCGCTGATATATTTTATAAATAAAAATAATTAATTTCAAACCAATTATTTTTTCCATAGCAAAGAACAAATTTCATTTTATTCAACATTATTTATATTAAGATTTCATCATATACACGATACGATACGATACGATAAACGTAAATGTATGACTTGGGACTGACGCCATCTTAAATATATGCATCGATAACATATGCTGCTCCAATTATCGCTATCTTTATCGTGCAGACAGTACTGCACTAAACTATAGCTATACATATTATTTCATATATATATATATATATATATATATATATTATTTATATAGCAATAAATCGGTCTAAATAACAGAATTAATCTGAAAGATAAAATTTGTACTGAAAATCTCTTACGATAATAATTACATTTTAATAATGTTTCAAAGTTAGTAAAAAAAACAACCTCAAATTATTTAAAAAAACAATATTTTTGTCTGTAAAGGTACGATATGCACAAATAAAGGCAACGTTTACCGGCAGCCAGGTAGCTCGAGCGTAGTTCGGATGAATATAATATATAAAGCTGGCTTGATTGATTCTTTCCGGTATGACCTCTGCCTATGTAGGCAATTTCACCAATATCAAGTGTGACAAATACACGTTATGAATTTAATGCCAAATATTCAGTCTAACAACGTAGAATAATCTACAATAGAAACATATCAGCATAGATAAATTACCACTATGTTGTGTGTGGTACAGAGATTATTTATAAAAATATATTGGAAATATATTTAAAATTTGTTTTCGCAGCAGTTTCAGATTCTTAGACAATAGTTACAAGCAAGTGACATTTGACATTTCGACGCGATGTTTGACTCGGTGTTTATATATTTTTCTTCAATACAATGGAGTATAAAAAGATTTTAATACAAGTGAAGATAGTTATGATAAAGATGTAAAGACATTTATTTATTTTTATGTAGGTTAGTTTTTATCTTAATTGAACCTGGTAGATGATGCTACGAACGGCTTCTAGGCTAATTAAAAAAAAACACATATGATCTGGGTATATGTTTGAGTGAGCCCGTGGATAGTTTGGATTCACAATTGGAAGCGGTAGTTGTGGCTGCAATCGGGTACCAGTTTTATTAATTTTTTTCGCGTTTAAAAATACAATTGAAACCAATTTGGTGCAGACGAATTTGCACGGGTCAGCTAGTTTATAATATTACTCATAACAATTGTACTTTGCTTATGTATTGCGGTAAGATATATACTTTCCGTGTTTATTGTTCATTAAAATCGGTCGAAAATTAATATGTTTTTATTCATCAAATATAAAGGTAACTATTCTTATACATTTTAAATTGAGAGATAAGCTAGTCTTTCTTGTGTTCTAAATTTTACAATAATCTGTGAAGCCGATTCGAATTAAATACAAACTAAACGAGAGAAAATATTTAAAGCCATACTCGTTAGTGGTCATTATAATTTCGAAAAAAAAATCTATGTACGGACAGAATTATTAATAATGAGTGTGGAGTGGTTATAGTCAAAATCAGATATACTTTCTTCAAGTTAGGCCCTGAGAATGCAATTATGAATATCAAAACTACCACCGTTTCGGAAAAACAACTCAGTCAGGAAAAAAAATCTCGATCGGGCTTATCTTTTCATAGCATATCTTCACATAGCATGACCTATTTTTATAGATGTATATATATAGTTACATTCGTTTTTGGCGGATGCACAGAGAGTGGCTTCATATCCAGACGTCACCATCGTTCACAATTGATCCACCCTATAATAGTCTTTAAACTTTAAAACCCGCTTGACATAGCGCTTGAACTCCCTATCCGACAAATCGATAATGTGCTTTGGGATTTTGTTGCAAAACCTAACACAATTACCTAAAAAACTATTACTGATCTTAGTGTACCTGAAACATAATTACCAGTTTGTCATTGTTAATAGTATTTTAATGGTAAATAATATGCGTCGGGACACTTCTTCGATCGCTATAGGCTTGAATCTCTGCAATAATCTAAAATTTTCCATGAAGAAAAATAGGAAACTACAGCACTCTGTCTGGTAAGGCTTATTTAAACTATCACATTCAACATTTTCTTTAAGCACCAATAGGTGTGTTCCAAAAGCTGTACTTGAGAATGAGTGCTGCTCTCTGTCTGACATATATTTTGACCACAACATTTAACATCAGCATTAGCAGTCAAAAGCGTCAAGTCAAAATACATTATTTACTTATGTGAATACTTATGTGAAGTGGAAATAATCACAAACTTAATTCTCATAATCTTCCGCCTCTATCCAAAATTTAAACGATATCTGCCTACTGTCAGTTGTTTTTCATTTCTTCACCAGAGATTTGCATGATGGTAAGGCTTTTTCTAAAATCACCTGTTTAGCCTACACCCTCAAGTTGAAAATCTGTCGTTAAGTGCTTATTTATGTGTTCTGGCAGCTGCATTTCAAACGCCAATCCTCTCTTTGGCATTTTTACCATCTTATTGCACATCGTCATCCAAGATCAGATGGGATTGTGATCAAACACTCAAACCTATAGGTGGTAGAGTCACGCTGAAGCTATTACTGGTTTCAGCATGAATGGATCGACTCACCCGGGGTAGTATCACCCGACCCACGTGAAATAACAGTGCTTGCATTGTTGCGTTTCATTCGGTCAGTAAGAGCATCAGTGACCCACCTTTTTTTACGGTGTATCGACAGACCGTGTTGTTGGGGCGGCAAGGGATCGTTCTAGCTAATCAATCCACCCCCAACTAGCCTCTCATCTCCTCCTACCCCTTTCCCCATTCCCTCAAACATGCAACTCTCATGGTGTTGCAAGTATCTATGGACGGCGGTGATCATTTAAATATGATATTTAAAAAAACCTACAAAAAAAAAGAATTGCATTTCTAGTATAATTCTTCTCAGATTTTATCATAATTTTAATGAAAATTATCAACTAACTAACTATCATATGAATCGTATCAAAATTAAAGGCTTAGTCAATAATGAAAAAGACGTGGAAATTAGTTCAAACAAAAATAAAGTAATATATCGAATTACTTGCCCTCAAAACAATGACATTAGAGAATTGGTAATTAATTATATGGAAAATAATTGAGAACGTCGAAACAGTAGGTTTAAAAACTTCAAAAATAAACAAACAACAAATTATCTGCTCAATTCTAAAGGGATTATTAACGGAATAAATGTATTTGGGATAGCCGGGCTCCGCTTTAGATTACTATATAATCCGACATAATTAGAGAGGCTTTAGGGGCTGACGAGCACGTTTGAAGTCATTACACTGCGATTTGGACGGGCTACGGACTGTCATGTTTTTGTAAATAAATTTATAAATTAGATCATATCTGACAGAGTTTGTGTTTTTGTTTTATCCATATTTTAAACTGAAAACGTCTTTAGGCACGTTAAGCGGTATTTTTTAGGAGGAGATAAATATATGATTTTGTGTAATGACATGCTAGTAAGCGCGACCGTGTATAGTACAACGGCTTGTGTACACGTAATATTTCTATTTTGCATTGAGATTGTGTAGTCCGTCATATGTTTGATTAAATGTGAAAACCAGACTAATGATATTAATTTCAATTTAGAAATCATGACATTTAAATAATCAATACAATTGTTATGAAAATTTTGAAGAGAACATAGTTAAGTCATTGTTTTGAGTTTTCAACTCTGTCGGTGTCCTTTTTTTATACTTTTTTTTTATTTTTTTTTAGTGACGGGGTGCTTACATTGTGTTTATAGCTATATATTTCTTTTAACTGTATGGTTCAGAGGCGGATTATATTTAGCGTCCCTGCAATCAACTTTAAATGGAGTACGAGGATTGACCTGAATTGAAATTTATGGCATACGTTTTTTGGTCATTATTATCTACATAATTCATTCTTATAACCTGTTTATATCTATCTCTTCACTCATTGAGATACCACCATCGTTCGATTATTGATTGTCTAAGACATTAGTTAGTCTTCAATTAATCCTTAAAAATCTAAAAAAAATGATCTAGTAGATCATCATCAGCCTGTAAGAGACCTACTGGAGGGCCATATGCCTCTACCTGAAGGAAGGTATGGATATAATCACCACACGCAAGCAGATGACGTATTACAGATTTCAAACTCTGGGAAAGCCACAGTTCTATGTATTCCCACATATGGTAAAATTATAAAAACGTGTCTTAGGTTCACGTTTCTTCACGATGTTTTTTTTTTCACCGCCGATAATATTTCCATATTAATTTATAAATACACGCGAATACCGAAAAATTAGTTAATACATGTTGGGGGTTCAGGATTCGAACCTGCGGACATTGGGTTAATATTCCACCGGTCAAATCACTACTAGACTACTACTACTTCTAATCTTTTAATTTAATGTTCACTGCAACTGTCTATTCAATATTTTTTTAATATTTAATGTGAATGTTAATGCGTTTTCTATTAATGCTAATGAATAGTTGACATATAGGTACTTAAGTAGATATTGTGTAATTTTTCTTCATATTCACGGCAATCGGTTGAATTATGTAGAAGTTGATGTTCCTCAGCATCAGCTAACGACGAATCATCATAAAATTAATGACATATAAAATTCAAAGAAAAAAGGCAAAGTGTGTCGTAAAGATACACGATAGAACTGACACTTTTGTATAACGGGGAAACATTTTAAATAAAAAAAACATCGTCACACAGTCTTCCCACGCGGTCACCCCTTGCAATATTGACCGCGCTCGACGTTATTTAACTTCGGTGACCGGATCAGTGTTTTCAATACTCTCCCTTATACAGTGTTTACCCCCACCACTCGTGGTTACGCAAAAAGATTGTCGATCAGAATGTCAAAAAAGAACTTTAATTGTAAAAGGTTCACTTCAAAGCAGTTGAACTTTAAACAAAAATACGATAGACTTATATAATACTTCTACCCAGTAAGTCGGACCGAGTAAAATGGGTATAAACAATACCGACCGGGTACAACTTTTTTTTTTATTCATTCTGTGTTTGGCTCTCGGACCTGACGGACGTCTTAGTAGTGCTTAGTAATGGATATAATTATTTCCAGTTTCAGTTTATTCAATGTTGTGTCTATTTTTGTTATTGAATATTATTGTTAAGTAGAATCATTTGTATAAAATAAAACTGTCTATGTTAATTAATGCTTTGATTTTTTTTAAATATAGTAACCGCTTCTAATCGCTAAGCATACAGGCAGTTCTCGACTTACGTCGTTTCGATTTACGTCGTTTCAAGTTACTTCAAACATTGTTTTGACACTATTCCTCAAGCATACGTCAATTGTTTCGATTTCCGTCATATGAGAATTCACTTGTCGCGGGGATTGCCCCGCACATGCCACTGATTTTGTTCAGTTAGTTCATGGACAACGGACAATCAAGACGTAATACATTAGTTTTTTTTTACATCTTTGTCAATTTTTGTTTTTACATATATATTTAAGTGAATTTTGATCTATGTCATCTAAACAAGACAGTAATAGTAAAGTGAAGAAGAGAATGAGAAAGACAAGTACAATGGAGGCTAAATCTAAGATTTTAAAACTCAAAGATCGCGGTTGTCCGACTTCATCTATTGGACGAGAACATAATTTATTACGCATGACCGTACAAACAATATTGAAAGATAAAGAAAAACTCCTAACAGCTCTCTACCTTCCGTCTCTTTAAACAGCACGATTATATGAAAAAGGAATACAAATATCAAAAATAACTAACAATTTCATAAGTACATATAAATTATTTTAAGAACTTACTTTGGATAATAAAGTATGTATATCTTTTGTTATAAATGCAGTTTTTTTTTTATTTGTGTCGAGTGGAACCTTTTTTTTTTATTAACGTGGGGAAATCCCTAACGGATTCCCGGGGAGAGGGTGGGTTATGTCCGACTCGCACGGACTAAAACCCCACGGTGTACCGTCGGCCGCATGTTAGGGGCAGCCAGGGACCGTTCTGGCTCTCTTCCTGAGAAACCGCCCTTGCGGCAGCCTGGCAAGTTGGTCGCCAGGCTTCGTCCTACTATAGAGAGGCAACTGGGTATACAACCAGTCACCTCCCCTCGTCAGCCGGACCTGTGCAATGAGGGGATGAGTCCCCCGGCTACACCCCCTCAGGTCCGGCTACGGTAGCGGGAGTAGTAGAGTGTTCCGCCTCTCCCTTCTTCCGGCCCGTCTTTGGCTACGGCCGCTCTGAGGGTCTGCCTCACGGGCCATCTCCGCCGCCTCCTTCTGCGAGATGACTTCCTCGCAGAAGGAGGCCATCAAATTCCACACTTCTTCGCTGCCGAGCATGCAGGAGATGACACTCGGCAGCGAAAGATCTCCTCCTGCCGCCACAACCAGATAGCGGCGCTGTTCGTCCCACGCAGCACATTCTGAGAGGTATGCTGCGCAGTGTCCTCCGCAGCACCGCACTCATGGCATGCGGCGGTGGGCTCCTTACGGGCAATCCGGTGCAGGTACCACCCGAAGCACCCGTGCCCGGTTAGCACCTGCACCAGCCTATACGTCAGGGAGCCCCAAGTCCTCCCGAACCATTCCAGCAGGACCGGGCGGACGGCGTCAATTGTATATCTGCCGTACCGTGCATCCGCCAGGTTCTGCCTCCACCTCTCCAATTCGTCCTGCCGGACCCTAGCCCTCAGGGCTTCAATTTCCCCGGGAGTTGGAGGCTCCCCTCGGCGTCTCTTAGTGTCGAGTGGATCCTAGCCATAGAATTTTACATATAAACATATGAAAAAATATGTATCGACTTACGTCGCGTATTTTGAGAACATAACATACCGTAAGTACGAGGACTGCCTGTACTATGATTTGTTTCCAGGGTCATCTACATGACAATCTACTAGTAAATGTATTAAAAGTACGACTATTGTGATTCATTATAAATGTAGTCATACTTGGAGACAAGCACGGCATGTTACAAAAATAAATTAAATATTGAACTATTTTACATATTAATGATTTAACATAGTAATACGAAAACAGACAAATTGAAACAGAAAGATAATAATATCGAAGAAACTTGATAAATCTTTGGCGACATTTCAATGATCTGTATAAATGAAATTATTTAGAGCTTACACAGAGATAGATACTTCGTATACTGAACGCAATCGATCATTTGAAAGGTAAAACTAATACCGTAATACTAAAGTTATACCCAACCCGGTTAATCTATGTTACGGAGAAAGGGATAAATGATTACATAAATCTCATCTCTAAATCGTCGTACTTTGTGACACAAGTCCTTCGGTCATCACATACTAGCTTATGCTTGTAGTTACGTTTGCGGTCATATAAATTTGATATATCTCTTGAAAACATTTTTTTTTTCTGTATGAAAGGTTCTTTATATTCTTTTATACATCTTTGAGTACCTTTGAGTTGAGACGTATATGCAGAACAACACTGACGAAGTCGCGGGTATCAGCTAGCATATAAATAAAGTTACAGTATCTGAGACTTTCGACTTTCACTACGAGATAGAGGAATTGGAAAAAGTCTTGTAATAAATTCAAACAAGATATGAGTTACATATGAAATATCAAATCAAAATATTCTTTATTCAATTTCGGTCCTGAGAAGGCGCTTATGAAAGTCAAAGCTACCACCGGTTCGGAAAACAAACCAGTCATCGAGAAGAACCAGCAAGAAATTCGATCTGGTTAATCTGTTCATGTTACATATTTTCACAAAGCATAAATAGTCACAAAGTTTTTAGTGGATGCTCAGAGAGGAGCGTCATTTCCAGATGTCACAATCGTTCACATACTGGTCCACCCTAAAACCCGCTTGACATGGTTCTTGAACTCACTATCCGTCAAATCAGTAACGTGTTTTGAGATTTTGTTATAAAACCTAACACTATTACCTAAAAAACTGTTATTGGACTTAGTTAGCCTGAAGCATGGAATGACCTAGTTGTTATAGTTTCTACTATTTAAATTGTTGGTCTTTTATTTGATACAGCATATCTAAGTTTTTGCGGACATACATTAAATTATCAAAAATATATTGGGAGGGCATAGTTAAGATACCTAATTCCTGAAACTTAGTCTTTAATGATTTGCGAGGCCCCATATAAAATAATAAATACTGTGTATCTCAATGAAAGTAAATCTCCGAATGCTATCAGCACGGAAAATCCCATAACGTTAAATTACAAGCAATTTAATAGCATAGAAGCCGTAAAACAACATGTATTATTAGAAACAAGCCTATGATTACTAGCAGGGTTATTAAGTTGTCGCCTAGATGTGTAGTAGATTTCCATTGATGTCAGTGTTCACACCTTTTCAATTACTATAAAACATTGTTATAGATATGAGTTAGTTGTACCCTCTACTTCACTTGCGTTAGTTACAATTTTTGAAGTGAAAAGTATTTTAGGAGCGCTTAACAATATTTTAGACAAGAGATACATTAATACCCCAACCCAGTACTGTCATTTCATCACTATGAATCTTTTCATAGAAAGCTCCTACTCTGTTGCAAGGATTCGAACTTACGTTGAATAACGTGATGTCCGAAACAGCTATCAATTAAGCCATCATCGTTTCAAATATCGTTTTTAAGGATTTAAAAACCTTGAACATTAATTAAAAAAACAAAAGGACTTAAAATTTTACAAATAAAAAAGAAATTTTCCTGTCACGGTATAACGAGCAACTTTGTCCTACTTTCGGGAGGTGAGGTTAATTGTTGTTTGAAAAAAATATATTTTCATTAATTACAAACTACAGTGCGTTTTATATTAAGCACACGGCCTCATTAATCATCGTTTAATTGGTAAAAAACATTTTCTTGCACGCACTTTGAATATAGAGTATACATATTTGTGGTCGTCTGCCTGTTGCAGTATCTTTGGACAAGATACTATTGGACCAAATAGGTAGTGGTGTCCGGACAGCTTAGTGTATCTGGTATAATTGCTGTACGTTTAAATCGAAGGAATTTCCAAATCCTTATGAAGATCATCGTTCCGAACATAATAAGGGGCACTGACACATTTTCGAAACAAGTGATTTTGTATAATCTCTTTTCTAAATTGTTTTTCGATGTATGCGCGCACATGGGTCAATACGTAAGAATCAGGCGGATGCATATCTAATAGAGAGTGAGCTTATGTCTTCGTGAGATTTTACTTTGTAAGTATAATAGCATATGTAAGCAATCGAAGACCATATCAGCCTTGTTCCGCAATCTCTGGATATGAGCATTAAAGTAAGTTTGTTGTCACAAGTGACACTGAGGTATTTGGGCTCGGTGGGCCAAGAGATGTCAACATTGAATAGCTTGAGCTAACTTAATTACTTAATACTTTATTAATACTAATTACTTAATAATAACTTTAATTAACTTAATAGTGAGTTAACTTCTATACGTCATTTACGATACCATCCGCCGAGATTATGAAAGATACGTTGGATGCGTGATCTGAGGTGGACTTTCTGCCTGCTTGAAGTAAAGATGACTGTCATCAGCGTAACAACCGACTTCAATCCACTGGGATCATGGTAGTTCGCTCATGTACAAGTTAAACAAGAATGTAACCTTGAGGAACACCTGAGTAAGTCGGGCTTGTCCTCGTTCGCGCTGTGGAGTGTTTATATACGTAACAATAGAGAAGGTAGAAGTTTCTAGAAATCTATTACAGTTTGAGTAATGATACCTATGACGCTTTAAAGGAAAGATGGCGGAAATCTAAGATGCGTTATATAATCCTCGGAGCGATAATGTTTAGGCTGTGGACGTTTTTCCCAAGCATCGATAAATTATCGTATCAACTTTTAATATTATTTGTAATAATGAGTTTGTTCCGGATAACTGTAGATAATTTTAGAAACAGCAAGATATTCTTAAGTGTTCAAAAATGGAATATTTTTTGTATAGGTTATAGTAATATTTTACCGCAACTGTTTAATATGATCAATAATATAATGAACAATGATTAAAAAAAAAAGATAACTAAAAAATACACAACGCCCTAAATCTGACTATTATAGTTAAATTTTAATGGGTGCTTTTACATGACAAAATAAATAAAAGTGTACAACTCGACATGCAAAACATAAATTCTGATTAAATTACATAATTTCGTCCTTTACGGCATCCAATTTCGGTTCATTGTTGTAGGAATAAATAATTTGTACAAAAAGGGTCCGTAAAACCCCCTGTCCTTTGGGAGGCAGTGATTACTGGTAGCTGCGGGGACTTTCGAGTGTGGTTTCTGTACCATGATTACAAAGTAGGAATTTTCGTTTGGAATTTTTGGCTAGTCTAGTCCAGTGGTTGGAAAACTGGTCATCCAGTAGAGCTAAATATAAATAATACAAAACATTAATTTATTCATGTGGCCTTTATAACTTAGCCTTTGTTTTAGTAGATATATTTTTATAGAAATTTTTAGCATTAAATATACTCTCAAGCATGCATTTAAGCGACTTTTTTTTACGTGGGGAAATACCTTATGGATACCCACCCTCACGGGGGAGAGGATGAGTTATGTCCGACTCGTATGGCCTAAAACCCCACGGTGTACCGACAGACCATGATGTTAGGGCGGCAAGGGATCGTTCTATGCTATTCCCCTTGAATAGCCGCCCCAACGGTCCACCCGGCGGAAGGTTGCCGCCGGGCTCCTACCTACAGAGAGACAACTGGGTACACGGCAGCTGCCCCCCTTCGTCCGCCGGACCTGTGCAATGAAAGGATGAGCCCCACGACTACATCCCCTCAGGTCCGGCTACGGTGGCAGGAGGAGTTGGGCAAATCTCAGAGAGAGTGTGCTGCGCAGTATCTTCCTCAGCGTCGCACTCATGGCAGGCGGCGGTCGGCTCCCTGCGAGCGATCCGGTGCAGGTACCACCCTAAACAACCGTGTCCGGTTAGCATCTGCACCAGCCTGAACGACAGGAAGCCCCATCTCCTTCCAATCCACTCCCGCAGGACTGGGCCGTCGACGGTGTACGCCGGAGGCTCACCATTATGCTTCCTTGCCGCCGCCGATGACACCGTCCGGTATGCCCGGATTGCCCTAAGTGCCACCGTACGCTGCGTACTGCGCAGCGCGCGCACGTTGGTAGCACCCGAGGGTATCAGCCCAGACCGGTGCCCCGTAGACGGCCATCGCTCACACAACTCCCATGAAGAGTCGACGGCACCCGGCACCCAGCCCCCAATATTGGGGAGCAACCGGCCGAGTGCCGCCGCCGCCCTAGAAATTCGCGGCCTGAGCCCCGCAAAGTGGGGCTCGAACCGCCAGCGCCCGTCCAGGGTGAGGCCCAAGTATCTCATGTGGGCACCCACCCTAATCCGGGCGCCCTCCACCATAATATGGGCCCCAGGTGGTGGCCCCCGCCGAGGCCCATGAAAGAGTATGGCCTCGGTCTTCTCGAGGGCCACCCTGAGGCCCAACCTACTTATGCGCCTGACCACGAGGGTTGTGGCTATCGTAGCCAGGCGCTCTACCTCTCTCCAGTGCTCCCCCCGGACTACGACTAGGGTGTCATCCGCGTAGCAGATTAGGCCCCAGGACCGACCCTGTGGAACGCCTCGCCTTGTAGCCCACCGGACCATCCGCCCATTGCCGTCGACGTAGACGATCTCCCTGTCCTCCAGGTACGCCTCCAACAGCCGCCGCAGGTACGGAGACACTCCGAAATATCGGAGAGCCTTCCGTATGACATTATGCGGCAGGCTGTTGAAGGCGTTGGCGATGTCTAGGGACACCGCCAAGACCCTCTCTCCTTGGGAGGTCGCCTCCATCGACAGCGACTTTAGGAGGCACAGGGCGCCCACTGTGGAACGTCTGTCTGGAAGCCGAACTGCGCGTCCGAAAAATTCGGCCCCACTCCTTCCAGGTGCTGGACGACTCGGGAAGAGACGATCCTCTCCAGCACCTTCCTGTCGTCTAGCAGGACGAGGGGCCGATATCCGGACGCGCAGTCCGGAGGGCAGCCCTCCTTCGCCATAAGGCAGAGCCGGCCCAACTTCCAGAGCCTCGGAAACTGCCCGACCGCCAAACACCGGTCGAACAGCTCCCGAAGCCAGGGGACCCCATCAGAGCCGGGCGCTCTTCTCCGGTTGAGGAGGCATTCAACAGCTCTCCCCATCTCCCCCTCCATGATTGGGGGAAGACTGTCCGACACCTCCTCAACTTCTGCCCGAGGTGGAGGCATGGGAGGAGCCGAGAGCGGCGGAGGGTCGAGGAATAACTCACCCACGATCCTCGCCACAACCTCCGGTAGGAGGGACTCCGTCACCGGAGGCACTCAGGATCGCAACTTATTGCATACGATCCGATACGGGCGCCCTCAAGGATCCCCCTCCAGCGTCTGCAGCAGCTCCTCCCATACCGCTTCCTTCGCCCGGCTGATGGCAGCCTGCAGGATCTTCCTGCGCTCCCTGTAGCTGCCATACAACCGGGCCTCCTACTCGGGGTCCCGGTGCCGTCGGCGGCGGCTGCGCCCGAACAGCCGCCGGGCCGCGGAGCAGGCCGCCCCAAGATCGGCGATCTCTGGCGACCACCAGTACACCGCCCGTTTGTCTGGGCGGTGTACGCTCCGGGGCATCGACGCGTCGCAAACCTCCGTGAAGGCACCACGGAGACGGGCTGCGGACACATCGACATCGTCCTGCGGCATGGCCCCCGCTTGGGCGATGGCCGCCTCTTCCGCTAGTTCGCGGTTGAAGCGGCTCACTGCCCAACAGGGGAACTTCATGCCTCTCCGGGGGTGGGTGCCGATCCCGGTTTGGGAGGTGGAGACCACGAACCTGATATATCGATGGTCCGACAGAGTCTCCACCTCTTCAAGCACCCTCTACCCCCGGACACGGCGTGCGACAGACGGGGTGGCAAACGAGACGTGTACCACAGACCCTCCGTTCTGCCGCACGCACGTGTGGACGTCCCCCCGGTTGAGGAGGGACAGCCCCACTTCGGCGTACTCACCCTAGACGGTTGCCACGAAACCTTCACCCCTCTTTCGCACCGCCAGGGGCGAACCTCGGCAGGCCACGATCGCCACAGAGCCAGTCCGGTCCCCAGCCCACTGTGGCTGGGAGGGAACATAGTACGGTTCCGCGGCGACCGCGTCCCGATGCCCCACTCCGCCACTGACTGTACTAGCAAGTCTTGTGCAGCGGCGCAGTGGTTAAGGTTCGCCTGGAGGAAACTGCGTATGATGTGCGTCATTAGTGGTCTATAGCAGTTTCCTCCAGCCTGGTCGTGACCACCCTAGGACCCACCACGTTGTGTTATTGT
Organism: Antheraea mylitta; assembly: GCA_014332785.1. Taxonomy (NCBI): domain Eukaryota; kingdom Metazoa; phylum Arthropoda; class Insecta; order Lepidoptera; family Saturniidae; genus Antheraea; species Antheraea mylitta. Next base: position 1,568,318 of record JACEII010000091.1, read on the forward strand.
TGCTTTATGTGCCTGTGAAAAAACTGCAACTAAGGAGTGAAAGAGCCACATACTTCCCGTGAGCTACGGAATTCCGACCATTGGTCTAGTCCAACATAACTCGTTTACTGTCTTCTGTGGTAGGCATGGATGTAGTGTTTCCTCCCAAAACCGACTGGCGAATACAACTACTCCTAAGTAATATTATAATATAAATGCGAAAGTAAGTATGGTACAGAGGCTAACACAGGGTACTCTTCCTACAGAAAAAAATGACTGCTTAGGATATGTCGGATTTATATTCATGCGAAAGAGACCGCGTGCATAAGCTAGTTAAAAATGATAGTAACTCTGTTTTTTTCCGTATCTTCTTAAAAAAAAGTTGCAACAAGAAAAAACAATAGCAACAAACGAAATAATAAAGACAAATTACAGTGTTTTGGTCCGAATACCCTTATTAATATTTTGTAGCGAACAAATTGCGCTCACAAATATGCTGGCTCTTTTATTAAGATATCTATACTAATATTATAAAGTTTGTGAGTTTGTGACGTTGTAGGGGGTAATCTCAGTAACTACTGTTCCGATTTGAAAAAATATTTATATAGCTCATTTATCGAGAATGTTTATAGGCTATATATCATCACGCTAAGACCAATAGGACCGGAGCACCAATGATGAGTGTTTTAAAATCGAGGATTGTTTTCCTCTTGAGAGCTTCCGGTGCGTGTTAGCATTACCCTAAAGTAACTATTCCAAGTGAATGAAGTCGCGGGCAGTGGCTAATCTATACATGTAATAGAAGTGTAAATCTAACTGGCCTGTCCTTTTTTAATTTAGTAAATAAATTGTGAGACGTCTAGGAATAAGTTATAATATACATTTCAAACACTTCTTCGAGAAAATTATTAACTATATCTTCGAGTAACATGTACTTCTTGCGACATTAAAATTGGTTCACTTTATCATAAGTTATTGTACTGTATTTATCAATTACTACAAGATTTTGTTGAATCAAAATATATATTATGAAGCGATGATGGTTCAGTTCATAGCGTGTTCGGATACCGTGTCGATGGTTGTAGGTTCGAATACTAGCGACCGAGTAGTAACTTTCGGTAAAGAGATACATAGCATGGTAGGCTTTTTTTTCTCGAACTCACTACGCTATTGATCTAGCAAGGTCTTAAAAGCTTCACCGGACCTCCAAGGCGAGCGCTTAGGGTATGCAGTTGATTTTATTTGACAACTAGCTCAAGGGTGCACGGCACACCTCGGCTTTGGCTGTTGCCTGATATGTGCAGTTCGCTACTTATCTGAGCTGACCTAAGCTAACTATTCATACATATATGAGTTGTTGGAACATATATGTGTACCAAGCATACATACCTCAACAACTCTTGTATATAACTATAACCACGTATGTATATTGGGAAGTTTTTGCGGCTAGTTTTGAGCGCTACTTTTATTCGAGAATGTACGTCTTGGGTTTTTATAAGCCAATGTTTCTGGAATCAAAGCTGCAGTCTCTCAGCTCAATACTATGCTCTACTGTGTTTTTCTATTTTGTCGTATGTTTTTATGTTCGAGCTACGATATTGACCTAGCAAGGTCTTAACAGTTTCACCGGACTACTAACGATAATATACTATTAGCGCTTGCAGCGCTCAGCCGATATAATTTGGGCAACTAGTTCAAGGGTGCACGGCACACCTCGTCTTGGGCTGTTGCCTGGTGTGTCGTATGTTTTATAAAATTATTATTGAATATTATAATAAATGGAATATAAATTTCGGAATTAATTATTCTCTATACATCATTTCATTAAAATCGGTTGAAACCAAACACAAGAAAAATGATTTTTTATATTTGTATTTAAAATATACGGTAGATTATCAACTTGCAGTTGGTAGCTAGTCAGGCGGACTTAGAAAAGACCTACTAAGTCTTCCCTTATCGAACTGAAATAGTTAGAGTTGTTGAGGTATCTATGCTTGGTACACATAAATGTTCCAACAACTCATATATGTATGAATAATTAGCTTGGGTCAGCTCAGATAGGTCGCGAATTGCACGTATCTGGCAACAGCCCAAGCCGATGTTTGCCGTGCACCCTTGAGTTAGTTGTCAAATAAAGTCGGCTGAGTGCCCTAAGCGCTCGCCTTAGTAGTCCGGTGAAGCTGTTAAGACCTTGTTGGGTCAATATCGTGGTCAGATCGAGAAAAAAAATCGTTTGAAGTTGTTAAAAAGCTAAATATGCATTAGATAGAAAAACAAAATGTACAATCAGACGATATGGTTATAGAGGCAGTTTTTTGTTACTAGAGTAAACATTTATGTGAAATTTAGATCAAATATTATGTTTGCGCTGATTTGTCCGTGTTTACTTTATGTTTAACGTCTGTTTTTGATGAATTCTCTTTTCGAACTTTACCAATTTTATTATCACAATTTTTTTCTACGTAGCATCGAAAGTAGCAATTTTGAAGAAATGTCGTCTGGATTATGTGATTCGGTAACTTATTTCTTTTTTATTTAGGCCTAATTACTATCTATTTTCGTTAAAATTATAATAACTTTTAATGTTCCCAATCGATTTTAATGAAACAAAAACGAAATGTTACTCCAGAATATGCTTTATGGTTTTTTTAACGCATTAACGCAGTATTTTAGCAGTGATGCTTGCCGAAATAAACAGGCATACCTAAAAATGTTTGAAATGTATTTTAATATTTGTTTTTAGACACCTACAACATTTTTTTTACAAATATCTAAAAAGTACAGACATGTTAGATTTTTTTTCATATCATAGGAGGCAAACGAACAGGTGGCCCACCTGATGTTAAGTGACCACAACCGTATAAAGACACTCGCAAAATCTGCGACGCCGCAAGTGCGTTGCCAGCCTGGGTTCTGCGATGAAGGGGGAAGGGAAGATGAGATGGGGAAGGTGAGGAGAAGTGGGCCTCCGGCGTTCTCACTGACCAAATGAAACGCCAAGGACGCCCAAGGACGATTACTTCACGTCAGTTTTCTGTAAGAAGGGTATTACCCCGGGCGAGCCGACCCATTCATACTGAATCCAGTAATAGCTTCAGCGTGGCTCTACCACCTACTGACATTGTTACTATATGTATAAATTATGTTGTTTATAGATAGTCTGAAAAACTCAAAGCCTGTTTCAAAGTGCGCACTAATATATCGAAAGTATGAATCAAGTCAAACCACGTCAAACGGATTTAGCTTTTTTATATACATCTCGCAATAAGTTAATTAACCGACCATTGTACGTCAGAATGACATGACATATTTTTATATGTAAATCTCTTAATAGCCGCACTCGAAAAATACAATACTTTTGATTAAGGTCACACTCTGTCAGTTTTATATTGGAGATAAAAATATTACAGACGAATTAAAGGCAAAAAGATCGTATAAATTCAAAAAGCTACTAACACGCAGGCGAGACTGGACAATAGAGAGAATTATTTTCCACAGAGAGATAGTTCTTTTATCTTTTGTCCGGGCGCGGATAAATGATAGCTTTTAAGGCATTTTTCTGCGAGAATTTCACACAGTCTAAGTGGCGAAGTTGAATCGTTTACTTCTATAGTCGACTTTAATTGCGAAACCTTTTAGAAGGGACGTTTGAAACCTGTAAAAGCCTTTTTAAATAGTATATTTATGTAAGTTAATGAATTTTACTTTTGTGTATACATTTTTTAATTAATGTAACTGCAGGCGATTTACATCTGGTATATTTAATTTATATGTATCATTATTTTTACATATAAATTATAAAACAAAGTCTTCTGCTATGTATGTTTGTTTGATATAAATTCAAAAACTACTGAAAGGATATTTATATTATGATATTTATATATGTAACTACTGAAGAGGCCCAGAAAAATCCATGCAGTTTACTTATTTAATTACAAATAAGTAATACAGGTTACTTTATTTATTGCTTCAGAACTTTCTTTATAATTTATACGGTTTAATGTCTACAATCTGATATGAAATTTAAAGACAATGTGATTTAAGATGACTAAAACTCTATACCAAGGCAAGGGCTGGTTCTCGTGTGCAACTGCTGCAGACTTATAGGAGCTTGGCGGCAGATTTTCAATTCTACTGACCGCTTTAGCTTTGTAAGCGGTTTTTAGGAGACACCCTACCACCACGTTACTGTTTTATCAAGATATTCTCTTTCATCGAAAGTTCCTACTCGTTGCAAGGACTCAAGCGTATATGTCAATTGAGGCGGTATCCGGACCTGCTACCGCTGTGACAACAACTCTTCGAATATTTTATCTTCTTTTATTTATAATTACTTTTTATACTTCACAAAATGCTTTTTAATAGTTGTGTATCAAACGTTGAGCTGCTTTGGTAACTTATAACTCACAAATATATCTAGTGATTTCTTTAAAATAATTGCTTGGCTACTCTGTACTAATTTCTCACCTCTTGTCGAATTCATGCAGGTCCTCAGAAGTAAACTGGCTGGTAACGTCCAAAAGCTGCTGTATGTGATCACTACAGACTCTGCTCTTCCGTCTGCCGTCGTCTCCATCTCGTACGAGAATCGTGGAACAGCCTCCATAGTCCAGTGAGAGAGAAGGTTGTTGTACCACGATAGTTGTTCGTCCAGCAGGGAGAGTGGTCGCTGCTGAATCTAGTGGATTGGCTGTGACGTGGACTTGAGCAGCTGCAAAATAAATCATGGCAAAAGCAAAAGTAATATAATTGTTTTAGACATGTGTTAGACACGATAGTTATATCTAACAGCTTGTATCACCTTGTATCTGATGTAATACTCTCAGCAGTGGCACCTTCGACGTGTCCTATTCAGAGATTAGCCGTCTAACAATTGGCTTGCAAGTCAGCAAGACAGTAATTCATTATCTACAATATTATAGAACTTTCGGCAGTCATGGTCCGTTTTGGTTTGCGCTGTCACGTCTGATAAAGAGCAGTCACTTTTTATTGTTCTCAAATAAAATTCTACGTGTTTATAGTTCTCTACAGATAACTAACAAGGACAATCTTCCTGAAGTTAATCCTCGAAAGAGAACGTGTATACAGCTATTATTATAAGGAAACAGATATAGTGTTTTAGTGGTACTGCTGTCCAAACTTCCACAGAAATTAACCTTTCTTGAAATATTTTGGTTACTCCTTAAATGTTAAGGAATAATAATTTTAAATATTCAAAAAAATCTACTATATGATCATACTTCCTTGCATATAATCTTCTTAATTACATAAATAAGGCTTAATGAGTGGAAGGTTAAGATATTTACCTGTAGACTGCCTCCTAGAAGAGGGTGGTGGAACAGAATGTTGGTGTGTCGATGATCTTCTCCTTGCCGGCGTAAATACCTCCGTCCCTTCCAACTGTCTCCTCAGTTTCGCCACCTCATCCTTGTAATATTCTTTATCTTTCTGTTTGTTTTTCAGCCTCGGTTCACTTCCTCTTCTCTTTACCGGATCGGGTTCAAATTTAAAATGGGTTTCGTATTTACTGTGGTTTGTTTTGGGACTTTTTGGTAAAGGTATCTTTTGTTCGTAGCCTATTTGTATCGACGTGGAAGGCCCTCCAGTGTGGCTGACTTTAGTTTTGTTCCTTAATTTCTCTGCCTTTTTAGGGTCCGGTAGGGGTATATCGAAGACAAATCTTGCTGGACCAGGTCTAGGGGAACCGAGGGCGTCGGTAGCGGACTGTGGTTTCGTGTAAGCTGGAGAATTAATATCACAACTGTTTTGTGGTCTATGGTAGTGTGGTGGAGCAGTACTTGGAGGATTCTGGACAGGATCGGCATCGATGAGGCTTGGCGGGTTAGTGGGTGGATCGGGAGGGTCTGGTTCAGCATCCATCGAATCATCTGTACCCGTGATGGAGGTTAGTGCTGTCGCTGCGGAATCTGTACTGGTGTTGATCGTTTTGTCTGAGGTTGTACTGCTTCCCATAGCTACGACCTGCTGAGTAAAAAATGTATAATTAGATTTTACAATAATTCATAACCAACTCCCGCTGATATTTACAATAAAATATGGTGTTTTGTGTAAGAAGTGTATGTATAGCTTTATGTAAAAGTTATGTTTAACTAGTAATAATTGTTAATCATACTTTTGAGAATAACTCCTTTAGTCTGGAACCATTGTTTCAAATAATCAAATGAAAGTACTTATTAATATTTTTAGCATAAGAGATTCGAATTAATTATTTTTGTAGTGAAATGTTACCTTTAATTGTAAATAGAACTAAGTATTACAATGTACAGGCAAATTTATACTTATTAGTAACAAATATATCCATTTACATTATAGATACACGTGTATATTGATTGAGTGGAGTCAGCCAGTTGTTGTGTATTAATAAACTTGTACATAAGTTATGTTACTGTTTCCTAAACGAAGCATATGTTACCACATGACGTCTAGTACCGGCGACATTATAACAACTACATATACGTACTTCGCTATATCCACGTGGAAGCTAACATTATTATAACACTATGTAACTTTAAAAGAAACAAACAATCGTCACAAAAACGAAGAATATTAAAAAAAAAATCTCCTTTCTATTTTGATACGAAAAAATGGTTTCATTTGGAACCATTTATTAAATTTGTATACTCCATGAAGAGTTCGTTCATATCCGAAGATTAGGTGATAACTTTTACTTAGATTATTGTTCGAACTAAAGACTTTTGGCACTGTAATATTGATTTTAGAATAAATATATTACTCATGAAAGCATCGCCTTATCTTTAAGCCATATCCCCCTATACAGAGATAAATAGACAAAAATATACATATAAATTACTTAATAATCTGGTTATTTGTTTCGATTAAACTTTCAAAATAGTAACTGATTTTGAAGAGACTTTTCCGAGCAAATGTCGGATATTATACTAAATAAGCTACATGTAATTAAGTTTTCTCATACGACTTAAGTAATAGTAATAACATTTTAAAGAGGAACTCAAGAATTCTGGGATGCAAATAAAAAAGGTAACCCAAAAAGGGCATGTTCCTCAAGGGAAACAAAAGCGTTATTTAGTATTTGCTGGAATTTACCAACTAGTATTTAGCATATATGCGTGTTAAGTACATAAAGTAATACCTAACTTGTGAGTAATTATTGTAAATAGTTAAGTGTTAGTATGTGTTACATAGAAATTGCTACCATGCATACATTATGTCTATAAACAAAGATGTATCCTATACACTGTACACCAGTGCCAGTCACAGGATGCAGTTATATATGGAGCCAGTTTGTTCAAGTTTGCTCTTATGGTTTTTTTGACATGGGGAAATTCTGCATTCCAACCTCCTGCAGTATGAAATATCGCAAAAAAGCTGGTGAAACTTGTCCAAAAAAACTTAGGTGTTTCTTGTCGTCAGTAACACTTCAATACAGAGGTACGTAAAGGACTTAGTCTTATAAATGACTCGTAAGCCTATCCTACTCCGACTTCCTTCATAAAGCTATTATATAATTTACTAGTTATTATTAAGGTTAACCAACGAACGAACGGTGTGAACGAACCGTATTACTGCCAAGAATTCTCAAATATATTATTTTCTAAGGAACCCCAGAATCGTCGAGGTCCCTTGACTTTATGTTTATTTTTCCATTGCAAACATAAAATTATCCAGAAGCTTTTCACGGACAATTTCGCGGAGGAGAAATCCTGACAAATTTAGCTTTTGTTGATAGCGGTCGATAATTATATTCTGCTTTGTCAAAGTTCCAACAAAACAGCGGAGACGTCGAATTCTACTTCTGTTTGAAGTTAATTTAATCATATTGTAGCTAGTCTCCTAAGTCTTTTATATATAGATACAATTCTTCTATATATAGAAACAAACTTCTATATGTAGATACAATTGTTGCAGCTGTCTACGAATAGGTATTAAAATACATTTAAATCATTTTTAGAGATGTCTGTCTGCTTGTATAAATACGCATCACTGCTACATACAACATTCATGATAAAACATTTTCAGTAAGCTTCTAAAGCATATTTTCCAATATCATTTAATCTTTATTTCATTGAAATCGATTTATTCTATCAAACGCTATTATAATTTTAATGACGACGCGACTCAAGTACTAGAGAAAAGTAAATTTTTAGTTAGTAATTTATGATTGTGTGGTTTTTATATCCTCTGTGTAATAAAAAAAAAAAGTAACGATTTCAAAATATCCCAGCCATTGAGGAGAACCGGTGGAAAATTAAATGCTGTAAAGACAGCTTTTATTTAGCTGGTAAATTTATTGCTTTGTTTAGGTCAATTCTTGCAAATTGAATTAGAATTGGTTCCTTCAAACCTACAACTTTACAATTTTGCATGTTTGTTCAGTCCTCATATTAATGCACGAAAATGAAATAAAAACAAAATAACGAATTTCGAAAGGGCTGTCATGTCATACATTCACACATTGAAAAAGTAGAGTCTGAGTCCTCACGCGGTATAAGTAAAACTTAGTATTTTGATTGTATTTTAAGAGAATGACATGAATATTCTATGTAGGTGATAAACATTATTTCTCGGTATTATTTTGTTATATTTCAATATATATTATTAATGTTGGTAATACACAACAGAGAATATTTTTTAAAAGTGCACGATAGCCACTACTATCCAAAAGAAAATAATGTGTTACAGATTTCTACGTTTCTCTTTCACTCCCTCTTGTATATATTTCGATCACATTAGGAATATACTATCTCAATCTCAGCGCCTAAAACCTGTGACTGTTTAAAGTTAAACACCCTTCAATACTTTATCAGTCACATTTAACATATAAAATTATAATATCAAAACAAATACTAATAAACAAGAAAAAGAACCTTAGTTAAAGTTTGTTCTAAACTTTTAAAAGTATGGGAACGATACTTTTAAATCTACAAAAATCAAATCTAAGTTCAATGAAAAACATTAAAAGGGCACTTTTCAAAGTAAATCATTACGTAACTGCATATCGTGGGAACGCCGTACGACTGAGCAAATTTAAGCGAGGCACGGGTCGAGCTGCGAGACTACGCGGCACACTGTGATTCATTGCTTTCCCTATTATTACATCAATTCGTTTTTGCGTAAATCACCTGATGTTTAGTGTATATCAGTTTTGGTTTTCTGTAGTTAATTAGGTCAAATATTAAGCACCTATTTTTTTAATTAATTTATAAAGAGAATCGACTGATGATCATCCTGTAAAAATATTGCTGGCGACTAACCAGTCATTTATAGGTATCTCGTTTTCATTACACTTTTTCGTTTCATATAATGGACACCGTCGCAAAAAAAGTTCCCACAGCATCGTATCTGCGATATTTTTTTCGTGCCTGATACGTCCATAGCATAATTATGTTTTAAGTTTAAAAACACAGAAGCTATAGCATACTCATTATGTTCAAACAATCATACTCTTAAAATCTATAGTGGCCAATATTATAAACAGAAGATTTCACTGTACAATACATTTTAATTTGAAACTACAAGACGCAAAAATATATTGAAAGTTTGAGTACGATGTCGCGCTTGAAATTGTCCATAAAAACAAAACACAAAACATGAAAAGGGTTACAATACTACGTCAGTGTTTATTTGAGCTTTCTATCTCGGTGAATCGTTTTATTGTCAACCAGCGGTCGCCCGTGACTTTGTCTGCATTTGTATCTCTATAAATGATGGATTAGATCTTTGTATCATTTTAATGCTTTATGTAACCGACAATAAGGTAGCTGTCAGTTGGTAGGCTTTTTTCAAACTTACTCGACACTGTTCATGATGTCTATAGCATCTAAACAATATTCTTATAACTAATTGTGAGCGTAACTTTGTCTGCGTGGAACTTAATGCAACAACAGTATTCCCTTTACTGTGTTGGACATTATTTATACATTATATAATACCCTGTCTTTGAAAGCAATAGAATTGCATTTAACTTTCCTATTCTTCTGTCGTACTTATCTCGAGCCGTCATTCAAATTACAATAACTTTTGGTAGATTGGCCCAATTTTATTTAAACAAAGACTAAAAATACCCGAGGATATGCTCTCGGGGTATGCCATCGTGATGAAACCATAGCATTGTAATAGGGTTTTTTAAATCCTCCTCGTTAGCTGCCATCTTCAAGTTGAATATCTCTCGCCAAACCCCACAAACAACCCACTCATCGAGAAGAACCGGCAAGAATCTTGTTCTGGTTAATCATTTCATGATACTTTTTTTTACAAACATAAATAATCTCATTCGTTTTTGGTCGATGCACTGAGAAGGTCATCATTTCCAGACGTCGCAGATGTCGCCATCGTTCATGTATTGGTTTATACCCATTTATATAATGCCCTCATATATAAAGATACAAACGCCGACAAAGCCACGGGCGATCGCCAGTGTTACATATTAGAAAACGCGTCAATGAATTTCTCTAAAATCTAAGAGCCAATTAAATTTTAATTGAATTTTATAAACATCTACACCATTTTATTCGGCTCTTCGGGCTTTCTGAGCATCGTTCAGGCGCTAATATTAATAATTCAACGTCTGAATACCCACTTAGTTTCCAATTCGCAAAATAAGCCCTCGTAAGTAAAGCATATTTCTCTTTTCAATAATATAAAAATCGAGTTGGTACTTTGCGAGTATATTGGTCCGATTACAAAGGTGAGGTGCCTGAATAAGGGTTCATCGACACATCGCGTGACCTCTACAGAGAATCTTCGAGATTAGAGAGGCATCTCTGTATATTTTAATCTATAAATCTGTACTTACTTGTATATAAAAGATAAGTGTTGTTCAGTGTAGAGATACTCGAAAATATTGAAGAGGCTACATCTTCTAATAAGAATGTGAATCTAACTTGTCTAAACTAGATTTTCTATACTAATATTATAAAGAGGTATAGTTTGTGACGTTGTAGGGGGTAATCTCAGTAACTACTGGTCCGATTTGAAAAGTTCTTCCAGTGTTATATAGCTCATTTATCGAGGATGGTTATTGACTATCTTGCTAACAATAGAAGCGGAGCACCAATGAAGAATGCTTCAAAATCGGGTTTTTTTTCCGCTTGAGAGCTTCCGCTGCATGTTAGCATTAACCCAAAGTAACTGTTCCACGCGAATAAAGTCACGGGCAGAGGCTAGTTGTAAATAAAATTGTCGCAGGTGTCTAGGAATTAGTAATGAAATACATTTTAATTATTTTTAGAAATGTTTGTCTGTCTGTCTGTTTGTATGAACACGCATCACTACTAAAGTACTGCGTTTACGATAAAACCTCACCAAGAAAATCATAAAATATATCCTAGCGTAACTTATAGTCTTACTTTCATTAACCAATATAATCCTAATAGTAAAATTTAAGAAATCGAAAAAATAAAAATATAATTGTAATAATTAACCGACATTGTGTAGAAAATTTAAAACATTAACTTTAACATAACATTAAAGCGTTGACTAATCTCTGACTGCGAGCCCTCTGCGTAGTTTTAAAATGTATTATAGGAGGCAAACGAATAGGTGGGTCACCTGATTTTAAGTGATCACCACCGTCCATAGATACTTACAACACCAGGGGAGTCGTAAGTGCTTCGCTAGCCTGTGTTGGGTGAGAGGGGAGAGGAAGAGAACAGGGCTTCCCACACTCTCACTGACTGAACGAAACACAACAATGCAAACACTGTTACTTCACGTCGGTTGTCTATAAGAGGGTGGTAGTACCCCGGACGAGCCGACCTATTCATGCTGAAGCCAGTAATAGCTTTAGCGTGGCTCTAACACTCCTCTCTTTCAATAACGTTATAAGCTTTCTTTACTCTATATTCTTTTATGTACCGTTGACAGCATGTATGCAAATTTCATCTTTATCCGTTGACACTGACAGATTTACCTCCACATCTATGATATTGGTTAGGCTTATCAAGCGATTGCTTTATGGTCTTATCATGGCGTACAGTTTAATAACCTCGACTAGAATAAAACAAATAAACATTGTAACTCCTAAAGCATTAAAAATATTATGCAGATCGTTCGATTTTTATGAATAACAATGCTTCGCTTATCATGTTTGGTTTAGATAAATTCAAATTGTAATAATTTTATTCACCAACGCAATATCGAATCGAGGTACTAGAAATTTCATGTGTCACAGAATACAGTGAATATAAAGGTAATTCGATCTGTCATTCGCATTCGTTCAATGCGTTCACACAATCGTTCGCGTGTTGGCACGTTATATGTCACGTAAAATGCTATGATACTTGATTTTTTTAAGGATATATTGATTCGGAATATTGACTCAGTACACAGAAGAGTCCTAAATACAGAAAGGTGACTCTAGCCAACTTTGTTTTTCTTTACTTATCCTAGCACTGTGTTTATTGTAAAATACTACTATAATATAAAAAAAAATCTTGACAAATTATATTCAAAGCCTTCGTCGTGAATCGCTTTATCTACTAGTGAAAATCTCATGAAAATCAGTTTAATAATTCTTGAGTTTATCGCAAACAGACAGACAAACGTGGCAGAGGACTTCGCTTTATAATATAGATTGATTTATTATGTAATAATTCGGATTAAGAAGATTTCATTTAAAAAAAAATATTTACTTAATTTTTGCGGTTTTTGCGCTTGTCATATTTCACACCCATATCTTCTCTAACAGATAAAAAAGTTAAATAGGTATAAGCTCAAAAACATAACTTTATATATAGTTTATTAGATATTAAAAAATGTGAATTATATTCAGTTTATTGTATTTTAATAATTTTAATGAAATGCACAACATTCTATAGAATCGATTGTTCATCATTAGTTTATCGTCAGTGTCACAAAAAAATTATAACTAGAATAGGTTACAATAGAATTTATTATGAATAAAAAAAAAAAAAAACATTTTTTACGTAGTATATACTGTTTACTAGTATTTAAAAAATATATACATAGATAAATAATAAATTAATTTGAATATAGATTTTCATATTTGTTAGTTCCGAAAAAGATTTGTAATTCTGGGTGATATCGCGGTTAAAAATGTTTTCTTTTCGAACTGTATTGCAAACTGTTGCATTCTATTTACTCCCGGAAGTTATTTCTGACTATAAATAACTAAAAGCATTTCAATTTTACACGCGATAAATTTCAGCGCCATATTTCATTCAAACTGTTCGTTCATAATTCATTCGTTCAATTATAATAGCGTGCAATTCTGACTGCTGACATATCGATCATGTAATAAGTTACTGGTATTTTGGTTTTTATTAAAATCATTTTTATTTCACTATAACAGAATTAAACTTTACTATTTTTTTTTAAATCGAGTTATTAGTCTCATCTTCTACACATTTTATTTGTACTCGCAATAACAAATGTGAAACGAACTAAATCTTTGTTGTTCGAACTGACTACGCTATTGACCTAGCAAGGTCTTAACAGCTTCACCGGACTACAATGAAAATGAATCGTTTTTTTTTTGTTCTCGTACTGACTAAGCTATTTACCTGGTAAGATTTTAACAGCTTCACTGAACTATAACTAAATCGCTTTGTGTATATACGAGTATTAATCCAGAGGATGAAGATTACTGGAACGCTGTCAAAAAATGATTTATGACACTGATGACGTAAAGAAAAAGAGACGGATCGAACTATTTCTGGAATATTATTTTTTGCTTACAATAGTCTGATCATGTGTTTGTTCTTTTACCACGATTTTATAATATTTTTACATTTTATAGGTATTTTAGCATTTAACCATCGTTTTATTTGTTCTTAAATGACGACGTACTCTAAGATAGCAGACTCGCCAAAACTAGAGGAGACTGGCTATCAAGTATAGTTGCCGGATTATACCAACAGGTGTGTGACCACAGATTTTAACTTTCAGGGTGGTAGCTTAGTGGACTTAGAAAACCCTACCACCATGGTTTTATCACGATGTTTCTTTTCACCAGAAGCCCCAACTCAGAAGGAAGATTCGAACCTACATCCATCGACGTTGTATCCGAAAACGATATGAACTAAGATAGAGAGATAGATAGAACTATAGAGAGAAAGTAGTTCAGATATTTCCTCAGTTCTTTGATGTAGTATAGTTTTTTACGGACCACAAAAATATGGTAAGATAAATTCTACTAGTAAGCTGCAATACAGAATTACATCATAGAATATACACGTGTATAACTAAAATGGTGACCTAATTTTTATATATTCAACAGGTAAAGTCGCAAATATCAGTTGAAAACAAATTTAATATATTTCTGTAGGTATTTGAGTGAAGCAATCAGTTTCGATTGAGCGTCGCGTAGGGTTGTGAAGACTGGCTATGTTTGCGAAGCGGCACTGTTCAAAAACTCATTTGTGTCACTGATTTCAACTTATTGAATGTTGCGTGGCTCAATACTTTATAAATTAGCTCTATAATATATTCCGAAGAAAATGTGTCTGTGATATTAAGTATTATTATTATAAGTCTGACGTCATGTGAAGTTTATGAATGTTGAGTATGTTGATGTCACCAAAGGCAACATTATTACGGACGGTGCCACAGGTTTGGTAGACCATAAGCCAACGACGGGTCTTTACAGCTTTATTGGACTTCTGACTAGCGCTTATAGTATTCAGCTGAATGACAACTAACACAATAACACAAGGACGCAGAGGGCACGTCGGCTTGGGCTGTTGCTTTGAATACAAATACTACTAACTAAGCTAAACTATTCTTATATGTAAATGTTACTGAGACACGCATGATGCAAAATGAAAAAATAAACAAACTTTTCACAAGATATGTAGGTCTACTGTGTGTAAGGTTTAAAGGCCGGCAACGCACTTTCGTCTCCCCTGGTGTTGCTGGTGTCTATGGGCGGCGGTGATCAATTACCATCAGATGACCCGCCTGTTCGTTTGCATAATATAAAAGGGTGCAATGTGGTGTATGTGATGAGCTAGTAAATCGCACGTTTGTATAAGAACATATCGAGTGTATAGTGACGTGCCGAATAATCATATATTAAACGGCTGATACATTCATATGTGTCTCGTAAATGGCGCTGCGACTGATACGTGCTCGAGCTACACGGTCTGGGCCTTAGACCATCATAAGGTGAGTGAGATTGTTCTTTGCCCTGTTATTGGTGAGAGAGGATCAGTGGTGTAAGACTCGATGCCACCGCTCTACCGCCCCCTCCCGCAACTCCCGTCTCTTACACTCTATCTCCCTGGGAGCCGGAGGCTGCCCATTACGTTTCCTCGCCGCCGTGAATTTGTACACGGCGGCGAGAACTCCTGCCTCCAGCTCCCAGGGAAGGGAGCCGGCGAGCGCAAATGCCGCCGCCGAGGACACTGTCCGGTACGCCCGGATTGCCCTCAGTGCCACCGTGTGCTACGCACTGCGCAGCGCGCGCACCTTGGTGGCTCCGAGGGCGTCCGCCCAGACCGGTGCCCCGTAGGCGGCCATCGCCCACACAACTCCCATAAAGAGTCGTCGGCACCTGGCCTCCCGAATATTGGGGAGCAACCGGCCGAGTGCCGACACTGCCCCCGCGATCCGCGGCCCGAGTCCCACAAAGTGGGGCTCGAACCACCAGCGCCCATCCAGGGTGAGGCCCAAGTACTTCATGTGTGCCCCCACCCTGATCCGGGCGCCCTCCACCATTATGTGGGCCCCAGGTGGTGGTCCCCGCCGAGGCCCATAAAAAGTATGGCCTCGGTCTTCTCGAGGGCCACCCTGAGGCCCAACCTCCTTATGCGCCTGACCACGAGGGTTGTGGCCATCGTGGCCAGGCGCTCTACCTCCTTCCATTCCTTCCCCCCGGGCCATGATAAGGGTGTCATCCGCGTAACAAATTAGGCGCGCTCCATATGGGAGCACGCCGCGGAGCACCCAGTCGTAGCCCATGTTCCACAGAGGGGCCCCAGGACCGACCCCTGTGGAATCCCCCGCCTTGTGGCCCACTGAACCATCCGTCCGTCGCCGTCGACGTAGGCGACCTGCCTGTCCTCCAGGTACGCCTCCAACAACCGCCGCAGGTACGGAGGCACTCCGAAATATCGGAGAGCCTCCCGTATGACACCGTGCGGCAGGCTGTTGAAGGCATTGGCAATGTCTAAGGAGACCGCCAAGATCCTCTCCCCTTGGGAGGTCGCCCCCGTCGACAGAGACTTTAGAAAGCACAGGGCGTCCACTGTGGAACGCCCAGCCCGGAAGCCAAACTGCGCGTCCGATATATTCGGCCCCACACCCTCCAGGTGTTGAACGATTCGGGAAGAGACGACCCTCTCCAGCACCTTTCCGACGTCGTCCAGCAGGGCAAGGGGCCGATACCCGGACGCGCAGTCTTGATGTTTATCAGCTCCAATCACACACTAGAGATTCATTTAGTACATTTCTTCAATTTATTTGAAGTTTAGTTCCTATATTCCTTATATCTCCGCCTCTTACACCTAAAAATTCCGGCGATGCTGGTAGAAGTTGATTGTTGGGTTTAACTGTAAATTCATTGTAATTACAGTGTTTCTCAGAGGCGGGCTTAAGGAGGTGGGTCTAATTTAAAAAAAATATAAAAATACTCTACAAGACCTTACACACCTTAATACATAATTATTCACTTTCAATTAACATTCATAGAGGGTATCCATAGAATGTATGTAAACATTGATTTAATATGTGCTACAATGCTGCATTTAGGAATTAGCTCTGACTTTAAATTATTTAATATTCGTTATTACTTTGTTTACTTGATTTTGTACAACTGTTTTTAATATATGTTATTACTTCATTTAACTGATTTTAACCAATTGCATTTAATATTCATTATTACTTTCTTTATTTGATTTTAACTAATTGATTTTAATATTTGTTGTTATGTGTTTTCTAAAGTTCTAACTACATTAAATCTGATGATTGTAATGTTTTTTGAGTACCAGATTAAAACAACTTATTACTACAAAGTTTGTTTCAATACACAACGTAAAGGGGTCCTAATTACTAAACAATCATGGTAATAATAATAATAATAATAGTAATGGTGAGTTTGAGATGAGGGAGATGAGGTGACGCTGGTGTTGAGTGAGTGGAGATGGAGGAGTGAAAGGGGGGGGGGGGCGTTATAACACGTACTTAACTACATTTACCTTACAACTAATAATATTTGCAAATTGTTCGTGGCCAATCAAAAGCGAGGAAAAAGTTAATATAACGTGTATTTGACGAATCACGATGCATTTTATTTCGACGAATGAAATCGTTTATATTATCAGATTAAGTCTTAGCAGTTATAATAAGATTGAAATAAAATATAGAAAATAAGGTAAATAGTCCATTCTGAGCAGTAGTTATTTGTGATAATTTACGCATATTACTGGAAATCTCCCTTCATCATGGACCCTTTGTAACAATATGCATAAAGATTGAAAGAAATCCTTTTTGGTAAGGGTAATGCGGCGAGGTAATTCAGTTTCACACCGCCTTTTATCCGCTCCGAGCGGTTTATAAGGCTGCTCGCAAACAAGTTTGATAAACTATTTCTATTAGGTTAAAGTTATTAATAACTCGAGTCTTTATTTTAATTTTGTATTTTAGGGTTAAAGAATAATCATAAACACAACTTTTATCACAAAATTATGATGAAAAATGATTTATTATTACCCGAAAAAAGTAGGAAACTATATCTGAGAATGCCCTTAAAGAGTACGCTATACAAAATCCCGTGTTATAAATACGTACTTACATTAATTCATTCTTGTATACCACTAGATCCAGATAGTCATAAATACTTATACATACACAAAAATGTAACCTAACCTAATCTAACCTATATATTATGTTTACGAGTACCGAAAATTTTCCCTAGCGTGTCATAAGACATTTTATTTCAATAACTAATGACCAAATGCTAAAAACATATACACAAAAAACTATTCTTCAAATACTGTGCAATTGTTTTGCTAATTTAGTATAAAAAGTCGATACTATATACACAAATATACACTGTATAAAACAGTCTTAAATATACTCACCCAGTAATACGATGAAGCGTACAAAATCCATTTTAAAAGTAAATGCAATACAGCTCGCTAATGTGACGGAGAAGGTAACTTAGTTTAAAACCACCTTTTACACGTTTCGTTTACGCTCTCCTAAGGCCGTTTACACATTATCATGCTTTTATGATGTATAATACATTAAGAGTAAACTTGCTGACCTGGCCACGTGTTGTTGTGGCTCAGGTATAACAGGTTGATTTAAAATTATGATAAATTGATTTTGGTTAAAATTTGCAGTTTTTTTTCTCGAACTGACTACGCTATTGACCTGGTAAGGTCTTAACAGCTTCACCGGACTACCTTAACAGTTTATTGGACTACGAATAATTGCAGTGTTTCATGTAAGTCATACAATACTCTTTGAAGATGTAACGCCGGCCTTAAATTGTATATGCTTATAAAAGCGCTCAAATTTAATCCTGTTAGCTACAGTTTGCATTAGTAAACTTGTATTATAATTTTGATATTCAACTTTCAGAATCGTGTAAACTTTTAACTTTCAATCCAAGGTACTCGAGAGAGTACTTACTAATTTTATAATGTTTACTTGTTCTAAATTTTTGTATTAATTAAATAATTTTAATCTATGATGCTTTTTACTCGAAGATGTAGAAAGAGGTACGTACATTACTATGGATATTTTATGCATTGTGTAGCCTTCAGGGCTTGATGGATTTTAAAATATAAAGTGTTGTTAGACTTGTGTGTGAGTAAAAAATGCAGGTTCCTATATCTGGGACCAATAAACTCGGTCTCCGTTTGAACAATAACATAATATTCAGTAGATCTAAGTTTAAGGTTTTATGCTATATGCTATAATATGCTAGGATTGTAGAAATGGATTGCCGTCAGACCGATGATTTGGGATTCTTGTTAATGGGACTGAAATATTTCCTTTGCAATTAGCTATAGTAGACAGTAGCTAAGCACAATCACGTATTTATTCACTTATCATAAAAAAATTGACTGGTGTCGAGTGACCAGCGTGTTGACAACCCTACGATAACTATTATTCAAGTATGATAAAGTATTTATATAGTTGTATATATACCAATGTATTATTGTGTTTTATTATCTCACAAGAAAAATTATTATATTCTTGGGTATCGAAAAACGAAACAAAATTATAATTTCATTTATCATTTCGTACCGCCTTCGTACCGAGTGGTAAAGTTTTAATTAATTTTTGTTTAATTTTCTTTAGGCGATGGACTCTGTTTAATCACCAGAGTTTAATTTTAAGAGTTCGATAATTTTTTGTAACGAAAAATACGATGAAATTACGCTTCCTTTTAACATTAATGAATTTTGTTAAGTAAACCGTAACTATCAGTTATCTCCTTCTTGCTTGAGAGTGTGCGGACGGCCTTACAATAAATCACATATGTTTCGGAAAGCCGTGCTGGATTTGGAATTTGATAGGTAGATAAATCGGATTTTTCCTAACATTTTATGTTGCTTTATGTATTCAGTGACAGATGGCGGGGCAACTCATTGTAGCAGAATAGGTTTTTTACTATTTTTTTATTATTTTTAGTTAAACCTTTGACAAAAATCTTAAGGTATTTCTTATTATTTTATTTTTGGCAACCAATCACAAGATTACACACTTACACCTTATAATGCTATAGTCGTAGTCCTCTCGAAGATTGCTTTCCTATTTCTCTTCGTAGTTTCCCCCATATCTAGAATATAACTCTAGTCATGACGCACTCTGACACGTTTTCTATATCTTTCATCCCAGGAAGGTGGAAAACACTGGAAGCTTGAAATCATTACTCGAACAATTCGATACAATTCGTGGCGAGTTATTTTTAAAAAACGATTGTATTTTATTCCCACAATCGATGAGATATTCTTCTTTATATGTATCGTGTTCATATATAGATGTTACACTTTTTTCGACCGAGTATTTACCTTCGAATGAAGTTTTTGGCGGGATCTTGTAATGTTATGTAGTGGTTTTTATATTTTATTCATGATCTTGTGTTATTTGGCTCTATATTTTGTTATATATGTGATGATCTACGTAACATAGTTATGTTATTGTGCACAAGTGAAATGGATGGGAAATAATACTACGGAGCATGTATTCTGATTTGCCACAAAAACCTCCTGGAAAGTTCTAACAAGACGGCCACCATCTTGTTAGTTCATTAAAATGATCACAAGAAACTTGTAATAGCATTTCCTACTCAACAGTGGCAGTAATAATCTACTAGAAAATCGGTGCTCAAAAAAATAATAAATAATAATATTTGTAAATAATCTGAGATCAAAATAATATTTTAATAACACATAATTTATGAGTTGATAATCAAATTATTATCAGACTTTTTAGTGAAACCTGTAAAACCCTTTATATAAATAAAAAGGAACTCATAAAACACCAACCACTTAGCGTTAGTCGGGTCCGGGATTCGAATCGTGCCATAAAAACTTTATGATCTCTCCAAAGAGAATCCATTATTTGAATGAAATTTGACTTCTGTAGAAGTTCTTTAGACACGCGGTTTCAGTCACATTTTATTGTTAAAATTCTAGATTACTATCAACGTGGTTAGGCAAGCTTATTATACAAATTTATACTAATACATATTATAAAGAGGTAAAGTTTGTGAGTAAGTGATGTGATGTTGTAGGGGGTAATCTCAGGAACTACTAGTGCGATTTGAAAAATTATTTCAGTGTTATATAGCTCATTTATCGAGGATGGTTATAGGCTATATATCATCACGCTAAGGCCAATAGGAGCGAAGCAACAATGAAGAATGTTTAAAAATCGGGGTTTTTTTTTCCTCTTGACATCTTGCGCAGAGTGTTAGTGTGAGCCCAAAGTATCTATTCCAAGCGAACGAAGTCGCGGGCAGAGGCTTGTTATATATAAAACACGACACAAGACAACATCACGCAACTGAGCCGCGCGACAAGCTATTTTGTCAACATAGGCATTCACAGTTCAGAAAGTAATTCATACTAATATTATAAAGAGGTAATGTTTGTGAGTTTGGGACGTGTGATGTTGTGACGTTGTAGGGGGTAATCTCAGGAACTATTGTTCCGATATGAATAATTCTTTCAGTGTTATATAGTTCATTCATCGAGAAGGGTTATAGGCTATATATCATCACGCTAAGACCAATAGGAGCGGAGCACAGATGAAAAATGTTTCAAAATCGAGATGTTTTTCCTTTTGAGAACGCGAAGGAAGTCGCGGGCAGAGGCTAGTTTATTAATATTGTGATAATTTTGGAGGTTATACTGTTTGTTTTAATTAGTAATATCTCTCTCTCTCTATTACTAGTTTGCGATGTAGCTTTTACAGTTAACAGTATACCTCGATCGAATAAAATCAAATGTTTTTTGGTTGCAGTGACACGGAGTATTGACCAATAAATGCCTGGCGTGAGTATATACTGTAATTCCACTATAAAATTTAACGATGGATGTCCGCTAAGTAACGCCTTCTTAAATCAAAAATGAGACTCTATTGTATTCTTATACAAAGTTTAAGCTATGTTTATGTATATCACTTTCCGAGGTCAGTCAGTCTAAGTCCCTTAATCTATAATCATAAATCCGTCACAATAACTGTATGTAGGTTATTCGATTTTTGGTTACAAACAGCACATATCGGATCTAAAAGCATGCAGGTCGGCATGACACGACGATCGATTGTAGACACTGTGACCGTCACCATTATTTTTAGTTCGCACTACGCTTAACCCCAGTCATAATGTAGACAGTATATAATAGTCGGATAGACAAAACAAACTTATACTCAACTAGTGGGCTCGGCGGACGTTGCCCCGCCCCGACAATAAACAAAAGCTAGACAAATTATACATCTACATTCCTAATGAATCACTCTATCTACTAGTGAAAACCGCAAGAAAATTTATTCAGTACTTTTTGAGTTTATCGCGAACAGACAGACAGACGTAACAGATGACCGTTTAGTAGGTGGTAGAGCCACGCTGAAGCTATTATTGTTTTCAGCATGGATGGGTCGGCTCACTCGGGGTAGCACCATCCTCTCACAGAAAACCGACGTGAAGTAACAGTGCTTGCATTGTTGCGTTTTGTTCGGTCAGTGAGAACGTCGGAGACCCATCTCCCCCCTCTCCTCTCCCTTCCCCTCTCCCTTTCTCTCCATTCCCCCAAACACAGGCTGGCAACGCACTTGCGACTTCTCTAGGGTTGTAGTGTCTTTGGACGGCGGTGATCGCTTAACAACAGGTGATCCGCATATTCGTTTGCCTCCTATATGGTATGAAAAATGACTTTTTTTTTTCTCGAACTGCCTACGCTATTGACCTAGCAAGGTCTTAACAGCTTCACCGGACTACTAAGGCGAGCGCTTAAGGCACTCAGCCGATTTTATATTGGCAACCAGCTCAAGGGTGCACGGCACACCTCGGCTTGGCTGTTGCCCGTTGCATGCAAAATCGCGTCCTATCTTAGCTAACCTAGCTAACTATTCATATATGTTTGAGTTGTTGAAACGTATATAAAAAATGACCTTGTTTTATAATATGTAATGACAGCAACTATCGACTATTTATTAAGACCTTTATAAAAATACTGCCTTTTTAAACTTAAAAATATGGCAAGTGAACAGTGGATTGAAATATTCCCTATCGAATGGTCGGAGTTATATCCCGATACGTTCATTAGTTTAGTTATTGTTATAAAGTTATTGAGCCTCAAAAGAACTACAATTTAATCATACATACAGAAGAAATACGTTTCGAAGTCTTAAAAGGTACATGAACTTGGGGATCATGTCATCTTAAGAGAAGGTTACAGCGGGCTGCTTTACGTCGGCTTTATACTAAATCGGGTTACCGTCTTTGGAAATGTTAATTGGAAGAGTAAAAGATTTGAAAAACTATTCGACCAGTAAATTCGAACTGTATTTACGGTCTGTTAACCCTCCGTGTATGAAGTAGGGTATAATACATCCTAACGGTTGAAAAATCGCAATATCTTTTAAGCAAAAAAGATGGAAGACTTGATTTTTTTACAATCCATTTAATCCGGGGCTGTTTGAAAGTGTGTAATACTTGCTTAAAGTGCGTTTGGATATGTCAAAATGTAATAAACATAAAGTTTTTTGACAGGAGATAAGTTTATAATTTCGCGTCATGACACGCTAGTAAGTGTGACTGACCATATTGTGCTTACACGGCTTGCGTCAGACTATCGACGCGTAGTATAAAGAAATCAAATCAAAATACTCTTTATTCAATTTAGGCCCTGAAAATGCACTTACGAACGTCAAAACCACCACCGGTTTGGAATACAATCCAGTCATCGAGAAGAACCGGCAAGAAATTCGATCTGGTTTATCTTTTTATAATATTTTTTTATATAATTACAACATAGTAAACATACAAAGTTACATTCGTTTTTGTTTGATGCACAGAGGAGGCCTCACTTCTTTCCAGACGTCGCCATCGTTCACATTTGATTCAAGACTCATTTGACATAACACTTGAACTAATTATCTGGCAAATCGGTAATGTGTTTTGGGATTTTGTTATAAAATCTAACACCATTACCTAAAAAACTATTACTGGTCTTAATCAGCCTAGAACATGGAGTGACCAGTTTGTTATTATTTCTAGTATTTATAATATGTCGGTCTTTTATTAATTCCAGATAACCTAAGTTTTTGCGGACGTATATCAAATGCTCAGGAATATACTAGGAAGGTAGAGTTAAAATATCGAAGTCCTGACACTTATTCTTTAATGATTCGCGAGGTTCCAAATTATAGATTGCTCGAACTGCCCGTTTTTCTAGTAGGAATATAGTATCTACCTCAACTGCTGTGTATATAACATTTTGTGTACATTAAACATTGATGTTGTCCAGCGCATCATATGCTTGATGGATTAATAAACTGTATAAAAAAGTATAGAATTACTATTCGGATTTCCTATAGAAAGAAGAAGAAGAAATCTAAATGATTCACAACATAATTCATTTCAAAGAGAACAACAGTTTAAATTCCACTGTTTTGAGTTTTCGTTTCTGTCGGCAGTCCTTATGACTGCCTACGCTTTTTTTTAATTATTTATACGTATATTTGTTTAAATGTTAAGCTTATAAAATAATATTCCTCGATAGTAATGTCATTAAAAGATGTCTAGAACAATGAAATATGAGCACTTTTTCCCGAAGATAATAGTTTTATTACCGAGTATATCTAATATATTTCATCTCTATCAGGAAATCAATACACTTTTCAACACTCTACCCGACATAGTGTCCATCTTCCACCATATTTCGTCGCACAAAAAGCCCCCTCGTAACAAAATCCATTTTAATAAACCATGCCTCTGATGTTTAATATGTATTTGTTAAAAAATGCTTAAAATAATTTCGTAGTTGACGTGAGCAGACCCACGGCTTCAACTAGTTAATAATCAATTAAATTCTCTAAAAACCCACAGCCCTCTATCAACTTCAAAGGCTTTACACAAGATTTAATTCTGGAATTAATCAAGAACCACTTACGACTTTGTATAATTTTACTAGCTTATATCATTGGCTGTGTTCGCGTTTAATGAATATTTATGCTGTTATTTCATCCCCCTTTGAACCCTTTTAAGGGTTGACGTGACATGTATTTTTAATTTTAAATATCCATACAGGTTTTCGTTCTTTTACATTTTAATAAATCTTTCAGAAATTTAACGGGTCTCCAAATATTAAATTTTCTATTTGATACGCTACGAAGAGACTTTTCATCCTATTTAATATTGTAGACGATTTTTTTACCAACTTTAACTTACAACTATGACGACGATCAAAAATGTCGAGACAGTCATGAGAACTGCCGACAGAACTAAAAACTCAAAACAATAGTATAACTGTGTTCTCTTTTGAATTTCTAAATCAAATATCAATGTAAATTATTACCATTAGTTTAGTTTTCACATATAGTAGCACTGAGAATAATAATTACATACATTATTATACTATTTATTAATTATTCAATATATATTCGGCTGCATAATCTCAATACAAAATATCAATTTGATGTACACTGTCCGTTATCCTCGGCGTTGCTTGCCTGACGCAAGCTGCGTAAACGCAATATGATCGGTCACGCTTATTAGCATGTCGGTGACATAAAACCATGCCTCCTGGCAAAAAAATACCGCTTAACGCGCCTAAATAAGTTTTCACTTCAAAGCAATCACTAAGCAAACACACTGTATAGCAAATTCTATAACCGCATGAAAATCGTAAAGATGTCTGAATAATATTTATTATAAAGGAAGCAGCGTGTGCCGGAGTGTTAAGAAATTGCATATAAAAGTTTCTTTATACGTTTAGTGCCGTTCAAATGAATAACTCACACCAACGCGTAATTTCTTAAAATTTTTCATCATAATGGTTCATCTTTCTAAATGAAGATACGAAGTTATTTTACCAAAGGTAGTGAGTATTTTACTCTATAACGTATATGTAGGTGTCTCTCGCGTTCATACTAACAGCTGACTATTTTTCATGTTTGGCGGGATGTATGCCCCTTATAACCTGTCTGGCTGATGAAATATAATTTTGTAATAGTTGTTCGCATAACATATTAAAAAACCAAGCATTTAAAAATAAATTAAGTTCGCTCATTTTTTTCTCTGCTTTAAAACGTCTGGCAGAAGTTGTGCCCCTGGTTAGGTGTCTGGCGACACTGGTTCCTGCTTTAGAATGATACTATACACAACCATGAACCATTTAAAAATAAGTAAAGTAGCACCTATTTTTAGTCAACTTTGACTCCTGATATCTATAAATCGTCCCCAGTCTCCAACTCCGTGAGTGCGAAAGCGTTATAAGTACATATAAATATAAACTATTCAAAATATAAGGTTTTATCCATTTAAAAATAAATTAGGCCTGGGAGCTCTGGGATCTTGGTATATGTATAGTTGTTATAGCATATAGCTATCACTAAGAAACTGTCTACGGTATTAGGTATCGAGTTACATATAATGTTGTAAACATTTATCACCAAGCATTTAGAGATGTCTTTCAGCAGCTGTAATCGGGAGTCATTCCGCTTTTAGGTTTTATGTTTACCATCTAAAACCATATTGTCATTTAACATTAGGTAAAGTTATAATCAAGAGCTAAAATATACTAGGTAAAAAAAAGTGAGTATAATCATTATTTGTTGAAATAGAGTAATGTTGCGCTATGGTGTAAGAGGCGGCAACAATTCAGTTCTGTTTATTGCATCATAAAGTTGCCATAAAGTTTTTAGCTGTCCAATTCTATTAGCTGATGTGATCTTTGGTTAAGATTATATTTTAGCTAGATATAATATATAGTGTGTCTTTAAAGTTCGAAAAAAAAAAGCCGAGGCAGTATATAGTAATAAGTAAGTAGATAAATAAATAAAATATGAAGAGCTGCAAAATATGAATATTACCGATTACTGCAAGTACTAGAATCGTGGTTTGCTTTATATTCACCATCCACAGTAGGTACCTTCAATTACAAAAACTCAACCTAGTGTAAAAGTTAAAGTTTAATAAAGTGAGCACACTCTGTTTTACTGCAGACTAAGATAATATAATTTAGATAAATTGTTATTTTTTTTACTGTTAATGCTTACTTTATTCCTGTAAAGGTTTACCAAGTTCACGTGCATTTGAACTCTGGATCGTCTGAGTGGTATCCCCCTCCCCATCGTCTAGTTAAAAGCGGCTCCTAACAATAATGAACTTCAGAACTAATAACGAGCAGTTCAACACAATTCGGTGTCTGCGAGCGTGAAACACTACTATACTCATTAATGCGTTTTCACATTTAATAACTGAAGCGAGTTTGTTAACCGCATAGTATTCTCAGTAATTTTTGAGACTGTAGAAATAACTTTGGAAATTATATACTAATTTCTGTTCTCTGTCGATATAAGTAATTTATAGGAACGATTAGACAGATGAAATCAAGAATATTCTATTTAAGTTAGGGCCTGAGAAAGATTTTACGGACGTCAAAACTGCCACCGGTTCGAAAAACAACCCAGCCATCCAGAAAAACTCGATCCGGTTTATTATTTTTATGATACGTATTTTTACAAACACAGAGAGTTGGTTAAATTTCACAGGCCGACCCCGCAGTCTCTCTCTCCAGTATGGACTGGTCCGCCCAGCTTCTAGTTTTTCACGAGATCTCCGAGATCTCAGCATACGATGAGGTCGCGAACAGCCCCAAACAGGGCCCCATTCGCGCAATCGTGAAATTTCCCGCCATCGCGGCTACGATTCATACGATTTTTTTCAATGTAAGATAGAGCAAACACGCGTGTTTACGTCTATCTTCCCCTAAACCGTTAAAAAATTTCGTAATATCTATTTTTAGATCCCGGCACCGGTGCCGCCCCTTTACATTGTAAATTCGATCTCTTTCTCTGTGGCCGGCCACATCGCGAATCCCTGTCCCGTGCGTCACGGGCAGAGAGCTATCGTTTCTGTACCCGCACACTATTTGTTCGCGTTTTCTTGGTAATGTCTTTGTTCGAGGCCACTCGGGTGGACGCAAAGATTTTGCTGTCGCGATACAGTATACACCACATCGATTTCACACATACATAGTAAATCAGACATGCACCTTACACACCTGGTGGAAGGGTTTACTTTTTTCCCTTATCGAACTGAATCGAGTAGGTTTAGTTTGTCTCTTTCCGAATTACATGTTGTTTTTTTTTGTATCATGCAATTTTAATTGTATGATCCAAAAATGGATACATGTATAGCTTAGCATAGTTTAGCTAGGACAGATCGGGATTTTTCTAGGTAACGGCCAAGCCGGCTTGTGCCGTGCACCCGTGAGCTAGTTACCAAAAATAAAATCGACTGAATGCTTTAAGCGCTCGCCTTAGTAGTCCGGTGAAACTGTAAAGGCAAAAGAATGAAGGCCAATAGCGTATTCAGTTCGGGAAAAAATCCAAACTCATAAACATTACCCGTGTTATTACAAGAAAGTTATATACGTATTGAATACTTGCTTTTAAAAGATTACGTTTTAAATGCACCGCAGTCGCTGAATGTTCGCCATCTTGTTTTTTTGTCTCGACTTGGTTAGGTTAGGTTAGACTTAGGAAAAAATAATAACGCGAACTTGCCTCGGCGAGTGCGGTGCATTTAATACGAAACCTTTTTATAGCAAGTATTTAATACGTATTTAACTTTTTTGTAATAACACCGTTCCTGTTTATAATACTAGTATAGATATCTAGTAAAATTTTCAAAGAATATATACACAGACAGAGTTGCAAATTGATTAAAATTCATAAATGTTAATTAGTCGCATCCAGTTTGGTCACGTGTCACCTTTCGTGTGGTATACGCGTCACGTGGATGAAGATCTGATGTGAGTGAGATAAGGCGTTTTCTTGTCGAATTAATTACGCCGCCCGACTTGTTTTCAATATGTTGTTAGACTCAACGAAATGCCTCACTGCTTTATATTAATTTACATACGTTTGTGTAATTAATATTTATGCAAATATTTACACAGTATTTTCATAAATTCTCTCTAATCAGTAATCTAATTCTATACTATCAACTCGATGTCAATCCGCCATGAATTAAGCACAAAATAAGGAATTTTTTATTGGATTCTGCATTGTACATTGGAGATAACATTCTCAAGAAGCATTTTCTAAAAGTAAGAGAAACATATACACAAAGTATGCACTATACCTACTTATTTTGTGTCGATATGTTTTATCTTTATTCTATTTGTATTGCACATATTTGCTGAATGGCTTCGTCAATTGTTGAACACTTATTTTTTATTTTCAAATGTTTTTTTTTTCTGTGTAACCAGTTTGTGTAAGTTAATTTAATTGTATGGTTGTTCCATCAATAAAGTACTTCTTTTTTTCTTTATTTTCAAGTTGTTATACCATAAATAAAATTATAAGCAGTTTCCGAGAATTTATTCTAAAATATTTTTTTTTTTAAGTCATGACTTCTTTAGTCACGTTCAGCGATTTTTGGAAAGATTATGGATTCGCGTCACCGAAGACCTCGATATGCTCGTGACGTATTATGCTTGTATAATAATTATTACTAGATAATTACATAATATTTACATAATTAATTGTA
>JACEII010000091.1:1602496-1631180 GCA_014332785.1 Antheraea mylitta
AATAATTATTACTAGATAATTACATAATATTTACATAATTAATTGTAGTCATGTGTATATGTAATGTTGATATTTTGTATAGAGATTGTGCAGCCCATAACATGTTTAATGAATAAATAAATTGTATAAAAATGTATACAATTATAGTTCGTATTACCAATAGACGTGAAAACTAGAGTAATGTTAAAATATCAATTCATTTATTAAGTAATTTTAATAATTCAGATCATAATAATTGATTTAAAATTTCAAAACTAACACAATTATTCCATTGTTTTGGGTTATTATTTCTGTCAGCAGTCCTTAACACTACATCAACTTTTTATTAAGCATTATAAACGCAAAGCTGTCTTTCAGTACCTTACCTTATATGTAGTAATTGTTAGAATAGTATAAATAAAAGACTACACGCCGGCAAGCGCAGTAAACTAAATCAATCTAATCTATACTTAATATTATAAAGAGGTAAAGTTTGTGAGTTTGTGACGTTGTAGAGGGTAATCTCAGGTACTACCGGTCCGATTTGAAAAATTCTTTTAACGTTGTATAGCTAATTTATCGAGAATGGTTATAGGCTATTTATCATCACGCTAAAACCAATGGGAGCGAAGTACCAATAAAGAATGTTTAAATATCAGGATTTTTTTCATTTCGAGAGCTTCCGCTGCGTGATAGCGTTAGTTCATTCGTATTCCACGCGAACGAAGTCGCGGGCAGAGGTTAGTTTTATATAAATTTGATTAATCTAATAACTTAAGTCAGAATTGTTTGCGTTAGTATTTAGTATCCTAGAACATCAATCCAATAGGACGGTGGTATTATACGCCTAGTCTAATTAGATACTCTTTTATACCTTTGGTTCCGTACCAATTTACGTGAATATCAAAGCGAAAACTTGTTCCAGAGAAAGGTTGGTTAGCACTACGGTACTGTTTATCTAGGGCTGCTATATTATTATTTCTTCATTAAATAATGATGTTAATATAGTATTGTACATAGCATGTATGAAATATAATAAGATAATGCATCATGTCGGTGACAACCCTACGTTTGCCTGTACTAAAAGCGTTCATAAAAATAGTAGCTGGTACCAGCAAGTTATTTCACATAAAATTATTTACGGTTATATCTCGAGAACTACCATTTTATATGGCATTGTTTATTTTCGAAGTTATCAATTTTTTTAACCATAAAAATGAAGTCGTAATGCCGATGTGAAAAAAAAAAATTAGTCAGCGATATCCTTACCTGAAATAGGTAATCATTGTGACGATTACTCCCAAGAACCTTTTATCACCATGAAAATCTTCTGATTTTAGCAACAAACAATATAAGGCAAATTCATGTTTCTGAGAACGATAGATTACGACTAAACAACTTAAATGGACCTAAATAAGATAATATAGCGTCAGTTTTTATAAATCACTGTAAACCTGGTCTCGCTGTACCACTATTCCCTATAATTGATTCCTCGTTATATGAAGATCTATTTCCAAGCCCGTTGAAAGTAGTATAAGTTGTCAATCAAACAAGAAGGTAGTCACAATTCTATGCTAAATTATGACGTTTAAAATCTCTAGTCGTTCAAGCTATCTCTCGGTAATTGCATTGTAGTAATATCTGAGTATAACTTGAAATGCAAACGTTCCCTCCTAATTACTAATTAATATACGTTTTTTTAATATTAATACAGAACCAAGAAGTACCGTATATTGCCTTTATCTATGTTGACTTTATCACTATATTGAATTTCGATGAAGTAAATTAGCAGAAAATATTGTTTATCAAGTTGGAAATGTAAAACTGTATAATAATTTGCTTAATCGATTCAAATTATAGCACACTATGGGGCACGTTGGTCGTTGCCCCGCCCTGATAAAAAAGAAAACCTCGACAAATTATATTATAAACCTTTCTCGAGAATTACTTTATCTATTAATGAAAACAACATGAAAATCCGCTCCGTAGTTTTTGGGTTTATCGCGAATAGTCAGATAAACGGATGTGGCAGAGGACTTTGTTGTATTATCACTATAAACAAATCTCACATGAGTTTTTTTTATATATGTTTCAAGGGTGTATCCAACGAAACCTGGAGGGCTCTTATATAGTAGTTGTTATATTATATAGTATTTCTTATATCTTATTAGATAGTATTTTTAGGTACAATCATATACAAACATACATATATTTCTAATGTTTTTTTTTTAATTACTTACCACGATATGACCTAAAGTGGTGAAACATTCCTTCTAGTAGATCTATATTTGTATTCATCATGATGTTTTTGAACTATCTCATAAAGACAACTTTACAAAAAAAAATGATACAAATTGTTGCGTGTTTTTACTGTACGAGATTCATATGAGTATGTGTGTCACATAAATAAAAAAATATTCGTCAAAATTTTAATGCATTAATTTATTTAAGAATCATTCAGCCTGTATATACCCACAGGCGTATATAAGATCGAGCTCTATATATTCAAATACATTTTTATTCTTAAGTTTGTTTAAAACCAGATTTGCCCAGTGAAGGCCTTATTAATAATCATTCACAAAAAAAAATCTTCGTGTATAGCAATCGCTATAATGGCATCAAAACGTTTCTACGCTTTACAAATACTTTTAATTCCTTTCATCATATTATTTTTAGCCAGGATTCCTCTATTCTCTATAAATAAGGAGACAAAAAAGTTCCTGGGCTATCCGCGCGACTCGCTACTGAACTTTACGGAGTTGACTGCAAAGTACGGATACCTGTCCGAGGAGCATACAGTAGTGACTGATGACGGATATATTCTGACTGCCTTCAGAATGATTAGTGCGAGGAACTGTAGCGAAGATAAGAGGAAGGTACCTGTTGTGCTGATGCACGGGCTTCTTCAGAGTTCTGATTCGTGGATAGACTCTGGGCCGAGTGCTGGACTCGCATACCTAATCGCGGACTCCTGTCACGACCTCTGGCTGGGCAACACCCGCGGCAATTATTACTCTCGGAAGCACCTACACCTCGACCCTGACAAAGACACTGCCTACTGGCAGTTCTCCGTTGACGAGATCGGATACTACGACGTGCCAGCACTCATCGACTACGTGTTGAATAATACAAATGCGGATAAAGTGAACTACATCGGCTTCTCTCAAGGCGCAGGAACATTCTTCATCATGTGTTCCGAAAGACCAGGTTATTGTGATAAGGTCCAATTATCTATCGGTTTAGCTCCAGCTTCAAGACAGACATACACCTCTTCTATTTATTTTAGGGCATTAGTGAAGGTTATATCAGATCTAGAAGGTGTATTGTCAAAGGTTGGTATTTACGAAATATATTCAAGGGGTGCTTTCAGTCAAGAACTAGTTGCATTCTTTTGCCAGTTTGGTAAAATCACCGAAGAAATCTGTGTGACGGGAATGGATTTGTTCAATTCAGTGGAGTCTGTACATCCAGGTTCAGTGACTAACGAGACAACAAGGAATCTTTTTGGACACTTTCCTGCTGGAACTTCAGTGCAGAATATGGTGAGGTACGGACAAGCGATAAAGGCTAATAAATTTATGAAGTTCGACTACGGAAATCAGAGAAACTTAGAGTTGTATGGAAATGCAAATCCTCCTGAATACAACCTTAGTGCAGTAACCGTACCAGTGTTGATTATTTACGGGAAGAACGATGGTCTCGCTGACACAAAAGACATTAGATGGCTAGGGAGCAAGTTACCTCGATTACTCGAAGCATATTTAGTGGAAAACCCTCTGTGGAATCATTTGGATGTTTCGTACAGCCAATATACCAGTGAGATTATATATCCAAAGATTAATAAATATTTAAATAGATATACATAGTTATAAATGATGTTGCTTTTATTTAAATCCTTAATTCAATACCAAAAGGGTCTATACATTCTTCCCGATGTATCCGCTGAGCATTTACAGTGGATCTGATGTTATCTGTTTAATAGTCAATGTGAGCCATATTACAATGGTATCTGAGTAAAACTAAGAAGAATGCTGGTCTAATACAGGTGTGCTAGAGATAAATTGCTATTAAAGAATAAATAAAAATACTTCGCGTGTTGGTGGATGTTGCTAGCCAGACTCTTCATATTGAAGTAAAGTAGCGCTTGCAATTCTGCTAAATCTTTATTCTTAAAATCACAAAACAAAATGTTAAACAACACCCTTAACCCTTGATATTTTTTTCGCATAGTGACGCGTTTACACGTGTTCAAATAAAGACACCTATTACTTCCTTGTTATCGCGAAAAACAAATATTCTTTTAAAGGCAAACCAGTTAAGCTCTACTGACCAAAACATGTGCACATTTGCATGAATAACTTACTATTATTATTGTCACATGACTCGGCGCAAGATTTGTAAAACTCACGTTGATTACCATAGTTCAAGCTTATTTTTAACTAGCTGATTCCCGTGACATTTCTGCGTCATTTATTATCTTAATTGTTTTTATATCTCAAAGGGATTAGGCAGCGTTTTCGACGAAAGCTCTCAGCCGGGTTGACTTCTTCATTTTCAACAATTATTGTTTTATTTCAACCAATTTACAAAAAAAAAAAACTTGACAAATTATATATTCCCCGTGAATCACTCTATCTAATAATGGAATCCGCATGAATGATAATTCAATAGTTTTTAGTTAATCGCGAATAGACAGACAGACAGACGCGGCAGAGGATTTTGTTTATACAATATTTATTGATATCTTTTTTGTTTCGATATCCTTGACAAGATAAGAGTTATAATGAATGACCATGAGAATAAATTAATTCGTTTCTAGGCACATTCAGATTTTCAAATAAATTTCGACAACGCGTCGGTGGATGTATGCACGAATCCTTTGCAATTGAGTCGGACCTTTCGCTGAAGGAAAACATCATGATAAAACCATAGCCATGGTGGTAGGACTCAAGTCCGGTTGCGTAGCTACCACCCTCCAGTTACAATTTTCTCGCGAAGCACCTATTAGTATGTTCCTACACACACTTGAGAGCCAGCCCCCTCTACGTTTAGCAGGTTTACCATTTAACACCATACCGTCATTTAAATTCAGACCAGATTCTGATGGAACAATAAAACTTATAAAGTATTAGAAATTGCGATTCAGGTATTTGGTCTGATAGCGAATTCCTCGTGGTTATAACGCACGTCGACATTTGACGAACAGTTCATTTTATTTACATACTAGCCCCTGTACGCGACTATGACCACGTAGTAATAGTTACTTTGGGCTTACGTTACCACGCAGCGGAAGCTTTCGAGAGGAAAAAATCCCGATTTTGAAACATTTTTCATTGGTGCTCCGCTCCTATAGGTCTTAGCATGATGATATAGTCAGTAACATACCTCGTTAAATAAGCTTATTATAACTCATTATAACACTGAAAGAATTTTCAAAATCCGGATCGGTAGTTCCTGAGATTACCCCTTACAACGTCACAAACTCACAAATTTTACCTTTTTATAATATTAGCATAGATACATTATCA
Organism: Antheraea mylitta; assembly: GCA_014332785.1. NCBI lineage: Eukaryota > Metazoa > Arthropoda > Insecta > Lepidoptera > Saturniidae > Antheraea > Antheraea mylitta. The sequence continues at coordinate 1,608,004 of JACEII010000091.1, forward strand.
CTACATATTATAAAGAAAGTCCTCCGTCATGTATGTCTAGACGTTCACGATAAACTCAAAAACTATTGAACGGATTTTCATGCGGCTGTCACTAGTAGATAAAGTGATTCACGAGGAAGATCTAGGTATACTAGCGGGCGCCCAGTGGTCGACATTCGACCATAGTTAATTGATTTTTTAAAGTTTGAACTTTATTAGAGTTCTTTTATCAAAGGGTATAATACTTCTATAATCAAAGGTTTTCATCATGGCTACTCAGTTATTTGCCATTTGCCATGATCTTTATTATATAAACATTTAAAAAATCTATGCGTAAATGAAAATTGAAATTAATTATAAACAATAAACAGGTGGTAAAGTTCTCAAATTCTAAGTAAACATAACTTTATAAACAGTAAAATCAAATGATGAATCCAAAACAAAGATGTTTTAATACTAACATTATTTTTTGAAAATAAATTCATTTTTGTTGCTACATCAGGTTGAACTGTATCATTGTAACCGCGGAGGTCTAAGTCATGGATTACTTTTATGAAAAGAATCCTTATTTTGATTATAAAAATTATTATTTAGCTCATTTCTTTATTAAATCATCATTTGAAGTGAGTTCACCATAAACAATAATAAACATTATAATACTGACTTTGACTTCAGGAATATTACTTTACTTTATTACACCATGAAGCCAAGTGACAGGAAATAAAAGCACTCCTGTCACCTAAAAAATTTGACATCCAATAAAACTAAAGAGAATAATATTTTTTTCAGTGTTTCCATAAATGTGCTAAAGATAAATTGTTTATCAATTAATTATTTATGTTTATCAATTAATTATTTATGTTTATCAATTAATTATTTATGTATTTACATATCATATTATTATAAAATTAACCTACAATTTGACCAATTGATTTCAAAGGGCATATAAGGCATGCAACGTCATTCATATTAGAATGTATGATATTATTGTAAATTAACCTGTAATTTGACCAGTTAAATTCAAAGAGCATGTAAGGTGTGGAACGTAAGTCGTGTTATAAATATCATAATAATAATTATATTTTATAATATCATTATTGAATGTAGGATGACAAATGGTAATTGGAACATAAGAGTAAAAAAATACACACAGTTCAGCATAGCAACCTTCTTCGCAACCTTTTTTGAAGTACGTTACTGACGGCTATCAAAATGGCTATTTTATTTACATGTGTGTATATGTAGTCTGAGTAGTGCATATTTTAATTTATTTAATGTACTTCTAATGCATTTTATATAAAATAAATAGCTTTCTGCACTTCTCCGCCATATAAACTTTAACTATGCCAAATTTCAAGTTCATACGTTGACAGAATTACCTTAAAAAGGGGTACAAAGTTTTTGCTTCACGTAATAGTATATAGATAATTTGTCAAGGTTTTTTTTTCATTATCAGAGCGAGACAACGTCTGCCAGGCCTGCTGAATATATTACATTATTTTCCATGTTTTGGTCTAATTCAAATAATTGGTCTAATTAAACTCTTTGGTACTAAAGTTAATATGAATATTCCACGGTAGAGTTATTAACATAATATTTGAAATGATTGTATGTATTTGTGTCTGTAGGTTACTCTACTTTTTTATTCCTTCGAATTTTTTTATTAGAAAACTAAATTAAAAAAAAAATTGTTTATCAATTAGTACATCCGAATATTACTCTAAAAGTGATTGACTAATTTTATGACAGTTTATTCACGGGAAGCCTATACTTATTCGTTACTATATAAGTATTTGTTAATCAATAGCGTACATGAATTATTAAAGAAACCTTTTAAAACTGTAAAAAAAATATATATTCATACTGTACTGATTTTGATGACATTTTGTACACTGGATGTATAAGTAATATCTATATTGTGTATTAAGAGATTTTAACAAATTTTAAATTTTTATTTCATGTCAACAGGTTAAAAAAATATACACAATAATAAATTTCCCCCGAAAATGAATAGCCACTTCAAATTATATCAAAATTAATAAAATAAAGAGTCAAAAATAGTAAAAACCAGCCCTCGAAACTGTGGGCAGTCACTAAGAATAAACAACATAAATGTTAATTTTGTCGCATCCAGTTGTGTCACGTGTCGCGTGTGAATGAATAAAATACGCGTCACGTGGAATTCGTGTGAGATTAAAGCGTTTTCATGTCGAATTAATTACGCCACTCGACACCACTGGATTTCGACTTCTATTCGATACGATGTTACACTAAAAATAACTTCTTACTCCCTTGTAATTTTTACACAAATCTGTGTAAATATTATCTTTTGTTAATATTTATATGGCACTTGGTTTTAATGTTTGTTACACTACCACACGTCACGGGAACAGCCAAGTTGCGACATAATGAGATATAACCATTGTGACCCATCGGCCACCTGCAGCACAACGCGACAATACGAGGAATTGAAGACTCGTTACCACCATGGGATCTGAGAACCACTTCATATATTGAATCCCGATTTGAAGAAACTATTCGTTCACGCATCGAGCAGTAGTTACATTTTTTTATTGTAGGATGACAAAGTGACTGCACTGTGCCTGATGGTAAGTATAGTACAATCGAAAAACACCGGCAAGCACCGAAAGACAGATTATCCATTGCCGGGCGCCGCTGTCATGCCGGCCTGTACATCTATCTCTTTGTTAGGTCGTAGGTTAAATTTTAATAGGTTTAGTTTTATGGTACTGTTGTCTCAGACCTCGAGGTGTAAACACCTTTTAGCTTTAATATAAGTTAAATTGTATTCTATTAATATGAAGACTTTATATTATTAAAACTGCATTTTTTACATCTCGCGGACGGACCCCGCATAATTTGATAGTTGATTTTAACGATGACTTCATTCGCTTCAATTAATAATATGGCATATAATGTATACCTTATCACTACGCGTTATAAAACAAAGCCCTCTGCCACGTCTGTCTGTCTGTCTGTTCGCGATAAACTCGAAAACTATCGAATTTTCTTGCGGTTTTCACCCGTACATAGAGTGATTTACGGGGATGATTTAGGTATATAATTTGATTAGACTGTTTTTTATTATCTGGGCGGAACAACGTATGTACATCTGTACTTTTTAGATTTTTAGGAAAAAATGTTGTAGGTGTCTAGGAATAAGTAATAATGTCTGTCTCTCTGTGTGTATGAACACCCATCACTGTTAAAATACTTTTTTCATGATAAAACGCATAAAAAATTATAAAATATATCTTCGAGCTACATTTAGACTTTGTTTCATTAAAATCGGTTCGGTCTGTCAAAAGCTAAAGTATTTCTAACGACGACGTAACTTAAATACGAGAGAAAAATAGATTTAATACTTTCAAATGACTGTATTAATCGCTGTTTTTATATACGGTTTCACGTGTACGAAGTCGCGGGCACACCTAGTTCAATATATAAACACAAACACAATAGAGAGCGAATACTATTTATTAACGAATAAATGTAACAATAAGCGCAATACGGTCACGCTTTGCTAGCATGTCTTGACGTGAAATCATAATGTTATATCCTGCCAAAAATACTGCTAAACGCGTCTAAAGAAGTTTTCACTTCAAAAAAGCAGATGATGTCACGCGAATAAGCTAGTTACTAACAGAGTAATATCAAATATTATATTGTAAAACTGTTCAGTAAACGTTCTCAATCGTAAAGTTGAAAACAATTATATTAAGTCGTGAGGTAGAAACTTAATTATTAAAGTTCATATAAAATATAACAGAACTTCGGAAAATGGCTTTTTTACTATGAAAATGTTCTTCAGTGACTATCTACTTTGAAATTAGTTGAGTACATCGAATTAAATATACTAGAAGAGCATATCTGAACATAAACCATACGATACGGATGAATAACATCCGTGCCATTAAATTAGAAAATTGTTATAACTAGTGTTCGTTGAAAGATTGAAATTCGATTAAAATAAAGAGGAAGAAAGTTTAAAGTGTAGGTTTTATTTTTTGTATCCGTTTTCATTTTTATTTTTAAATGGTCAATCTCTATTGTTATCTACTTTAAGTATGATGAATAAACTTATAAATAAGGGCTTCGATTCGATGGTAGTATGAAAAAAGTCTCTATTGCCACGGGAATATGCCTACACCACGTCGTCTCTAAACGGCTCCACCATAAAAACCTCAGCAAGATGTGTCTAACCGTTTAGAAGGAGTTCATTCACATACAAACGGAAAGAAGAATTATCTAATATATGCATATATAAAGATATAATTGATTTGTATTCGGCATTCATAAATAAATCTATGAAGAAAAAAATACAATTTAATTTCAGTTTATCTTGGCTTAACGAATTCAGTATTATTTTTAAATCCAAATTAGTTTTAGTTGAAGGTATATTATGGATCTCCTATGTTTAATAAAATATAGCGGTATCCAATGCCGACTCTAGTAAGTGGTCTTATATCGTTGGTTTTGAAGCTACTTACATAGGCAAAGTGAAAAGCTGCCCCGGAGCGAAGATCATGAGTACAAGGACCCTTTATCTAGGGTTGTCATATTTTACGTTGTTAATACTGTTTTTTTTTTTCTAGAATGAAGACTTTTTTTGTATATTTTACTATAACTGGTATAGAAAAGCTTTATAAGCAAAGTAGTCTAGTTAGCAATCAAAAATATATAATTGTTTAAAATTTGATACGATATTATAAATGTACGTGACAACCCTACATCGGCTAATACTGAAAGCTTAATACCAGATGGTACTAGCAAGCTGTCTCGTAAAAATATTTTATCTTGATAACTACGCTTTTTAATTGAATTCTCTTTACATATATTAACTTGTTTATAAATAAGAATAAGTGTAATAATTAAATACAAAAATAAAATAAAACTGCAGACTCTCTCCTGTTTTATTCCCAAGCATCATATTTAATAACTAACCAGCAATGCCTATTACTCTGTATAATAATTTAAATAAAACTTCGAAGTAATATAGCAAATTAATAAAGAACTTGTTTGTTTATCCAGCAAAGAAGAGAGATACATTAAACTGCTGCGGGGTCGTCTCAGTCTACCCCCTTGCGGGGGCGGACGAGGAAACTGCTCGAGGCGTATTGCCTCCTTCAGTGGCTTATCCTTTGCAGCCCGTGAAAACGGGCCGATCCTTGGGGTGCACATTTGTGCAATGACTGTGATGTTGGGTGCGTGCGACATCTTTCGGGGTCGTTAGGAAGCGATGAGTCAGGAATCTGTTGAGGTTGAGGTTTGAAGGGCCACCAATTCTTCTTCTGGCTTCATTCGGAACATTAATTGGGATTCTGTTTGGCTTTATGGCGTCTTTGCGTGGGAGGGTTGTTGGCGGGTGCCATGAGGCTTCCCGTTGCCGACTCCTCGACATTCACTTGAGCAATTGGCACCCTCGCTTTACCGGTACCACGTGACCGGGCGACTGTGCCTGCTCTCAGGTTTCTCCGTTCCTTCTTGAATACCGGACAGGCGGTCCGGTTGTTGGAAGGGTGAGCGCCCCCGCAATTTGCGCAGGTGGGCGGTTCTTCTAATGGGCGCTTACATAGATGTGCTAGGTGAGGGCCACCGCATCGCACGCATGCGACTGGTCGGTGGCAGTTGTGGGAAGAGTGCCGGAACTGCTGGCAACGGTGGCATTGTGCCGGGCCCCTCTTCCCACGCCATCCTTCGATCGTCACGTCCATGAAGGCGAGCTGCGTAATGGCATAGACTCTCTTGTGTACATCGGGCGTTCGTTTCAGCGAGCAGAAGAAAATGCTCCCCTGTTTTCCTCCTCTCGTTTTTATTTCCCGGACGTGTTCCGGGTGCAGTCCCATCTCCCGGAGGGTGTCAATAATCTCGTCCGGGTTGGTTTCTTTGGGGAGGCCGCGTATCGCGACCTTGAACTCTCGGTCGTTGGGGAGTGAGTAGGTGTACCAGCTCACTCCCTCTTCTCGTTCTAATTCAACGAGGTAGTCTGATATGATCTGGCTCTCTTCTAGGTCCGACGGGGTGAATCGAATGCCTCTCCCATACGGCCGTGCATTCGGTGCGCGTCCCAACATCCCCGCCAATCGCTTGAAATGTACTGTCCATGTGGGCAGTCGTTCCACAACGATCGGGGGGAAGCGTTGTCGGGGTGATATCGTTGGTTCTTGGGTTTCTTGTGGCGGCTCTGGCGAGGATTCCTTACTCGACCTTTGCTGGTCGATTGGGGTTTCTTGTAGGCATTCAGCGGGGGATGGGGGAGCAGACCATCTTGCCCCTTCCTCTCGCTCTAATGTGGCGAGGTAATCCCTTAACACCTGGTTCTCATTGTGGTTTGTCGGTTTGAGGTGAATCTCATTATTTACGACTCTTGCAGGCATCGTTTTGATTTGTAGTATTCCCAACAATTGTTTAAAGTGGTACGTCCATCGAGGGAAGTAGTGTACCACAATTGTCGGGTATGGCTGCTGCTCTGGTGCTGGTGTAGCGGTGGCGTGCGGTCTCCCCACGATAGCGCCTTGCGGCGCCGCGGGTTCCGTAGATTTCTTTGGCGCCACTGTCGCGGCGTAGAGAGGCTTCGTTGTGGGAACGTCTTTCGGTACGGCGGGTTCCGTACATTCGCGCGACGGTCGCGCAGGTTTCGCGGGGGCGTGTGTGGGCTGATCCCGATCAGCCCTACGCGGCGGAGCAGTCGCGGGCGCTACGGGCCCCTGCGTTGCTGGGTTTTCGGCGGTATCGCGTGGAGGGAACCGTTGCGTCGGTTCGACCATCCTGGCTTTCTTCATGTCAGGTGACCGGGCATCTGGCGAGGTTTGCGCGTACGCGATTGTCGCGGCGGGCCGCGCCTCGGGCTCACTGCGCTTCCGGCGCAGTGCTCTACCGAGCGGGCTGTCCGGGTTATCTTGAAGCGGCGGCAGTGTAATGCGTCCGTCGGTGATGATATTAAACATCGCCGAGGCATCTTCGATGGATGGGCTTCTGCCAACTTTCGCGTTCTCCAGGAGGCGCAGAAACAGCGCCATCCAGCGGGTCATCCCCTCCGACAGCGCCCCATCTATAATTAGCTGGGCGAGAGTGAGCATATCACTCTCGTACGCGTCTGCCGGGGTTGACGGCCCTCCAGACGGCCTCTGTAGCGTCTCTGAGGACTGCGGTTGCGGCGTGGGTGGTTTCTGCTTCGGCGTAGGCGAAACAGTGCGGAGTCCAGTTGGGATTGCGGAGGTCGTCGTTGTAGAAGCGGCGGGTTCCGTAGGCAAGCTTTGAGTAATACGTCCCGAAAGAGTCGGAGACATATTGGCATCTCTTTTCGTCGAGGCAGCGGGTTCCGTAGGCAGGCTAGGTGTAGTATGCCCCGACAGAGTCGGAGGCATATTGGCGTCTCTTTTCTTCGTGCGTCGACTCGAAGAAGTCGACGCGGCGGCGCTAGAGCGGCGCATCGTCGCGCAGGACAGGCGGAGTCGCGGAAATCTTGTGTAGGTGTCCTCGAGCGCACTTGACGACGGAGCACGTCCTACATTAAACTGGCCGTGAAAGCAGCAACTTATTCTAAAGTTCAACCCGCAATACGCACCGTTTGGAAATAAACAAATTCAGCACCATCCTTTAACTTTTACATGGATTGAAGTACGCTGAGCAGACTTCGAACACTTTATATTGAGATGTCTTTTTTCGATGTTCTTTAATACGGCTTGCGGTAACAATGAAATGAAGACAACCACGTAAAGAGTAACCGTATAACGGTTACTATTCTTCTATCTTTCACCATACATGACACTTTCAATCTTTATTGTATGGGAGTGTATGTGTGTTAAAAATTCACGGTGCATTTAATATTAGAGTACCCAAACTTTTGAAAGCAAGTATTCAATACATTTTTAACTTTTTTGTAATAGTACTGGTAGACTCTTATTTGTTTTTTTATTTACCACTAGCTGTGCCCGCGACTTCGTCCGCGTGGAACCTAAGGTACAAAACAGTCACTAATAAAGTCAATTACTTTGTACTTTTCTCCCGTACTTAGGTCGCGTTGTAATTAAAATAATTTTTGATAGACCAAACCGATTAAATTAAACAAAGACTATACGTTACCTGAAGATATGCTAATGGCTTGAACAACCCCATAATACCCAACATAACACGGTAAAAACATTCGTAAAATTGGCTTTCATGTTGAACTGCGAAGGGTTAATGTATTTACAGTTCAACCGAAATATCTTGACTTGTAGCGTGGACTTTATTATACAGAATTTTACGTACACTTAGTCGAAAGGAAAGAATATATAGGTAACAAATTTTGTGTACAAGCGCCATATAAAAATGTTTCTGATATTTTTTGGCAGCCAGTCTCCTAGTAAACTATTACTGCCATTGTCGAGTAAGTAACGATATTCCAAGTTTCTTGATATATTTTCAATGAACTAATAAGATGGTAGCCGTCGTGTTAGAACTTTCCAGCGTGTTTTTGTGGCAAGTCAGAATCCATGCTCCGTAGTTATTTCCCATCTACTTCTCTTGTGCACAGTAACCAATCTATATTACGTAAAACACTACCAATTTTACAAAATATAGAGCCAAATGGCAAAGATTATGAATAAAATATAAAAGTTCTCTATATGATATTCCAAGTTCCCGCCAAAAACTCCATTTCTTATGTTGTAGGTATTTGTTTTGACGCCTTGTAAAAAAGCGTTGAAACTGAATTTTTAGCTTGATACAAAAGTTGCGCGCGACGGTGTAGCGCTTAAAGGAGTTGTGAAGGGAGTAGTTGATAATTTGTTGGTTTTGAAGTAGCAATTTCTTTAACCCCTCGAGTCCCGAAAATCATAACGATGTAAGCTCCACACAAATAAATGTAGGTCTTATGAAGCAAGAGACAACGGTTTTATAAACTAAAAAAAATGGAGTTATTACAATATTTGAAAAACATAGTATCTGTCATTTTGAGATTTAAATGTTAATAAACAACCCGAGGAATTAATATACAATTTTTATGCATATCATTATAATTTTATTCAAGGTTTTGGCGGGATTTTGGTATAGCCCGCGTCAAACTTATAACCTTTTTGAAGTAAATGCGAAGAACACAAAAGTACATTAACCTCGGAGTAATGTTCACATTTCACTGATATTATTATGTGTTTAGACGGAACCTAATCATAGAATCAAATGTTGTATGGATTTTATGTTTGTTACTTACATAAAAAATAGAGGTTAGAAACAACGGAGAGTAGGGGGTCGTGAAATAATATTATATACTAAGGGGGTCGTGTTCTGAAAAAGATTGAGAAACACTGCTTTAAGCCATATCTAATGATAATGTGCTACATTTACACATTGTTTATGAAAAATTTTGAGTTATACATACGACTTTATATATATGAATACAAAAACGTGTAGTAAGATTATTTCTTACATTAATACCAAAGAAGTATAACTTCTATACGTACACATGTACACACACTATATTTTTCAATATTCAAGATGTAAAAAATTGAAAAAAAAATTTATAGCACCAATCACACAAATAAATAGACATTTCGCCGTTTTTAAGGATCATACTCCTTAAAGAGATAAAAACTGGACAAATATATGTCGGTGCCTACTTGCGTCATCCGATTGCCGTATCAGCGTCTACAACTACCCGCACTAGTTGCATCACCCAGTTACGCCTCTTTCCCTACTACTCGACTTCATTGTAAAAGGAGCGGAGTGACCGCCGTTTAATCAGTCCGTCGGGGCCGTCTCTGCCTACCCTTGTGTGGGCGGGCGAGGTAACTGCTCGAGGCGTATTGCCTCTTTCAGTGGCTTCTATCGCGACCCGTAAATACGGGCCTGACCTTGGGTGGCTTCGTAGCTCTGGATTCATTGGGCGCATCACTCTCGGTATCCTCTTCTTGTTCGAAGAGGTCGGGTGTCCGCGCCTCTTATGATTCGGTGGTGACTATAGCGGGCCACCTGCGTGGCCGGGTTTCTGCTGGCGGGCCTGGTCACCTGAGGTGAGGAGTGTCCTCAGGAACGCCAGACAAGTTTTGGTGACTTCATCTTCCGTCTTCCCCGTTTGCTTTGCGGCTTCTTTTAGAAGCGAGGTAATCTCCCCCGCGGCTTCTTCCCCTTGCGTTGATCTCGCTGGTAGGGTGGGATTTTTCTTCTTCCTCTTCTTGGCAGCTGCTCCTCGAGGTGGTGGATCGTTGGCGGGAGCCATTAGGCTTCCTACGGCCGCCTCCTCGACCATTACTGGGGCCGAGCGGGCTTCCGTACTGCGCCCGGGGTCACCGGTCCGGGCGACGGTACCGGCACGGCGGTTTCGCATCTCCCGTTTGAACACGGGTCACAGCGTCATACTATTCGCGGGGTGGGCGCCCCCGCAATTCGCGCAGGTGGCTGGTTCCTCCCTGGGGCGCTCACAGTGCCGCGCGGGGTGGGACCCCCCGCACCGCACGCAGGCAATTGGTCGGTGACAGTTTTGCGAGGCATGCCGGAACTGCTGGCACCGGTGACATTGTGCCGGCCGGCGCTTGCCTCGCCAAGCTTCAATTGAGACTCCCTTCAAATTGAGAAGTTCGGTGATTTCATATATTGCCGGTACTAGCCCGGGCGTGCGTAGGAGGACCGCGTGGTAGATGCACCCCGGTCTACCCCCGCGTCCTTTGATCGGCCGGACATATTCCGCCGTGTGTCCCTTCACGTGCAGGGCTTCTATGATCACGGCCGGGTCTGTGTCCACTGGTATGCCGCGAATTGCGACCTTCAGGCTTCGTTTCGGGGGGGGGGGGGGGTGTATGAGAACCAATACACCCCCTCCTGCTTGTCTAGGTAGTCTTGTATGACCCGGTATTCGTCGCCGTCCACCGGGATGAAACGGACTAACTGTCCGTAGGCGCGCGCGTTCGGTGGATGTCCGAGTGTGGCCGTGAGCTGTTTGAAGTGAACAACCCAGTTGTCCATCTTCTCTACAACTATCGGCGGGTATCTTGGTCCCGTCGCTCTAGTCGGCTCGGGCTGTGTTTGGCGGGAATCAGTTGTTGTGGCAGCACTGTCGCACGGTAGAGCCACATTAGGGTTCCGTAGGCGGGCTGCTTTCGGAGGTTGCGCGGTTGTAGGTGGCGCTGTGATCGCCGCGTAGGAGGGCTGCTCGCTCGAAGCAACCCTTCGCGGCACCGGCGCGGGTGTAGGCGCGCTCTGGGTAGTCGGGGGCGCTGCCGGTGTGGGCGTCAGGTGTTGTTGCGGAATCTCAGGAGTATTGGGCTTGAGCTTCTTGTGGCCCTCGGAGTCCGGGGAGGTGCGCTTGCGACGTAGCGCTCTCCCGATTGGACTCGACGAGAGCCACGGTGTCGGGATTTCCGGTGGCTGCATACGCCCGCTAATAGCGAGCTGCAGGGCGGCGATATCTTCGGGCAGGGGCTTCTCCTTCTCGATCTCCGCTTCTTGAACCCTCAAGTACAGAGCCATCCATCGTACCATCCCTTCCGACAGGTCCTCGGTTCCAATGAACCGGGCGAGAGTGATTAAATCACTCTCGTAAACCCCGAGCGGAGTAGGAGGGTCGACGGGCGGCCGCACCCGCGGGTCGCGGGGCGGGGATCGCGACGGCACACTAGATGTGCGGAGTCCATGTAGCGTTGCGGGGGTCGTCGGTCGAGCATCGGCGAGGTCCGTAGGCGTGCTGGTCGGTCGTCGTGATGACGTATAAGCGGCATCTGTTTGGCCCTGAGAAGGGCCTTTTGATCGTCTGCTCGCCTGACTTGACGAAGCCGACGTGGCAGCGCGAGAAAAGCGCATTGTCGCGCAGGTCGGAGTAAGCGGCACTCTAGGACGACCTCGAACGCGTGTGACAACGGGGCGAATCCGTTTAATCTGTCTTGGCCACAGAGTACCTTATATAAATAGAGTTCGCACTCGTTCTTTTCAATCAGCGCCTCTATTATACGAGGCCCGAACTAATATCTGTTGGTTGTCGATATACATATATAGTTATGTATGTACACATAAAGCGGTACTGTGTAAATCGTATACAAGCTACTAATCATTTTTATTTGTATTGAATATATTCATCGAAAGGCAAATCTAAATCCAAGTATTATGTAGGAGTCAATGTTTATAAGTAAGTCCGTAAATAGATAGAATTGTTTGTGGGAGACAAAAAAAATTTAAGGGAGCACTTTCACGTAACAGAAACGTAAAGTGAATAAATATTTGAAAGTTGTCAGTTTGAAATGTCAAAAGTAATTGTTCTTCTTGATGACAGGGTAGTTTCCGAACCGGTGGTAGCATTGACAACAGGATTTTTGAATGAGTTAATAATGGCAGTATTATTATAGTAGGTGGTTCAGGGAATTAATGAGTGAAGACTAGTTTGGGGCATTGATATTATGTTATGGCCGCTGGCGAGAGTTATCTGAACACTACCCACGCTCGTGACTGCCCTGATCATCGCGCCGAAATATATATCAATTTATCCCAACCAGTTGTTAAGATAAAAGTCAATTTTTGCAAATTAAGTTTTAAATAAACAAACAAACAAAATGATCTATAGATGCTCGGCGATAGATATTCAACTTGAGGCTGGAAAGTCGGGCATTGGAATAAGCCCGTAAAAAGGTTCGGGAATTGAACCAATATCGATCGATGCGGCGTCCAACTGAGCTATAAAACCGCACCTTTTGCGCAATCGGGTAAAAAGAATTTTCTAATGGCACTACATATGGATACTTTAACCATACTGTACATAACCATGCGTCATTTTTTAACATGGAAGGAAGTGCTAGGCAGAGGGTGGGTTTAGTAGAGCTAGACAATATTAATAAAGGTTTACTCGTCATGTCTCGAGGTCGCAGGTGATCGCGCCCTGTTCATTCATCAACATTTTGTCTTGGTAACGGTGTGAATGACAAGCGGTCGCGGTTAAAACTCATTTAATTAATCCCATATTATATTGTAATGTCGGTATGATGGTAACAGGGTCATAGATTATATCTTTAATTGGTAAATTATATTTATTTGCATAGTTTTAGAGTATTTATTTAACTGTTTCAATTTATACATGCTTAATTATTTCAAAAATTAAATAATCAATCTTCGTGATCATTTGACTAATGTAATAACAAAATCGAACCCAGACATGTTATATTCAATTTAAACCTTGTCTTTCCTGTGTTAAAAGATAGGCGTGGTCCGGTGGTAAAGTTCTTTACATTATACTGCACGATCGACGCGACTGGGCGAAGATTCGAAACCCAACGGTTTTTTCACCCGATTAGGCCGCCCACGGCAGTGGCTCAAGCCTAGGTTCGATCCCTCGGTAGGGAGCCCTTGAGTGCGTTGCTTGCGCGATACGGTGACACACAAATATACATCACTGCTACAACACTACACGATCACCCCCACACACGTGCACGCCTACACGCTTACACATGAAAATGGAAGGGTTTACTTTTTCCCTCATCGAACTGAAAAACTCTTAATTTTCCGATAATAAATATATAGAGGAGTTGTTGAGGCGTGTATGCTTGTTACACATATACGTTTCAACAACTCATACATATATGAATAGTTAGCTAGGTTAGCTAAGATAGGTCTCGATTTTGCATGCAACAGGCAACAGCCAAGCCGAGGTGTGCCGTGCACCCTTGAGCTGGTTGCCAAAATAAAATCGGCTGAGTGCCTTAAGCGCTCGCCTTAGTAGTCCGGTGAAGCTGTTAAGGCCTTGCTGGGTCAATAGCGTAGACATTTCGAAAAAAAAAAATCCTGTGTTAAATGGAATGTATCTTTCCACCAATTTACCTGAACGCACTTCAAACAAACCTTAGTGCTGCCCTATATCAAAAACAGGAATACGTTTAAATTTCGTAACTTGTTAAGAACAATATTGAGATTGGTAAAAGACTCTAGAAAACTGTAACAAAACCTAAAAGAGCCAGTGTAGACTAGTCCCTTGTTAAGAAGATCAGTGACCTAAGCCACAAACTTAGCCAGGGTATCGTGAAGAATTGGATTACTATGTGCGGGAGAGTGGTAGATACATGTCCTCATCATTGCGTGTGTTATACACGTATGCATAAAATTTTCTTATTAAAGCATACAATACTAGTTTAAAATTTTACAATGATTATTCTTTGATTTTTGGCAGTTTTATTATCCAAATTTAGTACGTTAATAATTCATAAAATACAATAATGTTATAATCTATAGTAACTCTCTATACATAATACAATATAATGCGTCTGGAAAATTACTTGGATTAAGACAAAATCTAAGAAATAAAATATAACCAATTATATATTAAAAGTATATAAATTAGAAATACTCCCCCTGTCATTCAATACATTTTATTTCACAATTCATAAGCTTATTCCTTGTACCACACACTAAATTGAAGAGCCGAGTATTCTGTTAAAGTTATAAACTTCCCTACTAAACATTTTCTACCTATATTTTATCATCATCTAACTGTTACCCCCGACTTTTTTACGTGAAAATGTTTATTTCATGACCACTAAGTATATACAGGTCTTATACCGGAATTATATGCTAAAGATACATTTATAATTTTCATCTTTGTTAAATTTTATCACTACAGCTATCTCTTGTGGTAAAGCGTATTATAATCTATACATATAATAAAAATGATGTGTCTGTAACTAGTCCGGTGAAGCTGTTAAGATCTTGGAGGGTCAATAGTGTAATCATTTCGAAAAAAAAAAAATGTGTCTGTATTTAATTATAAAAATTAAAATATGCAAAATAACAACATTTTACTGATTGGATGTGAAAGTATATACGCTAGTGATAACAAAATTGCAAAAAATGGATTTTTCAAATTTGTGTCTATAGGTCTGTACGTTATGGGTAACCTCCGAATCGGCTGGACCGATTTTGACGGAAAATTCACTGACAGATAGCTGAAATTACCGCGGGTAATTTAGGTGACATAGGCACAGATATTTGTTTTAGACTAGCAGTTACCCGCGGTTTTGTCTGCAGTGATATTTCCAAAAATGTCGAACCAATTTTCACGGACAGATCTTTAGATTTTTAGATTATTCTATTTTAGAGAAGATGGTAACCGTTGACTTCGTCCGCATGAAAATTAGCAAAATTATGTTGATTAAAATTTTCTAATAAAACAAGCCTGTCAATAAATACTTCACTAAATTAAATCATACGATTCCATCACACGAGAGCCTTAGTTTTAAAAATTGAAACAATAAAAATATCATAGTCATATTTATATAATGATGATTAAATGCAACAAATGATCAAAAGTATGGGTAAGAATACAACTGAATTAATTATTTATGGAGGTCATGTTAATATTTGTAACTTATTTACTTTTTGTTTTTGCTAATTACAAAATGATTTGAGTTACAGCTATGAAAGAATAACCAGTCAGGTGTAAAATATTTTTTCTATCTTTCAATCAGTTACCCTGAACCATGGAGCGCGTAACTAATAACAAAAAAAGTATTGCTTTTTGTCAACTTGTAAGAGAAAATTATATATAAATGTCCTACAACCATAAGGGGAATTTATATTTCAAGTTTACTATTAAATGTCTATATTAATGGTGCCATCAGAATCGTTTTCAAGGCAAGCCTGTCGGTTAGACCGACGCCGTGGTCAAAGGCGCGGCGACTATTGCGCCCGTGTGGTGACCCTCCAGATGCTTTCAGCCTTCTATATGACACCATGGAATGAGTTATGAGGGACAGCGATCTGCCAGTTTACTATTTAACTGTATTCCTTTTAGAACAGGAACAGAACCACCATAGAATTATATTAATAAACTTTTAATTGTTTTATATTAAATGTTATTATTTAATTTAATGATGGCCTTCTACATGAGCACAAAATTCGTGTACTTGTAGAAGAATGTGATTCGCAGCTCATGTCAGTAAATGCCGGAGTTCCTTAAGGCTCTGTACAAGCACCTACACTGTTTCTTCTGCATATAATTGATACGTTGCCTCTAGATCATATTCATTACTATATAGACGATAGGCCTTCCATGAGCCCTATTATAGCAAGCGTTCTTGCGGTCGGGGAGAAACAGAAAAGAAATGGCAAGAACTTGCCATTGAGCTCGACTGGTCCTTAGTTCACATTTCAAAACGGAGAGCAAGTAATTTGGTTGCGTTTAATGCCAACAAAACACAGGTATGCGCCATTATCTGCAAAAGATCTCTATTTACCCTCCTTCCAGCTCTTTAGAACGTCTCGCTCGCAATGCAAGACACTCTCAATATCTTAGCATTAGCATTGAAAGCGTAATCTCTAATGCATCTCGGAGACTCTGAATCCTGAACTAGGTGCGACGTTTTTTTACGCCTGAACAAATGCACATATAAGGCACAAGTTCGACCTTGCGTGGAATACTGCTCGCACCTCTGGGACGGTTTCGTAAAGTACTTCCTGGATACCTTGGATAGGTTGAAAAACGGGCTATCCATATTGTGAATGATGCAGACGTAACAGTGTATATAGAACCGCTTTAATTGCGCAGGGACATAGCTTCACTGTGTTTTAAGGTCTGTATCACGGTGAGTGTTCTGAAGAGTTCTTTGATTTATACAGTATAATCTATGAATAACGGGGACCACCGAAAGATAAACTATCCATCGTGAGTCGCCACTGCCACGCCAGCCTGCGTAAATGTATCTTCACGTCATGCTTGGGTCTGTACCCTATGGTATGGAATAAGGAAGCATAATGGCTAGGAGATTGTTTCCCAACTTCATCAAATGGTAAAGTTAAGTTGCGATCTTTTCTTTGCGAGTTAGAGTAAGGCGTAGATTAAAGAATAAAGAAGCAGGGTTAATAAAAGAAAAACGGATGTGATTCAGTTTTATCGTTGACTTTGCTAATACACTATAGCGTTTGACCACAATCCCATATTATGTAAAATGATAATTTGGTCCAAGATATTAAACACACTAAACTTAAGGGAATGGCTCTCAAGTGCAACTGTCGAAACACACCCGTTGGTGTTTAGCGACAAATTGCAACTCGAGAATGGTAGAAATATTCCTACAAAGCACAATGGTTACTGTGACATTATCGACATATAAAAGTGAAATGAGAACTTATTTTATTGTCTTATTTATTTATCCTGCTTTAATGCATTTATTGGAGATAGCTGACAAAGAAACTTTCAAAACTGTAGTACGGCTACGTCGATAATATAAGAGAGAAGTACATTTTCAGAGCGTACACTGCGTGTAACCTCTGTAAATATATCTTTAAAACGCTGAAGCTTATGACTTGCACCTGTTTCTAACGGCACACCGCATCGTATCGCAGATTCGATGGCTCCCGATTACGTCACAGTCGACGACATGATTGATTTGTTAGGAGAGTTACATTTCACGGTTTGTATTTGACCGTCTTATTCGGAATTAGCTCTGCCCGCGGCTCCGTCCGCGTGGAAACTAATTAAAAAAAACGGTGACTAATAAAATCATCTGAATATATTAAGTACATTTACTTATCTATTTTTCTCTCGTATCTCGTAACTCGTCATTAAAATTACAATAACTTTTGATAGAGTAAACCGATTTTAATGAAGCCAGAAATAAATGTTACTCGAAGATATGGTTTATGATTTCCTTGGATTGAGGTTTTACCGTGAACGCTGTACTTTAGCAGTAATGCGTGTTCATACAAACAGACAGACAGAGATTTCTAAAAATGAGTGAAATATATTTTATGACTTATTATAAGACACCCGGCAAAAAGTCTAAAAAATTCGCAAAAATCTAAAAAGTATAAATACGTTAGATTTACATTTTTATTACATGTATAGACATATAATGGTACTGTGATTGGATTTCACTTACGTATTTATGGATAGAGTACGTCATTTTAAGTGGGTAGTTAAAAAAAAAAAGAAAAACCAACGTTCGCAAACATGACCCAGTTTCCAGCGCCCTGTTGCGTCTACACTCAGCAGGGTTGCCACGCGTTTTGAATTATCATAATAATCATTTTAACAGTATATGTGAGATAATTTGTGAAGCTGAATTTATTTTTGGTACTCTTTCCAAAAGCTTATCAGATTTTAATGGAATTCACGAGTATTTTTTTGAAATACTTTAGCGTTTGAGCCCAATCTTATTTAATGTTGAATGGCGACTTGTTCTAAAATGGTAAACACTGAATCTAGAGGGGGATCTCAAGTACAGTTGTCGGAAATCACCAACAAGGTGCCATTCAAATATTATGTAAGCAGAATTTTTGTAATTTCTGCCCGCCACCTCCGCAAAAGTAAGCAATGTTGTTAACCTCCCCCCATAATTACGTAAACATTTATATAAGTATAATCAAATCTGTCTAATTTTAAGTAAATAAATATTGCTGACATAATCACCAACCAGACCCCCCAATTCGTGTCATCAAAAATAAGCAAATCAAGGACCCCTCCCCCCATCAGTGCTTATGTAATACTTGAATGACCCCAGGTGCTTGGCGACAGATTTGCAATTTAAGCTTGCCAAATAAATGATTATATCGCTATATATTCCTTCACATAAATTTTCAGCTCATTACTTTGATTGACGCGATGTTGTAACACGCAACTAATGAGCCATCATCCCTTCAAAATATAAATGATTAATTAGTACAGAGTATTTATAATCACATAGGAAATACCTGGTGATTGGGAATGGAGGTTATATCTAATTGTAATATTTTACGTTAATACGAGCGGGCCCGGCGGACGTTATCCTACTTTGATAATTAAAAAAAAATCCTAAAAGTCAACCGCAGAGTCATCTATCGAATCTAATAGTAAATCTCAACCATTTTTGAATCCACCTGAAAACTCAAAAAAAATCATAAAAATCTGTCCAAACGTTTCGGAAAAGTTCAGTCACATACACATGGACAGAATATATTAACATTTTTAAAATACCCAAACAACTTAACGTAAGATATGTATTTCCATGATTTACTTCAGAGTTTTTTATATGTTTTACAACTAATGACAACCGCGTCCTATGCAATGATATTATAATAATATCTTTGGTCCTATGGCTTAATAATGAACTACGATGTGATTTTTTTTATATTATAGCAGGCAAATGAACAAGTGGGTCACCCGATGTTAAGTGATCACTGCCGTCCATAGACACCAGCAACACCAGAGGAGTCACAAGGCAACCAGCCTGTGATGGTGAGGAAGGAGGCAGGGGAAAGGGAAAGAGAAGGAGGGAGGTGGTCTTTCGGCGCTCTCACTGACCGAACGAAAAGCAACAATGCAAGCACTGTTACTTCACGTCGGTGTTTCTGTGGGTCGGGTCGTAGTACCGGGGGCGAGACGACCCATTCATGCTAAACCAGTTATAGCATCAGCGTGGCTCTACTTTTTATATTTTTTTTTATTTCGAAATGTATACGCTATTGACCTAGCAAGGTCTTAACAGCTTCACCGAACTATTAAGGCGAGCGCTTAAGGCACTCAGCCGATTTTATTTTGGCAACCAGCTCAAAGGTGAACGGCACACCTCGGCTTGGCTGTTGCCTGTTGCATGCAAAATCGCGACCTATCTTAGCTAACCTAGCTAACTATTCATATATGTATGAGTTGTTGAAACGTATATGTGTACCAAGCATACACGCCTTAACAACTCCTTCATATATTTATTATCGGAAAATTAAGAGTTTATTGGTCGATAAGGGAAAAAAAGTAAACCCGTCCACTTTCATGTGTAAGCGTGTAGCGTGCACGTATGTGGGGGTGATCGTGTAGTGTTGTAGCAGTGATGTATATTTGTGTGTCACCGTATCGCGCAAGCAACACACTCAAGGGCTCCTTACCGAGGGATCGAACCTAGGCTTGAGCCGCTGCCGTGGGAAGCCTAATCGGGTGGTGGCTCTACCACCTAACGAACCTACTATATAATGTGTTTTATTTTTCATTATATTTTTGGCAAACGATATTCTACATTATTACTAATATCGTCAAGTAGTTAATAATATTACAAGTGTTTTGTGATACTTTAAATGCTCTAAAAAGATGGCTCTCCCTTGTTAGAAATTTCCAGTGAGTTTTTTGTGTCATATCAGACTTCATGTTCCGTGGTCATTTCCCATGCACTACTTTCGTGTATAGTAACCGGACATTATTACGATTTTATCATCAATATTTCAAAATATAGAGTTTAATAACACAAGATTGTGACAAAATTATAAATTTTCCTATAAAAAAGATTCATATCCCGTCAAAAAAAGTGTTATTCTAAACGGTTTTTAGTTATTATGCTGTTGCGTAAATTACTATTGGTTTATAATATTGCAAATTAAAACAATTATACGATAATTAAATAAATATCCATTGCCGTTACTTTTAATTTGAGTACCATATTGATAAATTTTTATCTTCCCACCTAATTAGTACTTTTACTACATATTACTTGATCGTTTGTCCATCTCAATAACACTGGCAGAATATTGTTATTTTCAATAGTAATGGGGCAGCTGATAATAGGAGAATAATGATCGTATCTTTAACAATTACTTCTTCTTTATTACTGGCAACTGAGCCAACTTTAAAGACTATTACTGCCATATTCCCATAATAAATAAGTCTCTTTAACTTTATGTGACTCTTCTACTTACGAAAATATGTTCCACACTTTTAATAATGATTAGAGGGAGAAGGCAGATAAAAGATGCAGTGGGCAATTTATAAATCTCTAATAAGATCAGAGTTCTATAATCGAATATTATGATAATCAAGAAACTATGTCAAAAACAAGACATATGAAATATCGCAGGGAAAAAGAACAGAGCCTTATAATTAGATAAAATTAATAATTTGTTCTATATTACATTATTAGGTACTAAGACAATTTGTATAATTTACTGCAAATGTACTTGGAGTTAAGGAACAATAACTTAGTAAAGGTGACATGACCGGCGTGCTGTGATGGAAAAACTCCAACTTTTCAATGACAGTAGAGTAGGCGATTACCTGAAACTAACCTATCATATTGTCATAGTTTAATTACATTATCTTTCATCCTATACTCAATCTATTTGCGGCAAATGACAACTGGTAAATTTTGTGCTAAGTTTTATTATGGAAACATTATCGTTATAATTATTCATCGTGTCTGAAAAATATTGGTAAGAGATGGTCTGTGAGGTATTTCATTAAACTTACAGGAGTACGGCCCTGTTATCAACCGGCCTTGTGATTGCGAGTATTTTTAGTACATACATACATTAATCTGTCATATAATAAGAATGTAAATATAACGAGTCCGTACTTTTTAGACTTTTGTGAAGAAAAATCTTATAGGTGTCTTGGAATTAGTAATAAAATACATTTCGATCATCTTTAGAAATGTCTGTCTGTCTGTCTGTCTGTTTGTTTGAGCACGCATCACTGCTAAAGTACTGCGTTCATGATAAAACCTTACTAAGAAATTCATAATGTATATCCTACATTTAGTTTTGGTTTCACTAAAATTGATTAACTCTATCCCAATTAGGCCTCCCACGGCAGCGGCTCAAGCATAGGTTCGATCCCTCGGTAGGGAGCCCTTGAGTACGTTGCTTGCGCGATACGGTGACATACAAATATACATCACTGCTACAACACTACACGATCACCCCCACACACGTGCACGCTACACGCTTACCCATGAAAGTAGAAGGGTTTACTTTGTTCCCTTATCGAACTGAAAAACTCTCAATTTTCCGATAATAAATATATGGAGGAGTTGTTGAGGCGTGTATGCTTGACACACATATACGTTTCAACAACTCAAACATATATAAATAGTTAGCTAGGTTAACTAAGATAGGTCGCAATTTTGCATGCAACAGGCAACAGCCAAGCCGAGGTGTGCCGCGCACCCTTGAGCTGGTTGTCAAAATAAAATCGGCTGAGTACCTTAAGCGCTCGCCTTAGTAGACCGGTGAAGCTGTTAAGACCTTGCCGGGTCAATAACGTAGTCATTTCGAAAAAAAAAATGATTAACTCTATCAAAAGCTATTGTAATTTTAATGACGACGCAACTTAAGTACGATAGAAAAGTAAATAAGTAAATGAATTTAATACAATCAGATGGCTTTATAAAGCCTTTAAATTATATAGTTTAGCCAGCGTTGGTGACTGCTCACACTTATCTAACGATAATCCAAAAAATCACTTAAAAATAATATAATGTGAATAATGTTTATACACTATTTGTTATATAAAGTTCCACGCGGACGAAGTCGCGGGCACAGCTAGTAATTTCTATAAATTAATTATTATTTATGGTAACCCTAATTGTAATATATTTGCTTTCTGCAACTCCAATATAAAATCTACAACTCCAATATATCTAGGTAACAAAGAGCGTTTCTCATAACGACGTCCGTCGCAAGCTCAATAGCCGCAGACTTCCCATTGTAAAACGAAACCTCATCTATGTATTAGTATTGGAAAACGCGTTGCAAGACTTTATACGAGTTTGGAATTTTCCAATGAAAACACATCGAGTTAAGTATCTACTAGAAACGGTACAACGCGGATTTTATTTGTCACGTTTTTTTTTCTTGCGAACTGACTACGCTATTGCCCTAGCAATGTCTTAATAGCTTCACCGAACTACTGTTTGTCACGAATTTAATATAAAAGCGAAATTATAATATTTTGTATCTATTTGGTTAAAATTAACTATTGTAAATGTGAATTTGCGTGTGTTTGTTTGATCATCATGATTTTGCCTACACATTGTCACACGAACTGACATGGACAAGATTTACTTTAACGTGAAGAAAACCGCGGGATAAAATTACTTTATGATATTCAATACTCTCCCTTCTCTTCCCGCGAGCCCTTTGTAGCAGACTTTTGTATGAAATATGCCGTTTAAGATTATAATGGGGTGTAAGGGGTGGCGTATAACATCTAAAGACCTGAGACACCCAAGCCAACCACACCTGCACGTCGTGCACTCTGCTGAGCAACGAACGAGGCAATGGCGATAGCGGGGTGGTAGGGCTCTAAAGCCCAACTGGGTCGCGACCGCCATACACATAGTGGAAAAACCCGTAAGAGAGCGCGTAATTTTGCGCGTCGCGTTTCGGGATCAGCTGGTGTATATTCAATTTACCGGACGACTTTCAGCGTGGCTCGGGTACCGATGGGATTCTCCGATAGTTCACCTCCTAAGAGAGCTGCATTGACCCGG
>JACEII010000092.1:43455-89964 GCA_014332785.1 Antheraea mylitta
AACAGATCTAGGCTTGAGCCGTTGCCGAGAAGGGCCTAATTTGGTGTGCGGGAGCGAAATTTACTCCCAGACCACGGCGGCGTGATCTGCGGTTATGCGGGCGTGGGTGAGAACATGCTCTGTTTGAAGAGACAGGCTGGTATTGATCGTTCGCTGACGTGACTGAATCGGGAGGGTCGGTAAAAATGTGTCGTGGTCGTCTTCTATACTGCGCAGCATCGGGTACGGGTTCATCGTTCGCGGCGGATACCACTAACGGGCTGGGATGATTCGCGGCTTTTTCGAAATAACTACCTGTAAGTGATTTTATATACGCTCAGACAGAAGGCATCTCCAGGTCCTGTGGAGATCCTTATTCCGGACGTACCATGGGGCACCGGTGATTTTACGTAGGGCTCAGTTCTGGAGAACCTGCAACTTTTGAATACGATTTTGCGCATGTGCAAAGACCGAACAACTGTACGTCATAATCGGATGGATGCAAGTTTTATATAAAGTGAGTTTATGTCTGGGGGACATTTTACTCTTATGACAAAGCAAATGATAGAAACGACCCAAGACCATACGGCTTTGTTTCGCACTCTTTCTGTGTGTGAATCGAAATTTAAGTGTTTATCAAAAGTGACACCGAGATATTTCACCTCGCCGGCCCAAGGTATTTCGGTTTCGTATAGCCTGATGGTCGACGATGCATATATTTAAGATGGCGTCAATACCAAGTCATACGTTTACGTTTATCGTTGTATATGGTGGTCAATAATGTTTAATAAAATTAAATTTGTTCTTTGCTATGGAAAAAATTAATGGTTTGAAATTTATTATTGGAACAAAGTTCCTTACGGCAGGCTTTGAGGAGATAGGGATTTTGCTGCGCGACCGAACTGAAAAAAATGTGATAGTAAAACCGTAACGAAAAGTGCATGGAATAAAACAGTTAAATGAGATGTGCGCAGGCGCGACATTCGTATACACAAGCGAGTAGTGTATAATACCTTTCTCTTTCCCCTTTTTTGTAATTATTTCTATTTCTATGTAATTCTATGTTGTCAAACAAAAATAAAGAGACATATTTTGTTATTTTAATTGATAATTTGAATTACGATTACATAAAATTGGGCACGATTTTTTTTTCCAAATAGTGTCGATTCTACATTAGCCGAAGGAACTTCGGTCCTACCTGGTGTCCCACGACACCACATTCTTTTTTTTATTTATAAAATATATCAGCGGGTATATAGTATATATGATTGTTTATAAAAAATGTGTCTGAATGTTTAAAAGTTACTGAAAAAAATGTTCCTAAACTTATTATTGATTAATCATAAATCGAAATTAATTAAATCAAAATGCCTATTAAAAATACAACGTTAACCCGCTACCAAGTGTCCTAAATTTTGTCTATTGATATATTGATAATTTCTGTAGGTGGTAGAGCCACGCTGAAGCTATTACTGGTTTCAGCATGAATGGGTCGGCTCGTTCGGGCTAATACTGCCCTCTTACAGAAAACCAACGTGAAATAACAGTGCTTGCATTGTAATGTTTCGTTCGGTCAGTGAGAGTGCCGGAGACCCACCTCTCTTGCCCTTTCCTTCTTTCCCTTCCCTTACCCTCCCCCATAGACAGGTTGGAAATGCACTTGCAAATCCCCTGGTGTTGCTAGTGTCTATAGACGGTGTTGGTCACTAAACATCACGTGACCCACCTGTCCGTTTGCCTCTTATGATATAAAAAAATATATATTGATGTATTAAAGAACCAGGTATTCTAAAATTCTTGTTCTTTTAACGTTGCCGGCTCTTGTACTAAGGTGTCGCAAAAAAGTCTAGTTACGTTAACTACAAATTTTTGTTTTTCGTTATCCTAGAGAACCCCTTGCGTTTTATGGGACAAAAAGTATCCAGGATGTAGCCTTGTAATATTAGTTATCACTGTGTTAAATTTCGTTAAAATTGGTTCAGTACTTTCAGAGTAATACGGGTTTAGATTCTAGACTTTAATCCTTTATCCTGGAGAACCCTTTGCGTTTTATGGGACAAAAAGTATATTTGATGTAATCTCGTAATATTAGTTATCACTATGTCAAGTTTCGTCAAGATAGGTTCAGTACTTTCAGAGTGATGCGTGTGCATAGGGACAGACAGACAGACAGACAAAAATTGTAAAAAGATTATTTTTGGCTTCTTTATCGATAACATAGTCTACCCTGATTAAAATTTTCAAAAAATGTTTAATGTACAGATTTCGACTTGTTACAGTTTTATTATAGTATAGACGACAATGACCTGAGATTGATTTTTAGACGGAAAATCGATTATTTTATATGATATAAAACATCGAATTGATTTATCTTGCCAGGTCTTTGGATTAGAAATAAATAACAGTAATTAAATCTGTTCCTATCTTCATTTTTTTAAATTTAATCTTGGCAATCAATCTTTCCGATTATTACTGCCATTGTCACGTAGTCAATAATATCAAAACGTCGTGCGATCATTTCAATACTAAGCATCGTGTGAATCAATATTCTAACAAGATGGTGGATCCCTTGCTAGAACCTTCCGGGGAGTTTTTGTGGCATCTAAGAATTTCATGCTCCGTGGTATCATTTTCCATTCACTTCACTTATGCACAGTAAACTATATTACGTAAAACAGCATCAATTTAACACAATATAGAATCAAGTAACAAAAGGTTATGAAAAAATATAAAATCCACTGCATGACAGACTGAAATCCCGCAAAAACTCCTCAAAAAGTTTAATGTTAGTTTTGTTCCCAATTTTTGATTTGTGATATATTTACATATTATAAAAATAAAGTGTGTGTATATAATATTAAAATAAATACTTTTTGATAATACATACATATATCTGTGGTGCTACAAATATCAACATTTTTTTTAATGCTGTCGATATGTCTGTTTGTTTATTTATTCCGGGTAATTTCTGAGACGGCTGGATCTTTTTTTTCTCGAAATGACTACGCTATTAACCCAGCAACGTGTTAACAGCTTCACCGGTCTACTAAGGGGAGCTCTTAGGGCACTCAGCCGATTTTATTCGACAACTAGCACACCTCGGCTTGGGTTGTTGCCTTATATGTGCAATTCGCAAACTATCTGAGCTGAACTAAGTTAACTATTATGAGTTGTTGGAACATATATGTGTACCAAGCATACATACCTCAACAACTATATATATTTCGTAACAGATAACTTTCTAAACTATTTCAGTTTGATAAGGGAAAGAAACAAAACCCTTCCACTTTCATGTGTAAGCATGTATGTGTGCATGTGTGTAGGGGTGATATGTGTAACGTTGTTGCTGTGATGTAAGATTTTTGTGTCACTGTATCGCGCGAGCAGCGCACTCAAGGGCTCAACGCCGAGTGAACGGACCTAGGCTTGAGCCGCTGCCGAGGGGAGCCTAATCTGGTAACGGCTGGATCTTTTTGAACGGTTTTTTTACTTAGAGATGACTACGCTATTGACCTATCAAGGCTATTAATAGCTTCACCGGATTATAGATAATATTTGAACGGGAATTTTACGAGCAAATAACTGACTAATAAGCTGTTTTACTTTAAAATTAGCGGGTTCAGCAGACGTTGCCCGCACTGATAATAAGACAAACTATACGTAAACCTTGCCCAAGAATCATTTTATATATTGGTGGAAAATGCATGACGATACGTTCTGTATTTTTTAGCTTATCGCGAACAGACATATAGAGAGACGTGGCAGAGGACTTTGTTATACATTATGTAGTGATGAACTGTTACCCGTGCATCCGTCTGTGTGGAATTGATTCAAAATATGTTGTTCACTGTAAACATGCGCGTGAGACGTGCGCTGCCCTGGACTCCAAGAATCAATATAATTGAAAGTCAAATGTTTATGTGATTTAAATTATAGCAGCGTATATCAATAACCTAATTATATCGACAATAGGGGCATATTATGTCTATATAATAAAAGATTTAAAACATGTTCGATAATGTATAAAGCGTTGCAGCGTCTCACCGGGCCAATAATCAGTTTTACCCCCGCACATCAAAAACCAAACTCGAATTCAAAGTCGGAAGATTTTGTCAAGGATTTACGCAACGACAGCCCCCTATTTGGTAACATACATTTAAATCTGTTTCGCGACGAAAAATAAAACACACGGAATGAAAGAAAATTTAATTAGATTTATTAAGAAAATAAAACAGCGAAAATTGTTTACACAGCATAAAATAACTTACAAACAGAATGAATACAAAGTAATTAAATAACGAAACTGCCGCGATTCCCAAAATAGCGGCGGTGGCGTCGTCTGACAGCTGTCAAAAACCACGCCATTTTTAAAAAGTAAAACAATATAGTGGAGAGTAATATTATTAACTAAATTTCATCTTAGAAACTAATAATTTGTACATTCGAAAATCTATGTATCACTAATAAATTGAAATAACAAATGTGGCTTGGTATTGATAAGATTAAAAAAAAATCTAACTCGAACAATTACTACAAGTTTACAACTCACTAATATCTCGATAATCGTAGATACAATTGACATAGGACGATTTAGTGAGTTTGTGAACATTGGTTACATTGTTTTTTTTTTTTTTTATTAAGGCCATCTATAATTTACATTGTTGGGAATTAAATAAAATTTGCGACATAACATATATACGTCTAAACTGTACTATAACGAAAATATTAATATGTTTGATTCTACGGCAAAAAATATTAGAAATTTAAAATTACAGAATATTTGACGTTATGCGAGTGGAGAGTAAAACAGATGTGGCCAATTAAGCAAAGGGCGGTCTCTAAAAATTCAATCCCAAGAAAATCCAAAAATTATAAATGAACTCAAAAATTAAAAAAAAAACTCAAAAATTCCAAAATAACTCACAAATTCCAAAATAACTCAAAAATTCCAAAATAACTCAAAAATTCCAAAAATTATAGATGGCCGGTAATACAACTGTCATTGAAATCTAATATGACAATGGAGATGAGAGTTTAAAATTTAGATATCCATGCCAAGGAGCTTCTTATCGAAGATGAATTCTCCGAGTGAAGGGTTCTGGGCGAGCATCTTCTTGAGGGTCGAAATCTTCCCGGCGAGGTCACGCTGACCCTTGTACTGTTCGTCCAGGAAATCACCACTAAGATAGTCGACGAACTGTAAAACAAAGAAAAATTTAGTTAAACAGATGATCGAAATTCGGCCATAATTCATTCCCTTTTTGATGTGAAACGTCTATAGGCGGAGGGTAAACCTGATAGTTATCGTGGCGACGCAAAATATGAACATTGCATTATTAACGAAATACTCAAAAACATTTGCAACCCTATCTGTATAAACATAAGATTCAAATTGTTTTGTCGGCCACTCGTCCTAGTAGTGTTACACGGCACGCACCGACGATCTAGCGCCCTTTGATAAATACCGCCAAACACACCGCGCCTGCGCCTAGCTGAATTTTTGTATTTAATAAAAATGAATATTTATGTATTAAATAAATAAAAAAAACGTTATTTTATGAAACAAATTTGAAATAGTTTCTCTTTTCATTATGCCATAGCTAATTCCTGTCGTTTTAGGTATATAACTTGTACAAAACAATTTGATATTTCACCTACGACAGGCGTCCCATGACCTCAATTTTTTTTTCATACCGTTCCGATGTTCACTTTCACTACAAACGACGGTCATTGACACTGTACTTTAACATATATGTATAGAGGATTACGTATAATTTTTGTATTTGTCTAGATAATAAGATTAAATATTAAGCACCTACCTTTTAAATTGATTTGGAACGAGAATCGAGTATAGAGTATCCTGCATAAATATTGCTACTGTCTAAGCTTTCAGCCTGTATAGATGTCTACGTAATCAAGGGGAGAGTATGACTATTGCTTACTTTTGCTGACCAAACATATTACGTTTATAAAAATTACAGATTCAGTCAGAAATTATGAAAGTTATGAACGGCCCCAAAAACTCATATGGCTCTTATAGGAACGTTTTTTAAGCCAATTTTGGGGGCAAGTTGTTTGGATTTAGATGGTTTCTTAAAACAATTAACTCACGTGATAGTCGTTGAATCCTTTGGCATTCTCGCACGCACTTATGACGGTTCTGATACTCTCCGTGACGCTAGCTTCTAACCTCAGAGCGAACTCCAACGCTGCGACACCATTTAAAATCTCGCCGGTTATCGTGGGCTTTGTATGGAAAGAAGAAATAAAGATATATTTATTCAGCACATAAAACACATCTTTACAAATAGTAGTGGTCGCCTAATGGTCGCCTAGTGGTCGAAATTCCATAATTCATTTTGACATTCAATAAAATCAAAGAGATTAATAATAATCTGAGTGGGTTCATAAATTTAGTAAATATATGTTATTTGCTAGCTTCTGTCCGCGTGGAATAGTTATTTTGGGTTAATGTTAACACGCAGCGGAAGCTCTCAAAAGGAAAAACGATTTTGAAATGGAAGAAACGACATCTTTCATTGATGCTCCTACTGGTCTTAGCGTGATTATATAAAACTGTAGGGTGTCTTTGGTTGAACGTGCTAATCTCAGGAAGTCTTGGTCCGATTTGAAAAATTCTTTCGGTGTTATATAGCTCACTTATCGAAGGTTATGGGCTATAAATCATCACGCTAAGACCAATGGGAGCGGAGCGCCGATGAAGAATGTTTAAAAATCGTTTTTTTTTTTCCTCTTGAGAAATTCCGCTGTGTGTTAGCGTAAGCTCAAAGTAACTATTCCACGCGAATAAAGTCGCGAGCAGACGCTAATAACTTCATATAATTACAAGACGTTCTACGCACATGATTTCACATCGAGATACGAGTGAATTCTTAGTATTTTGTCCTAATCCCTGACATAGTGTACGACTTACCTTGACTTTGATAAGATCGCTGACATCCGTAGTAAGTTCACCTCTCATGAGCATATAATCGATCAACAACATCGCGTGTTCTCGCTCCTCACTGGCCGCGTCGAAGAAAAACTTAGCGAATCCCGGACGATTTATCTAGAAATCAAAATTGGTTGTCTGGAAAGTCGGTTTACGGAAGATAATTTCACGTGATAAGGTCTCGGACGCATCTGCCGATGGAGTGAAAGGGAGATAAATGCGTCACAAGCCGAACGCTTACGCAAATCGCGCTCTCTATCGCCTGTTCCACGCTCGCACCAGCACGCTCAGCTCAAGCGAAACGTGACAATGAGCCATGTTTTTCGTGAGTGCAGCCGGAGGGAATCGATTTATAAGACGTTATCACGCCAAAAAACTGTCCATGTATTAGTGTGTACACGCGGACGAAATTAAACTTCTAGGGCTTATATATATTTCATTATACCAGGTGAACGGTTAAACGCTCGCAGTATTCTAGGATATGACACTACATGGTCACATTTAACATATAAAGTAATAATACAAATACTAATAAGCAACCAAGAGAACCTAAGTTAAAGTTTGTTATAAGACTTTCAGAAGTATAGCTACAAACGTGTAAATAAAATAAAAACCTAAGTACAATGACCGGTGCCAAAAGCTACAATGGGCGACCCGGAGTTAATAACCACAGAGTACCTTATACAAATAGAGGTCGCACTCGTTCTTTTCAATCAGCGCCTCTATAATACAAGTCCCGAACTAACATCTGTTGGTTGTAGATATACATATATAGTTATGTATGTATGCATAAAGCGGTACTGTGTAAATCGTATACAAGCTTTTGATTTTTATTTGTATTGAATATATTCATCGAAAGGCAAATCTAAATCCAAGTGTACGTAGGAGTCAATGTTTATAAGTAGGTCCGCAAATAGATAGAATTGTTAGTGGGAGCCAAAAAAATTTAAGGGAGCACTTTTACGTAACAGAAACGTAAAGTGAATGAAAACAAATGAAAGTTGTCAGTTTGAAATGTCAAAGTAATTGTCGTCCACCAAGTTTTGTTATCAAACTTATCAAAAAAAATTACTTAAAGTGCCATCTACATAGCGGACCGATAACCAAAAATAGGCGAGGGTTTTCCATACAAATCCGA
This sequence comes from Antheraea mylitta, assembly GCA_014332785.1. Lineage (NCBI taxonomy): Eukaryota > Metazoa > Arthropoda > Insecta > Lepidoptera > Saturniidae > Antheraea > Antheraea mylitta. Next base: position 51,525 of record JACEII010000092.1, read on the forward strand.
TTCTGAGAAGTGAAAACAGTGTGTTAATAACTTTCGATGGTAAAACGGGCAATAAACCTAGTAGTCCGGTGAAGCTGTTAAGACCTTGCTAGGTCAATAGCGTAGTCAGTTCATGAAAAAAAAGGGCAATAAACCCTTTTGTTTGGTTCCTGACATTCCTACGTACTACTACGCGTCGCTTGTCTGACGTAAGTCACGCAAGCGTAATACGACCGGTCAAGCTTACGTAGTATGTCATGACGCGAAATTATAAATGTATTTCTAGCAAAAATACCGCTCAACGCGTCTTAACGAGTTTTCACTTTTAAAACTTACCACATCACGAGAGAAGTGGGCACCCAACGCGAGATAGTGCAGCGAAGCTCCAACTTCCATTTGTATCTGGTGACGCGTGCTATTCCGGCAATCATTGCTCATTGTCACCCATTCGGAGGGTGTTTGCACGGACTTCACGTAGCCTGTATGAATAACGCAACATGTTAAAGCATCCAGTTTAAAGAACATAGAGTATGTGAAGATACTTTGCGTTTTGCTTTGCGTGTAATTTTTTGATGTGAAACATCTATATGGAAGGGTAAACCTAATTATTGGCTTCCCGACGTGGCGACACAAAACACGAACTTTGCACTATTAACGAAATACTCAAAAACATTTGCAACCCTATCTGTATTACAATAAGATTCAAATCGTTTTGTCGACCACTCTTTACACTAGTATCACGCGGCACGCGCCGACAACCTAGCGCTCTTTGTTAAACACCACCAAAGACACCGCGCCTAGTTGAATTTTTGTAATTTGTATTTAGTAAAAACGACTATTTACGTGATAAAGTAAATAAACATTCATTATTTTATGGAATAAATTTGTAATGCTTTATCTTATCATTATGCCATAGCTGATTCCTGTCGTAATCTGTTCTTTTATGCATATAACTAACACAAAACAATTTCGATAGTTCACATCTTCCAGGCGTCCCGTGACGGATCTATTTTATATTTTTTGCAACTAATCCTATAGATTATTACTGATATTATCGAGGAGGTCATAATATTACACACATCTGACAATAATTGCAATGTTCTAACAAGATGGCCGCTTTCCCTGTTAGAACTTTTCAGAGGGTTTTTGTTGCATCTTAGAATTCATACTGCGTTTTATTATTTTCTGTTCCCCTCACTCATATAAATAACCGAACTACGTTATCTAAAATACCACACATATTATAAAACTAGCAAATGCCCGCGACTTCGTCGGCTTGGAATAGTTACCTTGGACTAACGCTAACACGCAGCGGAAGCTCTCAAAAGGATAAAAACACGCCGATTTTGATACGTTCTTTGTTGGTGCTCTACTCCTATTGGTCTTAGCGTGATATAGCACGAGTAGAAATATAAATGATTTATATAAACACTGAATTACTTATTCATAGCGGACCAGTAGTACCTGAGATTAGTGCGTTCAAACAAACAAAGCTTTGTAACATTAATAGTAGTCTTAGTAGAGTCGTATAACACACACTTTTTTTTACTTTATTTTTGGCAATCAATCTTTCAGATTATTACTGCCATTGTCGCGTAGTCAATAATATTACAAGCGTCGTGCGATCGCTTCAATATTAAGCGTCGTGTGAGTCAATATTCTAACAAGATGGTGGATCCCTTCTTCGAACCTTCCAGGAAGTTTTTGTGGCTTCTCAGAATTGCATGCTCCATGGTATTATTTTCCATTCACTTCAATTATGCACAATATACTAACTATATTGGGTAAAACACCACCTAATTTACAAAATATAGAGTCCATTAACACAAGATTATGAATAAAATATAAAATCCACTACACGGCAGACTAAGATCCCGCCAAAAACTGAACACACGTTTAAATCAAAAAGAGAACGTCAGTCATGTATTTTCGTAGTTTTTTTCCTATTGAAGTGGTGATAATAGTTATTAGATTGTGGTCGAATTTCCACCATACGAATACAAATAACAATAATGTATTATACAAGACGTCACAAAGACAAGGAAGTCTTACATCGTTATTTTATCAACAGCCAAAGGTCAATGACACGTTGACAATGACAAACAAAATGGCGGACTATAAACAAGTTATTCTTTGTCGTTTCTCGCAAAATTACGTAGTAGGTATTCTTTTGCACATTCCTCGTCTATTTATTTCACAGATCTGAATACAGCTGTATGTTTAATATAAAACAGAATCAACATATATTTATGGGAATCTAAAATTGTTAGGTATTTATTGTTGTTTCGATGTTGTATGTACATAATATTATACCTATTTATACAAACACTAGCATCTGCCCGCGATTTCGTTCACGTGGAATAGTTACGTTAGGCTAACGCTAACGAGCAGCGGAAGCTTTTAAGACGATTTTGCAACATTTCTCATTGGTATTCAGCTCATATTAGTTTTAGTGTGATGATATATAATCCTGCCTATAATCTTTCTCGATAAATGAGCTATATAACACTGAAAGAATTTTTCAAATCGGACTAGTAGTTCCTGAGATTACCCCCTACAACTTCACAAACCCACAACGTCACAAACTTATAAATTCACAAACTTTAACTCTTTATAATATTAGTATAGATTCCACACATCTATATTCAAAGCGGTAAAAAAGTTTAGAGAGAATTTTAAGTACATTAATCATGGGTTTTTTACACAATTTACATGACAATTTCTTTGCGCTCAGATATAAACAGACTTTTTTTATGAAGAATATATAAGATCATATCCGAATAAATTTGTAAAATGAGAAAAACTATTCTACGCAGAAACTACTCAACGGATTTTGATGAAACTTTTTACTAAAGAGATCTTGTTTTTTTTTAGATTTTAATTATATAAGAGATAACGTGTAAGAAATAAATAAAAAAATCGAAATATACCTAGTAGTTTTTACTTAACGCACGCATAACTGCAGACTGTAGTAGGTGGTAGAGCCCCGCTGAAGCTATTTTTGGTTTCAGCATGAATGGGTCGGCTCCTCCAGGGTAGTACCACCCCTCTCATCGATAACCGACGTGAAATAACAGTGCTTGCATTGTTGTGTTTCGTATGGTCAGTGAGAGAGCCGGAGGCCCACGTCCCTTCCTCTTTCCTACTTTTCCTTTCCTTTCCCTCCCCCTTCTCCCATATACAGGCTGGCAACGCACTTGTGACGTCCCTGATGTCGCTAGTGTCCATGGACGGTGTTGATCACTTAACATCAGGTGACCCACCAGTCCGTTTGCCTCCTTTGATATAGTAAAAAAAAAAGACTTCTATCATTCATTTTATTTAGAACAGCTGAGCCGGCCACAAGTTGCCGAGGTCAGTTATTACATATTAAATTAACATTATGATAAAATGATAACGGCGCCATCTATGACATATATATAACAGTCTGTCCTACGGTTTCTGTCAACAAACTAATTTAAAGCGCCATCTGTTCGAAACTGATGAAACTTACAACTAATAACAACAATAAACATTGAGAAAAATTTAATTTATAATTTCAAAATATTTAGGTCCATTCATCGATACATAAATTGTCCTATTTCTCCTATTAGACCAAATTATACATAACTGACAACTTTTATGAAGAAAGTAGTTTCGGAGTTCATTGTGGACAAACATCATAACACTTGATTTCGATATATTGATGTTAAACTAGTTGACCCGTGCAACTTCGTCTGCACCAAATCGGTTATTACCTATTTACATTGTATTTTTAATCGCGAAAAATCTTAATAAACCTAAAACCCGATAGCGACGACATCTTCCGATTTCAATTGTAAATCCGAACTATACAGGGACTCACTCAAACATATACCCAGTTGGTATATGAGAAATCTTTTAAAATAAGCCTCAACTCCGTTTGCAGCATCACCTATTGGGTTCAATTAAAATACAAACTAACCTACATATATTGCCGATAAATGTCTTCCCAGTATTGGCGACAAGTGATTTTTTACCGATTTGACATGACATTGGACTTTTATATATTTAAAAGATAATGCTAGCAGTTTCCCTCACACATCGTAGGGCATTAAAAAAAATGGTTTAGGGTAAATCGGATTAAAAAAACCTAGAATAATCTAGGTAAAAATCTTAAAATCATTATCAAATACGTTCAGTAGTTTTATTATGATTGAGCTTCAAAAGATATGTACAGAACGACATACATTATCGTTTCACAATCTGGAATTCAATTGTTACTAGACGAAAATTATTTCAAAATCTCATAAAAAAACACATTTATCTGATGACCTACGTATGACAGATTACTAATACGTGCTGACACCCAGGCTATCGGATCACTCGAGACAAAGACTGAGCAATACCTTTGAGATAAGATATGTATATGGAATTATATCGGAAAAGTACGTCGTTAGTTATATGTAATATATGTTACGCAGATTAAGCAATAGTCTATTTTTGATATATACAAGTTTAAATCAATGAAACGCTTGCAATAGCGTTCGTCTTTCAACTTTGATCATTAATGCTTTTTATCAAAGACTAGCCTCTTCCCGCGGCTTTGTTTGCGTAGAATAGTTACTTTGAGCTAATGCCAACACGTAGCGAAAGCTCTCAAGGGGGAGAAATTCGATTGACTCTTTCTTTACTGGTGCTCCACTCCAATAGATCTTAGCGTGATGATATATAGCCTATAACCATCCCTGATAAATGAGCTATATAACATTGAAAGATTTTTTTTAATCAGACCAGTAGTTTCTGAGATTACCACCTACAACCTCAAAACGTCACAAACTCACAAACTTTACTTCTTTATAATATTTGTATAGATTAGCTGGTATAAGAGACTGGATGGAGACTTTTGTACACAGTAAGCTAGTTCATCGAGGACTGGTCATGCTCGACGGCAGCTATGTCTCTTCAAAACTTTGGCGCTAGAGAATTCAATTCAGTCACTTTAAGACGCAAGTGCCTTTTTCACGATAAAAAAAATCCCATTCGTCATAACATGTAAGTTCCAGGACACATCTCTAAAAATTTATAGTAATATCGGGATCCTTGGCGTCAACATATCTAGCGATGAAAAATTCCGGAGTCATTTGGAAAGCAAGGCCAAGTTGGAATCTAAAAAACTCAGTATTCTCAACCGATCCAAGCAGACAACACAAGACAACGACTTGTGATTTACAAAGTGCAAGTAAGTACGTTCTCATATGGAGTACTGCTCAAATAACCGACCAGGCGCTCCTGCATACCAGCTTTCCCCTTGTGATTCCACGCAAAGGCTTTGTCAGCGATGCCGAATTAACATGTGAACTAGAGGCTCTAGAATTCTGTAGAGACATTGACTGTCTATGTGTGCTTTACCGCATGTACAATTGAGTGTGTTCTGAGAAACTATTTAATATGGTTGCCCTCTTCACCATTTCAAACTCGCACCTCCCGCCGCTGGCTGGCTATTCACCCACACACTTTAAAAGCTAGCAAATTTAGAGGCACTGTGATCTTCTTGGAACCTTCAAGACGTGTACGCTAGCGTTGTAGAATGGGTTATTCAGCACGGTTTTTCCTCAGGGTATGGGGCACTTCAAGGGACTGAAACGCGCTGTTCAAGGTCGGTAACACAACAGTGATGCCCTTGGTGTTGCATTTATCCATAGGCGACGGTAACCATTTACTATCAAGTGGGCCGCCTGCGTGTTTGCTGCCTTTTGGCATAAAAAAAGCGCAATTTTTTTTATGATATACATAATTTTATATGGAAAATATAGAACTATGGATTCCTCGGATTTTGAAATCGACAATATTTCCCTGGCTGGCGTGGTAATTATGCCTGTACCTTCCTCCGTCCCTACGACTCTACAATATGTCTCTTATAGGCTGACGTAATATACTATAATTAAAAAAATCCCCGATCTGTTTAATGTGCCAAGTCTTTAAGGTCATGTTATAACTGTACATAGTTGATGAATATCTTCATTGCAAAAAAAGGGGATAAACCGTTTTCAGATTGTACAGCGAATGACATCGCATAGATAAATACAAGTTATGTAGTGGAAATCCCTTTTTTTTCTCGAACTGACTACGCTATTGGCCTTACTAGGCCTTCACAGCTTCACCGGACTACTGTAGTGGAAATCCCTATTTAATATATGTAATATGTATATATAAAAACGATATTTTTTCTTCGATATCAGCCATGATGAAAGAAAACCCATGTAGGAATTCAACGAAAAATTAAAGCAAAAACTACTTAAGGGACGTAAATTTCTGGACATTTTAGAGATTTTTAATGTGAACTATTTATAACATCTAGTCCGACCGACGGCTAACGTGGCGATGCGTCACAATGGTATATGATTTAGGATTTTTAATGTATATAAATGTTTATTGAATAAATATAAATCTTTTTCTTGAAAAAATCTTAAAGTTTTTGCAATTCAGTTGCTAGGATTCGAACCTATATGCATCGACGCGATGACCCAACACACATGAGTAAGCCTTAGTCGTTTCAACAACAGCTCTCTTCATCTTTGATGTGAAACATTTACAGGCAATGATAAACCTAATTGTTGACGTGGCGAGTGTGTGAGACGTGGCGACGCGATGCCACGCGGAAGCGACTGTGCGCAATCTCTCTTTGAGATGCGTTCGATTCGAACAAATTCAATGTTTCAGATCTACCAGGCGTCCCGTGACGGCTCAATTTTTAATATCTATACTTCAAATCGTAGCGTTACCATTTTTCCCGTCAAACACAACTACTGCTTTATTTTAGCTTTATTAAATTTCCGTTTAAGAAAGAAACTAATGGAACCAGTCGAATTCAAAGTTGAAATCTATTAATATGCTGCCTGAAGATACAACTATAATGGACGAAGTTTTTGGCGGGATTTTAGTCTATCATGTACCTAGTGTGTTTTATATTTTATTGATAACCTTATGTTGTTTGACTCTATATTTTGTAATTTTGATGGTATTTCGTAATATAGTTACTTTATTGTGCATATTTGAAGTGAATGGAAAATAATACCACGGAGCATGAAATTCTGAGATGCCACAAAACTCCCTGGAAGGTTCCAAAAAGGGATCCACCATCTTGTTAGAATATTGGCTCACACGACGCTTGATATTGAAGTGATCGCACGACCCTTGTAATATTATTGACTACGCGACAATGGCAGTAATAATCTGAAAGCTTGATTGCCAAAAATAAAGTTAAAAAAATACTATAATTGACAGCTACTTTCGTAAACGTCACGGCCCGTCGAATGGCATTTGAATTATAAGGTAGGTAGAAAATTATCGCATGTTATAAGCCGTTGATATGAGCATTTAATCACTGATTATATATATATATTTTATTTAACACATTATGTATATGTGTATCAATTATGATATCATTACATATGGCTACAATGTAACCAATCACTGAACTCAATTAAATTCGTTAGTTGATAAATACTGATAAGCGATGTACCTAAATTTAAATTAACTAATAGCTCATGACGTTATTCAATTCGTTTTAAAGTTATACTTCTTTTAGCGCGTTAGGGAAAAATGATGAGAATAAATTTTACGATGCGCGCGCACACCGTCACGAAAAACCGACACCCTGAAGTTATTATGATGCGCGCGCACACCGTGACGAAAAACAGACACCCTGAAGTTAGCTATAGTCAACATTTTGTTTCTTTGTATTTGTTGTTTGTATTAAAACTTTCAATGTATTAAATACCTTTTTTCTATTATTACAAACGTAGAAGGCGAAAGATAAAAAAAAAAATGAAAAAATTTAAAACGAAGATAAAATAGATAGAAAAAAAAAGATAAATGGATTTCATTTTAAATGATTTTTCTCTTGTTACGCCAAATAAGTATAACTTCTAACGCGTGTACATAAGTACACACACACTTTTTTCCTACACTGGTTGTCCTATGTTTTATACTTAGTAAAACCAGTCTTTTGGGAAATAGTGTTAGGTTTTGCAACAAAATCCCAAAGAATATTACCGATTTGCCAGATTGTGAATTTAGGCGCCTTGTCAAGCAGGTTTTGGTGTCAAAAGGTTATTATAGAGTGGATCAATATGTGAACGATGGTGATGTCTGGAATTTACTCATCTCTGTGCATTAAGGACGCGCTCTCAAAAAAGGTCCATTTTCACTGTTTTCCGGTAAGAATTACAACAGAACTATTGAACTTTGGTAAACATAACAACTAACTACTACTAGTCTTTTAAAATTAATAGATTTTTATTTAAAAAAATCAATTCTCCGTAGTCTCCTCGCGCAAAACAACCTGCTTTTCGGCATCAAAATCTCAGTAAATTTACATTTTTCTTAATAGGAAAAAATACCTTCTTTTGCTTCATATAGTCAAGTTTAGTGCATCGAAATAATATTTAAGATATCTTTACCATATCTAAGAAAAATAATCAATAACTTTTAAACAAAATTTCACCACTTTTTCGGAGTTATGTAGATCTTAACACTTAGAGAATAAGGTGCAATTTATTTCCTTCATTTAGATTCGATTAACAAGAAATCACTCAGTTCATTCCGCGCTCGAGCGCCTTAGCGATTGGGCGTCTTCGTCGCTTTAAACCTGGTTGCTTTAAAAAAATACATCGCTATACGTGTACTTATACACTTTGACGAAACTTCTTGATAATTTTTAAAAGCTAACCAATTTTGAAATGTTTAAGTTATATTTAGGTTAGGTAGTGCTTATAAACTAGATGGTACCCGCGACTTTGTCTCGGTTGTTAACTATATTATAATAATAATAACAACAATATATTTTATATACGTAGAATAACATGTAAAAAACTCGAGATAAAATATATTTTGATTACAAAATTTCTTTGTAAACAATGTTATTCATTTACTTCTCCTGCACATACGCATCACACCACTTACACCACTTCACACATTGCTGAAATGCTTTTAAAAATCGTACTTTCTTAAAACCTAAACAAATCTTAACATGTTTTTAGATAAATATCCAGTGTTTAAAATGTCTGAAAAAATATCGATCTCTATAGGTTTCGCGTGATGCGCACACGACAGCAGACCCCTATTATACATTTATATATGAAATCTATAATAAAACTGTAACAAGCCCAAATATGTACATTAAATATTTTTTGAAAATTTTAATTGGGATAGACTTTGTTATATTTATTATGTTGTAATTATTTGTTATCGGTATAGAAGCTAAAAAGAATATTTGTACAATTTTTGTCTGTCTGTCTATCTGTCCCTCTGAACACGTATCACTCTAAAAGTACTGAACCAATTTTGACGAAACTTGACACAGGGATAACTAATATTACAAGATTGCATCTAGGATACTGTCCCATAAAAGGCAAGGGGTTCTTTAGGATAACGGACGAAGGACAAATATTTGTATTCAATGAAATTCTTGATGGATTTTGGTTAATTTTCTTTGTGCTATATATAACAGACAGGTTAGGTAAACATTTAAGCCATAGTTCATATTTTTAACGTTTTGTATTCAGGGATATTATCTGTCACTATTATAGATAATGTTTATTTTGGCAAATATATATTTTCAATAGTTAATCACAAGGAATGTAATTGAAATCGGCAAAAAATAATTTATTGCCAATAGTGGGAAGACATTTAACGGCAATATATGTATTGGTTTTTATTTTAATTGGACCCGGTAGGTGATGCTGCGAACGGGTTGTAAGCTTATTGTTAAAGATTTCTCACATACCAACTGGGTATATATTTGAGTGTGTCTCTGTATAGTTCGGATTTACAATTAAAAACGAAAGATGTCGCTGCAATCGTGTTCTAGGTTTATTCAGATTTTTCGCGTTTAAAAGTACAAGTGAAACAGGTAATAACCGATTTAGCGCAGATGAAGTTGCCCGGGTCAGCTAGTATTCTATAAAATAACCAGGATTTTCAATGAGGCAGAGATCATTAATTACTTACTTACTTTTCTCTCGTACTTGACTCATGTCTTCATTGGATTGACAATATATTTTGAAAGAATAAGGCGAATTAATGAAACAAAGACTAAATGCTATCTTGTAGTATGCCTTTATGCTTTTTTTAAATATTTTACCATAAGTGTTATACTTTAGCAGTAGTAAGTGCACTGACAAACAGATAGATAGACATTTCCATTGATATGTATGATTGAAATGTATTTAATTACTTATTATTGAGTTACTTGCAATATTTTTTTTTCGCAAAAATCTGATAAGCCTAGAAACGTAACGCTCACTGTATGTATAGAAGACATATTTATGTTTGTATATGTACTCGTACATGTACATAGGGAATTCATGGTGTTCAATTGGTTTTACCGGTGAAATATCAATCCGATATCAGCAATTTCGGAACCTTGTATTAACGATTTTTTTTGGAATTTGTGTACTTTACTAATTACTAATGAAAATTGATAGCACTATCGGCTGACGGAAAACAAGGTAAGAAACCTGAACCTGAGAAAAATTCTTGTAGTATCATAGTATGTCAAAATAATAGATAGTCGATTTCTGGAAATTTGTCGTGTCGTGGGTTGTCATCGTGATGTCCATACTTTCTTTCGGAATTAGGCCTATGAACCTGTACTGGATCTCTTATACGCTCAGCCTAATAATACAATAAATAAACTACATTATCATACTAAACTCGTGAGTGCAAAGTTGATGTTTTAAGTGACTATGTGTACTAGGATACTGCTACCATGATACACCTCATCACCTGGCTCTTGATCAATAAAACCTTGATCTGACGCTATGTGACTAGATGCTTGATTATGACCTTGAAAAATGATAATTAGATCCCGCACTATGAGATAACATATAACAAAAGTGTAATGTTAATAATACAAAAAAACTATAATATTTTTTATAAAAGTATCAAAGTCGTTTATAGTGAGTAACGCGTCCCCCTGGTTATCAGTTGTCTCTGTGTGCGTGAGCTATGTACGTCTAGTAGTATGACTCGATGCCGAAATTTAAGCGCGAAAATTGAGAGCGCGTCCTTAACCAGATCGAGTTTCTTGCCGGTTCTTCCCGATGAGTTGTATGTGCGAACCGGTGGTAGTTTGGACGTTCATGAGTGCTTTGATAAGGCCTAAATTTAATAAAGTGATTTTGATTTTGATAAATACAATAAGAATGTAAATTTATTGTGGGCCCTTCAAGTATTAATTAAGCAGAATCTTTGTAATTTCCGATTATTTTTTTTTCGAAATGACTACGGTATATATACCAGAATAGATTTAAAAATACTTATGTAAGTGTATAATTAAGCACCGGAAGAGAGAGGGGGAGGGGTTAAGAGCATTGTTTACTTTTGCTGACCAGGGGGAGAGGGCAATCGGAAATTACTTTTCCGATAATAAATATATGGAGGAATTGTTGAGACCTATATTCTTGGTACACATATACGTTTCAACAACTCATACATATATGAATAGTTAGCTAGGTTAGCTAAGATAGGTCGCGACTTTGCATGCAACAGGTAACAACCAAGCCGAGGTGTGCCGTGCAACCTTGAGCTGGTTGCCAAAATAAAATTGTCTGAGTGCCTTAAGCGCTCGCCTTAGTAGTCTGGTGAAGCTGTTAAGACCTTGTTAGGTCAATAGCGTAGTCAATTCGAGAAAAAAAAAGTCTATTCATCAATCAAACGCTCAGATGAGCTGTAAAATATCAATATTATATATACACAGGCCCCTATACTACGCATCGCTAGTCTGACGCTACCCACGCAAGCACAATACTGTCATGCTTACGAAGTATGTCATGACGCGAAATTATAAATTTTTTTCCTGTCAAAAATACCACTGAACGCGTCTAGAGAAATTTTAACTTCAATAAATATTGCTGACGTATTAGCCACCCAGACCCCCAATTCTCTATGTCAGTGTTTTTTTAAGGGGGGTAGCGAAGAAAAGTTCTATAGCGTAGTTGCAAAAGATTGGTAAAGCTACTGCAGTAGAAAAACAATTTTTTAAAAGATTTATGAAAAAAAAATGTTAACTAAAAGACATCATCTTTTGTATTAAATGAACAAAAAATAAAAACTTACGAGAACTCTCATGTCTTTATCCTAACCTTAATTATGAAAATGAATAAAGATGTTAAATTGAATATTTGTCACAAAATAAAATACATGAAAGAAAAGCAACGGGTAGGGGAGTCACGGTTAAGGGGTCGCAGATAGAGGGGTCGCGAGTAGAGGAGTCCCGGGAAGGGGGTCGCTAAATATTTCTTCATACTAAAGGGGCCGTGTTAAGAAAAAGTTTGTAAAATACTGCTCTATGTCATCAAAAATAAGCAAATCAAGGAACCCCATCAGTTGAATGGTCGGTGTAATATGAAACTCTCTCAGATAATAATTTATCATTATTTTCAAATATTACAAATTTATACTCAGAACTAAACAAACACTTTCTTTAAGTTTACCGATAACCCCATAAGAAATAAATTGTTCTCCGGGTCCGATGACCCATTGCGATATATATCGGTATGTGGCAATAAACAGAATACAAATTAAAAAAATACGTAGAATATTACATGTTTATAATTATTACGAAGAGTTTTGAAATGTAATGAGCAAAAATGTTAAGATTATATGCGCTTTTTTTACACAAACGTTTGAAACCCGCCATTGTTAACAATGCGAAAAACAAAAATGGCGCCTTGTCAGACAGACAAAAAACAAAGCATACGCGTATGGAGCTGTTCTGAGAATTATATTCTATAGTGTACTTCTCCGAAATGACGAAAAAATGTATAGCTCTTTTAGCGTTTTGTTAAAAAGAATAAAAGTTGAGTATTCAAATATCCAGCATATAAAAATTAAACGTTTTCAGTAATAATGATATTCGTCCCTTAGGACGGCGAAGGAATTAATCCATACTGTCAATTCTCAAGTTTTTATTTGATTCCACGGGTTTGTTTTTAATTACATTTTGTAACTAATATCCAACTTCACTGAGGTTTAGTGGCCAGTAGTGATTACGAATACACGCGGATACCAACCAACTAACGCTTACTAATTATGAACATTTTTTTTTATTAACGTTGGTAAATCCCTAATGGATACCCACCTTCTCGGAGGAGTGAGTTATGTCCGACTCGCACGGACTAAAACCCCACGGTATACTGTCCGCTGCATGTTAGGAGCAGCCAGGGACCGATCTGGCTCTCTCCTGAGAATAACTAATTATGAACCTGTTATGAATCACATTTTTTTTAACCTATACTAATATTATAAAGCTGAAGAGTTTATTATTGTTTGCTTGAACGCGCTAATCTCAGGAACTAATGGACCGATTTGAAAAATTCTTTCAGTATTAGATATATTTATTGAGGAAGGCTATACGCTATATACGCTAAGACCAATATGAGCGGAGCACCAATGAAGATAGTTTTACAATCGGGTTTTATTGCCTTTAGATAACTTCCACTGCATGTTAACGTTAGCCCAAAGGAACTATTCCACGCGGAGGAAAATGCCGTCAGAAGCTAGTATTTTCATAAAAATGTATCTACTAAAACAAAGATTAAATTTAAAACAAGGCTCTTTGAATAAATTTAAATCTTATACTGTTTATATTTGGTTCTTTTCGATGACGAGTTTGCCGACCACTGGCTTAGAACAAAATAATAAATAACCCATTATTGTTTTTAATGTATCCAAAAAAACATTATATTAATACACAAAAACGTCAAATCTTTATATAATATATCTAAAGAAACATCTTTGTGAACGAATATTCCCCAATACCGACGACTAGATAGGTACTTGTAAACTGGTATCAGAGCTCTCCGCCATTTTGACTAGTAATCGATCATGCACGTCAATATAGAACAATGAGTTGATAAGAGTTATTTGTTTAAATTTAATCTGTGGTGGTTGGGCGTTACAATGTTTTTATAGAGATACTAGTTTTAAACGCAATTAAGTTGTTTATTTTTATTATTCATGCACTTTTATCATTGAAATTGCAGTATGTTTAGACTACAACACATGTCGACAATGGTTTCTATGAAAAATAAAAATACCTAAATCTACTATATACATTTGTATTCGACGACATCTCAACAATACTTGGGCGTCAAAAAAGGGACAGAGGAATCAACTTCATTTGTCATTTCAACTAAAAAAACTGTCAAAATCTTAAATACCTAAACCAAAATGGCCGCCGTCCAAAATATCTCCTTGTGTACAACAATGTTTATTTCTTTTCTTATTTTTTAACTAATGGATTATTAGGAAGCTCATAAACTTTACCTACCTGAACTGAGATACTTGTAAGATAAAAAGGGTTTCATATTTTTTTATTGGTAGATTCGAGGAATAGTTGACATAAGGCAGAGACCAATGTCTAACCATGAATAAATTTGTATGAGACATGTAAAATATCTTTGCCAAATAGTAAAGATGCTAATAATTTGATAAATATAAACAGTTTCATATTGGACTGTTGTGATCATATGGACAAGACATTAACACAGGCAAGTGTGTAAAACATTCCTTATATAAGGAAATAGAAAAGTGTAATGGTTGTAAACATCTCCACTGTCTGTAGCCAAGATTCTGAGGTATATTTAATATATAGATGCTGATAATACATAGCATTGCTTAATAGGAAGATTACCTTCACATCAATTACCCTTGGGTCCGAGACATACCATTTAGGACTAATGAAAGAACATTTTAATTTTGAACAAAACAAAACTGCTTTAACATTTAAAACTAAAGCTAATGCAATAGTATGTAACCTTATTTATTAATACATTTATCTGGTTTCTAAAATACAATTGAGATATATTCAAACACATTAATATAGATCTAACCTATACCTCGGAATCAAAATTTTTATAAGTGTAAGATGCTATGTTTTTTTAAAATATGTTTTATAACTCCTAAAGGTCTTTAGATTACTTTGACGCCATCTATTAGTAGCTTTAAGTAAAGTAGATAACATAAAATAATCATTATTTGTGTATGGAAAATATTTTGGAAACTTTTATAAAAAAACTATCGTGGTATGATATTTGAAACCAATGATATATGTGACCCAATGATTTAATTATATGCTTGCTTTAGTATGATGTACATGTGTTTTCAACACATAAAATACTTATATAGGATTGTATAACTAATAGTAATTCTTTCTGTTCCTTAAAAATGTATATGCAAAATTCCATGAAAATAGCTTGAGTAGTTAAGCTATGGAAGTGTAACAAGCAAACAAACAAACACACATTTACATTAATAATATTATTTACGACTAGTTGAGCACATGACTTCATCTGTGTGAAAGCTTATGTAAAAAACAGAGATTAATAAGGTCATCTGAATGTATTGAGTCAATTAAATTATCTACTTTTCTGTCATACTTAAGTGGAATCATTATTACAAGTACAATAACTTTTTATAGACTGAACCGATTTTAATGAAACAAAAACCTAATGTTACTCAAAGATATGCTCTATGATTTTCTTGAATAGATTTATCATGAATGCAGTATTTTAGCAGTGATCCATGTTCATACAAACGGGCATATAGACATTTCTAAAAATGATTGAAACATATTTTATTACTTTTTTTTTTAACTTTTTTTTTTGGCAATCAATCTTTCAGATTATTACTGCCATTGTCGAGTAATCAATAATATTACAAGCGTCATACGATTATAACAATATCAAGCGTCGTGACAATCAATATTCTAACAAGATGGTGGATCTCTTGTTAGAACCCTCCAGGGAGTTTTTGTGGCACCTCAGAATTTCATGCTCCGTGGTATTATTTTCCATTCACTTCACTTATGCACAATAAACTAACCATATTACATAAAACACCATCAACTTTACACAATATAGAGTCAAGAAACACAAGATTATGAATAAAATATAAAATCCACTACATGACAGACTAAAATCCTGCCAAAAACTCATTTTATTACTTATTCCTAGACACATGCCAATTTTTTTTTTTTTAATATAATATGTTCAGTCATGTTAGATTGACATCCTTATTATATGTATAAAAGATGTATTTTGCTAAATTGTTATTATAGTGAAACTAAAAAATAAAACATGGCAAAATATAACTATGGTAAAAAAAAATTATAAGCATAGAGGCAACAGAAGTGTTCTCCAATTATGTTGACACTGGTTTAAATTAACCAAAAAGTATGTTCACTATTATTATCTCAGGGTAAAAATTAAAACTTTTTCAATTGTCAAGTTAGGTTATCTCTAGTTTACAGGTCAAAATTAGTCATGATGACAATGCATATTTAATAACTGATAATGTTTATATAGCCTTGAAATTTATATATTCTGTATTTAACAAATCTGTTAGTAATTGAATATTCATTGTAATTGTATCCACTGTTGTTTTTTTTTCTTATCTACAGTACAAGGTTAACCAAAGCTTTTTACCACAAAACAGGCTTATTATTTCCATACATTATAGTAATGACCATGAAGTTTAAATATATACTCAATTTACAACCATTCTGTAAGAAAATAAAAACTATAAATTATATTGTTACAACAGACAAAAAAATGTTCTAGCATCACCCCCTAAATAGAACCTCACTCTCTCAGGGTCTGCATTGTAAAATAGTCGATATGTTTATCTTTGGAAAGAATCCTCATTTGTTCACAAATTTCATTTACTATAGTTATTGCAGATTATATAATTAAAAAGGTTGACCTACATCTTTTTAATTCATATCAATGTAAGAAACATTATGTTAACGAATAAACATATATCAGCAGGGCATAAGATATATTCTCAAATTTGTTTATATATTTCCCTGATTTAAGTTGCATAATAAAAGTATTAGTGGTTTTGAATACGTAAATTTTTAGACTATATTTTGTCAGTAATTACACGATAATTGACAACTCAACCTCCTTGATCGTGAAGTTCATATTTGAATTTCGAACATGTATATGGAATGGAAAGACAAAGACTTCTTCGTATAATTAATACTAATTTTATATTCGGCCTGTAATTCGAAGCGAGGGTGATCTAGAAAAAAGTTTTACTCACATTGATTAGCGATGGCAGGCGTGCATACAGCCAGGAGACCAGCGATTGCAAAAAATAAAGCCTTCATTTTTATAATTAAATCACAGATACTTTGACGATTTATTTATGTAGATTTAACGTGTAAGAGTACTTTAGTAAGTCAAGCCTTTACACACACTGGTGCAGAAGGCGACTTATCAATTGCAATAATATTATAAAAGAACACTGACTATTCACGTCGATGGCTTTGATTAAACGAAAATAATAAACTACGCAGCGATAACTGGTACATCTCTTGTTGACAACTAAGCTTCGAGGAATGGCGCGTGCGAGCAAGATAGCAGATACCCCTCATGGTTGCACAACAAAGAATAATACCGAGGTTTCGTGTTCCAAGGCGAAGTCATGGAAATTTTATCCCAATTTCCTACACGTTTTTAGTTTGTAACTTTTGTTTTTTCTTTCAATTAATTTATTCCTAAAACTTTTATATTGTTTAAATAAAGAAATACTTAGAGATCTTTAATTAAAACGATTGTAAGGATTAATAGACATTTTCCTAGAAACCCCAAACCTCAACAATTTTGTGCGAACGAGATAGAATAAAGGGCTCAAAGTATAATGACAGGGTGTAGTGGGACGGGCGGTAATAAGAATACCAGAATTTTAAAATTACCCAAGATTGAGAATAAACAGAAACATAAAAATTTGGACAATAATTATACTCATATGAATATTAGACGAACTATTTTAAATACTAGTTAAGATATTGTATAGTGAAACATAAGTAACGGTAGATAATATGACTTGGCCTAATTATTGATGGATTCAGGTTAATTTAAGTTTTATTAACTGGTATCCCTGGTCGCAATACAACCATCTTCATGGCATATGACGAATTCTAGTATATCCCTTCTCGTATTTACGTCGTCAATCGTTGTTCGATTTAAATAAAGATATTTTAATTACGTATTTACCCGTCTGGCACAGTACGGGGGTTTTTATCTTAATCTAGTATACTCTTTGTGTTGGAAGTCGCCTTCTGCGCCAGTGTGTGTAAAGGTTGCACTTTCGACGGTTCGGCGTTCTAGAATCTATTTTATCAATAATACACAATTGTTTCGGGTGAGTTATTTTTTTATATGTTTGAAGGTAATCTTCGCGCTAATTTATATAACAAATGACAAGGCAAATATTTTACTGCGCCATTTATTAAAAAAATAAATTACTAATTTAATTTATTTTTAATTACACTTTTAGTTTATTACGTTTTAACATCAATGTGACTTTGTTTATAAGATCTAAAATTAACTTTTTTTCTATGACATTTTTTTCTATTTCGTGTTTTCGTTTGTTTTTTTTAGTATTATTTGATATTCAGAGTATCTTTTTATAATAGTTTTAATTCACCACGTTGACGTAATCTGTTTTTTTACACTTAAAAAAACGTGCGTTATCAAATTTATCCGTCAAATCATCAAAGCAATCAGTGAAAAATTTTTGGAATCTATTTTATTTTGGATAAATAAACGAAAATTATTTTTTCACATACATTTATGACACGAGTTTTTTAATATTACTATATCCATTTATTGTCATTCCATTTTTATCTATGGAAAATTCCCACCAATTCTTTAGGAAACAATTTATCTGCTAGGTATTTATTTTAGTTTTCTGTAGGTATATATATTTTTTTTACTATGTGAATGTTCATTTTTTTTATTGTACTGTACTTACAATCAGTTTCATCATTGCAAAGAAATAATATCAAGCTTTTATTTTGGAGATGTCATAAAAACATTCTAGTAAGTTCTAGGAATGCTACCATTCTGATAGAGTATCGAAATTACTAATACATGTTAATTTTGTAATTTAAGAGCATCAGCAATTTAATATAATTATATATTATATTATAATTGGTAAATAAGGAAGTTTATTAGCCAATTACTGAAGAACTAATAATATTTAACTAACAGGAATAAAATAAAGAACTAAATTTACATACATTCTGATAACCAGCAGACTCGTTAGGCATATGCACAAACACAATACTGTAATTAGTAATAAAAAATTCAAATATATTGGGTTAGAATATATTGCGAGGTTAATAGATGCTCAAATATTTATTATTAAATTTTTTTAACAGAAATAAAATGAAATAAACTTTTGGCTCTCAACAATAGCACTGCAATCTGTCTTGAACTATAATTAAAAACCATCCATGTGGTCCTATAAGTAAAAGAATTCTTCAAAAAGATTCTAACCATTAAGAACGACAATAATTATAAAAAAGCACAGCCTTTATTTCTTATCTTCTATATATGTATTTAAAGGAATAACTGATTATCTCACTTACTCGCACCTAAAACTATCAGAATCAAAATTCTATGTGGATTCCTTTTACATTGCAGTTGAGCAGTAAGGAAAAATTTTGTGAATTTTGCCCTTTAAGCTGATGAAAGAGTAGATAAAGACCTTTCATTTTTCCGTTAGTCTATTGTTCTGATATATCATTACATATTAATAAACGATATTTTTTATTGTCAGTGTGGGAGAACGTCTGTCGGGCCTGCTAATATAGATAAAAAATAAAGTATCAAAAATAATTATTGCATAGTAAATGCATGTAAAGCCTCAGGTAATTACTAGTATACAATAATAGGTATAGTGTCCTGCTATTTTATCAGTTAGGTAAAATGATTTATAGTATATAAGTACATATATATTATTATTTGTCTTATCTCTTGCAACAATATTGTCCAATACTAAGAGCTTTAGATTAGAAAAAAAAATGACACCTATCAAATATAACGAATTACAAAAGACATTGATTTATATATAGATATCTCTATAGATAAGCATTATTTGTCAAATGTATGTAAGAGCATCAATTTCGAATGGCTGCAACTATTTAGTTAATTGTTTTTTTATTGTATGTGTAACTGTCAAGAGGATAAGGTTGGTATTTTGGATTTATAAGGCTGGATGTGGCATTGTAATTACCACTTTGCTATTTTCAGAAGGTTGAAAGAGATAAAATATATAACTATGAGTGTTTACCAGAAACTTTTTGTTACGAATCCTCGTTTCTTCCTCAAGCAGGCATATTTAAATGAGATCATAAATAGATGACATGCAATAAATAAGACAGAAGTAAATGGCTAATGTAAATAAAAATAGTATGGAGTTTTCCAATAAAACTAAATCTAGGAAACAACAGTAACATATAGACTTCCTTTCTTTATATTTGGTAACTGGTCTTGTAGTAGATTATTATTCCAATGAACTTACAAGATAGTGGCCATATTGTTCAAACTTTCCAGGCAGTTTTTGTGGGAAGTTAGAACCTATGCTCCTTGATATTATTTCCCTTCCACTTGTGCACCAAACTAAATTACATATAGCATTAACAATATTACAAAATTCAGAGCCAAATAACACAAGATTATGAATAAAATATAAAATTCAATACATGACATTCCAACATCCCACCAAAAACTCAACAAAAAGCTATAAAATAATCGAGGCAGTAGAAGTTATACAGATTCCTTGCATTATATGCGGTTTGTCTGTAGGAATATAATGAAACCCAGGTAGCTATGTGGTCGCTGCTGGGCGGCAAGTTTTAAATAGTCTCGCTCTTGTAAAGCTAGTATTTCTGCAGTGTCTCTTTTTTGTGTGAATTATTGTACACATTCATGTGTACAATATTGTACACAGTATTGTTACAAACAGCAATGTTGTCTGTAAGTTGTGTGTCACTACAGTATGATAGAAAATGTTTCAAAAATTACAGATGTAGCTCAAAACAAACCTCCATATAAAAAAATGGATAAGTGAATAAGATAGAAGAGGCTATGTTCAAAAATATTAACAGATTCGACATTCATTTGTTCAGTAGTCATTGTTTGTTGTTACATGGTCTTTATTTAAGGGGAAGGTTAGATCTCATTCTCTTTGTTAGTACACGTGCGAAGTCGTGGCTGACAGCTAGTTATACATAAATTATATGATTATACATATGTACACGTTTAAGTTTTATGAAATAGAATCGCTTGTCGCGTCTGTGTTGCTTTATTTGCTTTTATTGAATTTTCGTAGCGTTCATAATCAAACAAGTCAAAATTACTTTATTAAATTTAGGTACTGAGAAGACACGCTCATTAAAGCTACCATCGGTTTGGACTAACAACCCAATAATCGAGAAGAACCGGCAATAAACTCCGATCTGGTTTATCTTTTCATGAAGCAGTTTTACAAAACATAGATAGTGTTACGTTCGTTTTTGGTGAATGCACAAAGAGGGGCGTCATTTCCACACGTCACTATTATTTACATAGTGATCCACTCTATCATAGTCTTTAGGTACTGAAACTCTCTTGACATAGCGCTTGATCTCACTATGAAGTTAAAAAATAAGAAATAAATGTAAAAAAGATTTTATTCAAATGCGCTAAATAGCTTAATCAGTACAAAGTGTATAGCGGCCATCTTGAATTTCGCCATTTTGTTTTTATTGTCATGTACTGCCAGTGTTACCGTTTAAGAAATAAAAAATTCTTCAGACGTCATTTAAAAAGTCGCTAGATTTTGAAAAATACGTCATTAAAAAATCCGCTAAAAGTCGCTGAATATTTCATAACATTTCATGGTAAAAAATATGGTGCAAATACTATATTGCGATTATTTCACTGTGATAAAACGAACAAATCGATTTAGTTGGATTAGTTATAACAACTTTTATACACGTTATAACTCTTCTTCCTGATTTCATTCTGGTCGATTTCGAGATCGATCGTTATTCTGGTAGGGAAATGCCAGAAACAACACCAGCAATTCATATTGTTACCAGTAATTACAATTACAAAAAAAGTACCAAAATACTTAAATATTTTCAATATTATTTGGTCGCTAGAAGTCGCCAATTTTTTTTAAGTCGCTAGATTGGAAAATAAGTCGTTAAACATATATTTATAATATAATTGGTTAAACATGTCCAAAAACCGCTAGATCTAGCGACAAAGTCGCTAAAACCGCAACAGTGCCTCTACAGTTCTACACAAGAACCACCTCTGAATATTAAAAAGTTTCCATCAAAATTCGGTAAATTAAGGTGGCGCTACAGTTGTAGCAGATTTAATCAATTATTCAATTAATTCAACAAATTTATGAAAGTAAACACTCAATAATCATTAAACATGTTATTTCAAGATCACACTCCACGTTTACTTACAGCAGTAATTTTAGGTTATATTTACAAGTTGATTTCGAACTGTCTGGAGGGTTTTGGAACCACTGTTTAGTGTTTAGAGCTGGACACTTTTAACATATCCCTCATATGTGATAGTTCTCCCTGTACCCTCCATAAGAAATACAACAGTAACGTCATTTTCACCACAGTTGCTTTGCTGTTTGTAGTCCAATTGACGTGAGAATTAAACACGTGTCATTTGCAGGTTAAGTGGATTTGATATTACTAACGCCATCTGTGTATTACTCCCGAGTCGTATTGAATGACTAATTATTGTTGATAAATTATTGGTTATTTGTGACGCTATTTTGATCAACATGTAGTAAGCCTTATCCAATGCAATATTTTAGTAACATTAGGCATCCAATATAGATAAAAATTGACCTTCACAGCATGTTGTTTCGATTAATATATATCTCACAGATTTTATATTACTCTTAAAAAAAAAAGACTTTTTTCCGTGTGAAGTGTATTACGTAGCTTGTACAACTTTAATGTAACTGTAAACTATACACTAGGAGATTCCCCCGCCCCTTTCGTTGGGACATAAAAAATGGCAGAATGGTCAATCGAATCCAAAAATAAGTAGAAGTCATGGCGATCTGAGATCGAATACAATATTTTTAGACATAGAGACATCTTTTATTTTAATTGATTATAAAGATCGATTAGATTCCTAACATTTTAAAATAAAAGACTATTTAAATAATACTTTAAAAAATAAGAATTCTTGAATAATCGATCCACTAGACTTTGATTTTTTCACAAATCGATTCCACACACCACGGTTTGAATTGATTTTTAAATCGTTTTTTTCGGTTCTTTGTTACATACCACCGCCTTAGTGGTTCACTAAACTGAACTATAAATACTGAAACAATTGAAAACCGTATTATCGTTTTTTTCAATGACCAAATTGGAAACTGAAACTGGATGATAAGTGTGATATCAACAGATTTCTAGTGTAAAAATGTATATACTATCAAGTATCCATTATATTTTGTGCGTATTAAGGCTTAAATTTACATAACCCGGTTAACTGATCTATGCGTCATCTCTTGAGGAACAAAGACAATAAACATTGGTAAGTAGTATAACCCGCGATCTCGTCCGCATGAAAATTATTGCCAAGATAGATTTGGTCAGTGTAAACGTCCACGTGGTTCGAACGTGAACCCGCCTCTTTTTAGTATATTTATTTATTGAAGTTATACTTTTTTTGGCGCGTTAGGGAAAACTAATGGAAGGAAATTTTTACGATGCGCGCGCACACCATCATGAAAAACCGATACCTTGAAGTTATTACGATGCGCGCGCACACCGTCACGGAAAATCGCCACCCTGCAATCGATCACCTTTCAATATATTAAATACCTTTTTTCTATTGTTAGTGTCGTTTTTTCTACAAACGTAGAATAACGCGAAAGATAAAATCTTTGAATAAAAGATTTTTATTCCAAAGGCCATAGAAGTATAACTTCTAACACGTGTACATAAGTACACACACGCTTTTATTTATATAGCGCGACCATCGAAATTAATTTGTACAGGTAATATACTTGAAAGAATAGTTTACGATAGGAAAAAAATATATCAAAACTGAAAACAAATTATTAGGATTTTTTTTTTCAAGAAAAGATGACTGTTTATGCAATAAACATTTATATTAATTAAATAAATTAATAAAGATCATATAGCGTGACGATGCGTTGCCACGCCGGCTGTCGGTCTATAATAGATGTTCATATCAAAACCTATAAATTTTTTTTCTACTACGTTTATATAATATTGTTAAATTTTCTGGACAAACAGAGATGGTAAATGGCTTTGCTTTATTCATATTTACATAGATCATGTTATAATTCACATGCATGTATTAATGTCAGTTCTTTTTTTGTTTCTCTAGGACAATGAAGGTCATCGCATTCGCAGTAACTTGCCTCCTGGCTTTGTCCGGCGTTTTCGCAGCCGAGAGCTGTTACAAAAGCGTCGGTACTGACTGCGCGCCTGGTTCGAAAACTATAGGTGAGCTTTTGTATCTTTGTCGTCCTATACAATAAAAAGAAATATACAGTCGCAAGAACTGCCGATTGGCAGTGAAAACAACAAAATTGTCTACATTATTACTGCCGTTATCAAGTGGGTAACAATATTACAAGCGTCTTGTGATAATTTCAATGTTCTAACAAGATGGCGGTCCCCTCGTTTTTGTGGCATCTTAAAATTCATACTGCGTGGTATTATTTTCTATTCATTTCACTTACGCACAATAGTCGAATTATATTATATACGATTTCTGTAGGTGGTAGAGCCCAGCTGAAGCTATTACTGGTTTCAGCATGAATGGGTCGGCTCGCCCGGGGTGTACTACCCGACACACAGAATACCGACGTGAGGTAACAGTGCTTGCATTGCGTTTCGTTCGGTCAGTAAGAATGCCGGGGGCTCACCTGCTCTCCCCTTCCCCTTCCTTCTTTCTTTCCTCTTTTTCCCCCCCCCCCCCAACACAGGCTGGAATCGCACTTGCGATTCCCCTAGTGTTGCAAGTGTCTATGGACGGTGATGATCACTTAAAATAAGGTGACCTATCTATACGTTTGCCTCCCATGATATATAAAAAAAACAAGTAATAGAGTCAAATAACACAAGATTATTAATAAATCATAAAATCTACTACATGACACACTAAGATCTCACCAAAAACTCATTCCATAAACGAAGATATTACAGATATCTTATTTAACCATCGATCTTTTGTCATCTCCGATTAGGCCTCCCACGGCAGCGGCTCAAGCCTAGGTTCGATCCCTCCGTAGGGAGCCCTTGAGTGCGTTGCTTGCGCGATACGGTGACACACAAATATACATCACTACTACAACACTACGCGATCACCCCCACACACGTGCACGCCTACACGCTTACACATGAGAGTGGAAGGGTTTACTTTTTTCCCTCATCGAACTGAAAAACTCTCAATTTTCCGATAATAAATATATGGAGGAGTTGTTGAGGCGTGTATGCTTGGTACAAATATACGTCTCAACAACTCATACATATATGAATAGTTAGCTAGGATAACATAGGTTGCGATTTTGCATGCAACGGGCAACAGCCAAGCCGAGGTGTGCCGTGCACCCTTGAGCTGGTTGCCAATATAAAATCGACTGAGTGCCTTAAGCGCTCGCCTTAGTAGTCCGGTGAAGCTGTTAAGACCTTGCTGGGTCAATAGCGTAGACATTTCGAAAAAAAAAAAAATCTTTTGTCATTGGAATTTGGAACATTCCTTACTTTTTCCTACGTAACGTCAAAAGGTGAAGAAGTTGTGAGCCACCTTCGAATGACTCACAAACTGTAGCGATGACTTGCTGATTTCGAAGTAGAACTTGAAAAACGGTGAGGTTCTCTCGCAATGAAAGACAGTATATTAGAAGCGAAGCGAAGGGCGCTCCTTTATCACGACGTAACTATGTCACAACAGACGTATTTCATTATCTATTAACTATTATGCGGTTACTATGTTACTTTTTTTATGTCATAAAAGGCAAATGAACAGATGGGTTACCTGATGTTAAGTGATCGCCGCCGTCCATAAATATTTGCAACACCAGGGAAGTCGCAATTACGTTGCCAGCCTGTGTTTGGAGGGGTAGGGGAGGTGGGCCTCCAGCGCTCACTTTGAACGAACGAAACGCATTAATTAAAGCACTGTTACTTCACGGCGGTGTTTCTGTGGGTCGGGTAGTAGTACCCCGGACAAACCGACACATTCATGCTGAAACCAGTAGTAGCTTCCGCGTGGGTCTACCACCTACTAGCTAGCCTATACGGCACCAGAGTCGCTCATCCGACGATGGTGGTGCTCCGCCAATCAGAGCACGTAGTAGCCACGTGAACAGCGTCAGAGTTTGGATACCTATTACAAAAGCCTGGGCGATGGCGCGATGATGTCCTACCGCTTTCTGTTTATTTCAAAACTATTTACTAGTGTACTTACAGCTAGCAACTTATACTATTTTTAGGTGGTAGAGCCACACTGAAGCTATTACTGGTTTCAGTATGAACGTGGAGTAATAGTGCTTGCATTGTTGCGTTTCGTTCGGTCATTGAGAGCGCCGGAGACCCACCTCGTCTCTCCTCTCCTCTCCCCCCATTACCTCCCTAACACAGGCTGGCAAGGGAATTGCGACTCCCCTGGTGTTATTAGTGTCTACGGACGGCGGTGATCATTTAACACCAGGTGACCCGCATGGTCGTTTGCCTCCATAAAAAAAAAACCAAGGAATTTCAAAGTGTTGTTTACTTAAAATTCTACATCTATCTTTATCTGATGTCTCCAGGTTTGAGCAATTGTAACGCGTTGTACGGAGAATATGGTCTCCATGGTAAGGAGGCCAGCGAACTAAAAGCCTACGCGAATCTTCACCTCGAACGCTCATACGAGTATCTGTTGTCTGCTTCATATTTCAACAACTATAAGACGAACAGAGCTGGTTTCAGCAAGTTGTTTAGGAAGTTATCTGATGAAGCTTGGGCGAAGACGATTGAATTGATTAAACACGTTACCATGAGGGGTAAGGCTTTAATTTATGCTAATTAATAATCTCATTATTTTAAACGATCTATACTTGTATATATTTACTAGCCTCTGCCCGCGACTTCGTTCTCGTGGAATAAATACACTAACGCGCAGCAGTTCTCAGAAGGAAAAAACATCCCAATTTTTGAACATCCTCATTGTTGCTCCGCTCCTATTGGTCTTATAGCCTATAACCATCCTCGATAAATGGGCTATATAACAATGAAGGAATTTTTCAAATCGAGCCAGTAGTTCCTGAGATTACCCCCTACAACATCACAAACTCACAAACTTTACCTCTTTATAATATCAGTTTAGAAGTATAGACTATCTGATATGGCCAAGGGTCATGTTGAATAAAAATTGAATTAAAATCATGATAAAGTATTTGGTATTATGAGGTAGTGAGTCTAACTTAAAACTTGGTACAGAAAAAGTAAAGCAAAAAATTTACAGAACATGTGTACCATAAAATTAGCTGGAATTGAAAAATATATATTTTTTTCTTTAACTAAGTTTATAGTAGCTCTCTGACTTCCTTCAGTACTCATTCCATAAAAGAAGTTTTTATATGGAATAGATTAGCATTCAGTTGTAATAAATTAGATGTGATTGATGATTCATAACATATTTTAGTTTGTTAGAATATTCATAGGACTATCTTCAAGTTGACTTGACCCATGGATATATGTAGATATCTGTCTTTCGATCCTTTCAAACCCCTTTTGTCTCAGAATGCGAATACATAGAACCCCCTAGATTAGCCGTTATTATCTGAAAATTATTCGTATTTGGGAATTAGATGTGTGTAATATCCTTAAAAAGCGTCAGTGTCGTTATGTGATAAAAGTGTAGATAGAAGAAAAACAAGTAATCTCTAGTAGTCCGGTGAAGCTGTTAAGACTTTGCTGGGTCAATAGCGTAGACATTTCGAAAAAAAAAAAAAAAAGTCATCTCCAATACCTACTACGTTGTAATATATATTTTCAAAATATCATGTTCTTAAGGTGACAAAATGGACTTCCTACAACGCAGTAGTTACGATAAAGAAGAAGCCAGGACTTATGTCGTCGAAGTTCAAGAGGTGGAAGCTCTCGCCAAAGCTCTGGATACACAGAAAGAGTTAGCGGAACGCGCCTTCGACATCCATCGCGAGGCTGTTAAAACCAACCCCAGCAAGCATGATCCTGAGGTCAGTTGTTGATGCATAACTATATGTGCTTAAATTTCAGGAAAAGGGTTTAAAAAAAAATCGAGACAGCCATAGGAACTGCCGATAGTGGTGAAAACTCGGAACAAAGGTATAACTGGGTTTTCTTTAAATTTAGAAGTCAATTATTGTCTGAATTATTTAAATTTCCTAATTCGTAAATAGAATTTATTAACAGTAGTCTAGTTTTAACATCTATTGCCACTCGGAGCAATAATTAAATACATTTTTATACAGTTTATTAATAAGTTTAACATATGGTGGGCTGCACAAACTTAATACAGGTTATCAATATAACATGTACACAGGTCACAAGCAAATGAAAACTCATTTCGTATTAAAAGATACCTACTATAATTCAAAAGAAAATATTCTGGTGTACAATATAAATCTTACTGAATTTTGTTTATGAACATGGAACAAGGCGATATGACGGTTACCAAGTCCGTTGGTAACACAAACCAACCTAATCTGGAGTTTTTGGCGGGATTTCAGTCTGTCATGTAGTGGATTTTATATTTTATTCATAATCTTATGTCATTTGACTCTATGTCGTGTAAATTTGGTGGTATTTACGTGATATAGTTACTTTGTTGTGCATAAGTGAAGTGAATGACAAATAATACCACGGAGCATGAAATTCTGAGATGCCACAAAAATTCCCTGGAAGGTTCCAGTAAGGGATCCACCATCTTGTTAGAACATTGATTCACACGACGCTTAATATTGAAATGATCGCACAATGCTTGTGATATTATTGATTACGCGACAATGGCAGTAATAATCGGAAAGATTGATTGCCAAAAATAAAGTTAAAAAAGCAACCTAATCTATGGTTGCCTCAATATATTTTGGCAAGATACTTTTATATTATTCATAATGCCTTATAAAAGTAATATATGTTGATTACCGATTCTGACGCGGCCGCGAACGGTCGTGTCCGCGCTCGGGGCGATATTTCGTTATTATTGTGCTACAGTGTATACAGAGTGAAGTGTTCGGCTTTCACCTTGAAGTGCCGATCCGACTGACGTGGCCCACACGTGCGCCGCAGCTGCGTAACACCTGCGTTCTTTTTCTTGAAATTGAGTGAGACCCTTCCTTTGTATATATTTATTGCTTTGTTTATTATATTATATTGGTACATTTATCTGTTTACTCATTAGTTTATCTATTTATTTACGTAGTTCTTTACTGTTTATAGTCGTCATTTCTTTATAACTTTATTTATTTGTTTAGATATCCATTTATTTATTTGTTCTATATCTATACAAATTATTTACCCTGCCTGTCTCGCTAACGTATTTCCTGTATTACTTTCTTCTTCTGTTTATTTTAAACAGCTCTCTTGATCTGCCACCCGGGATAGATCCGTAATTAACCCGTTCGGCGTGCCCCCCTGCCCTTAAGGCAGGGAGGTTGTTTCGCGGCGCCCCCTCTCCTCGATCCACCGCGATGGATCCGCTAGAATTGTTAGACTTGTATCGCAAAAGTCTCCTCGCGAGCGGTATAAACCAGGAAATACTTAATTCAACATATCATAATGTTGCGTCGAAGGCCTCCGAGGGCCATTTCAATATTCTAATCGCGAACTCTTTCGCGACCTTATCGCCGCAGTCTCCTCTAGACGCGCGCGACAAAGGCCTACTAGAGGCCCCGATTCCTAGTTCCAGCTCGGAGACCGGCTCCGAGATGGAGCTAGACGTGACGGCGTCCGCCGAGCCGACCGCGACCGCGAACAAGTCCGCGATTCCCGCGCCTTCTGCGCAAACAGATAAGGACGGTTATACGACCGTCTCATACAATAGGCGTCGTCCGGCTAGCCCGACGGAATCGGGTTCCGTAGGCCCGGTGAAAGTCGCGAATATAGGTGGCGCTCGTGTGCCAGCCCCGGCTATACCGTGTACCAAACCGCGGACGAAAGGACCTAGCTCCGTCCCGCTCACTCCCTCTCAACCTGCGGGCTCCGCAGGTAGGAAGCCGCGCCCCCCGCCTCCAGTCACGATTCAGGACAAGTCCCAATGGACTATGATTTCAAACAGGTTAAAGACCCTTAAGGTAAACTATACGTCCGCCCTGAGTACACCGGCAGGCATTCGCGTAAAATGTCCCACGTCCGAAGAGCATCGCGCTTTGATTCGATTCCTTACGGAATCGAAATTAGCATATTTCACGTTCGCTCTCGAGGAGGAGCGCCTCCTCCGTGTCGTGCTTCGCCGTGTCCCGGCCGAAATCTCGGTCGAGGACATCACTCTCTCCCTTCAGGAGAAGAAATTCCCCGTGCGTGAGGTACACCGCATGTACCACCCACGCACCCGCGCTCCCTACAATATGGTGCTTGTTCTCCTCGACCGGTCGCAGGAGGGCAAGGCCATCTTTTCGCTCACATCTGTGTGCGACCTCAACGGCGTCACCGTTGAGCCCCCACGTAAGACCCATATTCCGTCGCAATGCCATAACTGCCAGTGTTATGGGCACTCGGCAAAGAACTGCCATCTTCGCCCCAGGTGCGTCAAGTGCCTGGGAGACCACGCCACGAAGGAGTGCGCGCGCACTCCTGGCACTCCCGATCCTCCCAGCTGTGTGCTCTGCGGTAACGCGGGTCACCCCGCGAATTATCGTGGCTGTCCCCGCGCGCCGCGCACACAGCGTCCCCGTCAGGCGAGACAGGCGCCCAGGGCGCCTGTAGCCGCCGCCCGCCCTGCGCCTCCACCTCTCATGTCCGTGGAGGCCTTCCCGGGCCTGCCGGGCGCCTCCCGGGCCCCGGTAGCGCCCACGCCCACGACCTCACCGCGCTCGCCACCCTCTGTGCCGCGCGCGGCTCAACCCGGGCGGGCCCCTATGGCACCCTGGGTACCCCGACCTCAGCCTCAGGCTTCTTCTAAGCCTCAGGCGCCGCTGCCACAGGCGGCTTATGCTTCATCATCCTCTCTCTCGGGTAAATTCGACTGGATGAAGCATTTACTCCGTGCACACGACATGAAGGAGGTCCTCGCCTTCTACGCCATCGTCGAGGTAGAAGAGGAGCTAGGTCTCCTCACTGCTCTAGCGCGCTTCCCGGCTATCGGAGCCACCATTCAGCGCATCGCCCGGTCACCCTCTTTTAAATAAATGTTAAAATTCACGGGTCTTAATAAAGTAAAACCACGCGGTCTATGTCTCTCGTTTTTCAATGCGAGATCCCTTCGGTCACAGCGCGATCTAGTAGCTGACTTTTTGCGCGATAGACAGATTGACGTTTTCCTCATCCAGGAAACGATGTTAAAACCGAGTATGCGTAATCCGAGAATCGTGAATTACTGTATAGTCAGGAACGACCGTGTCACCCGCGGAGGTGGCACGTTAATCTATTTTAGGCGTTCGTTGTACTGCATGCCGTTAGATCCGCCCGCGCTAACCAATATGGAAGTGTCAGTGTGTAAATTAGGTATGACCGGTCACTCGAATATTATTTTAGTTTCCGCGTATTTGCCACCAAACAAAGAATTGCTAAGATCCGATTTGCAGGCGCTACTTAATTTAGGAGATTCAGTTATTATAGCGGGGGACCTCAATAGCGGGAACGTTATCTGGAATAGTCCGTGTACCTCTCGTAACGGGAGAATACTCGACGAACTAGGTAGGGTTCTCGCTTTTAACGTCATAGCCCCCTTCGGAACCCACGCACTATCAAGATCATTGCCGACCCACAGTTTTACGTATAGTATACTCTTAAAAAATATCACGCTTCCTGTACGACTCATACAAGTCGTACACTAACTTGATTCAGATGATCGCCCGGTTGTTTTACAGTTAGGTTACAATTCTGACTTCACCCCGACGTCAGTTAGGGTGACTGATTACGCGAAACTCGTTCAATATTTTAAAGAAAATCCGTCGTCTAGTAGTTTAGACAGGATTCCGGACATGTTGGTGTCTAAAGCCGACGCGGATTCGGCCATCGATTCCCTGGTTGATTATCTCCAGACCGCCGTCAGGGTGACCTCGAAAGAGGTACAAGCGGCGAACGATCGCCGTTTTATACTGCCTGACGACGTGAGAGCATTGATCACGGAAAAGAACGCCGCGACTCGAGCTTACGTCGCTTACCCGTCTGTAGAAAATCGCGATCGTTTACGTTTGTTACGAAAAACAGTCAAGTCTCGTATTTCTGAGATCCGGGGCGACAGGTGGGACAGACTCTTGGAGGGTCTCCAACCGTCTCATCTGTCGTACTGGACTCTAGCGCGAACTCTCAAATCAGACATGGTCACTCCAATGCCTCCTCTCGACAGAGGCCCCGGGTTGCCTCCCGCGTTCGATATCATAGATAAAGCGGAATGCCTTGCAGCAAGCTTAGAGAAACAGTGTTCGCCAAACACTGATAACACTGACCCTTCCATCATAGAGTCTATCGAAACAACCGTAGAGCATGCACTCGCGTCTCCTCCGGCGGATACCCTAACCCCGATAACGTTTGACGAAGTTTCGGCCGCCATCAAGCGTCTCAAGCCTAGGAAGTCCCCAGGTCCCGATGGGATCAGGAACGAGGTTCTGAAACTCCTTCCTGATCGCATCATAGCTCTATTGGTCTGCGTCTTCAATGCGGCCATGTCCCAGGGTCACTTTCCAGCCGTCTGGAAAAAGGCCGTAGTGATAGGTATTCACAAGCCCGGCAAGAAAGCTACGCTTCCCGTTAGCTATCGCCCCATTAGTCTGTTAGATACCTTAGAAAAACTTTACGAGCGGCTCCTTCTGAACCGTCTTCAGTTCTCGATTACAGATTTAAAAGTAATACCACCTGAGCAGTTCGAATTTCGCGCCGAACACTCTTGCACGAATCAAGTACACCGCCTCACGGAGTACATTTTCTCTAAATTTAACGCCGATCCGAAACGTAAACCGAAACGCACAATTGCAGTCTTCTTCGATATCGCCAAGGCCTTCGATAAGGTCTGGCACGGAGGGCTCATCCATAAATTATGTAAATCTCGCGTACCCGATAGGTTAATTCATATTATCCGGGATTATCTCACTGATAGAACATTCTGCTTCAGAGTGGATGGTGAACTATCGCTGCCCCACCCGATACGCTGAGGTGTGCCACAGGGCTCCATACTCGCGCCCACGCTCTTCAATCTGTTCATCAGTGACCTACCACGGTCTCGGGGGGTCGAGATAGGTTGTTACGCTGACGATACCGTTATTTACACTTCCGGCTGGCGGTCGGACTTTCTTAGGAAGCGCATCGAAAAAGCCGTTCATACTCTCGGTGAATGGTTTCGTCGATGGCGCATAGAAGTTAATCCCGATAAGAGCGCCGCAATACTCTTCGATCCCACGAAACGCGTTAATAAATTTGAGCCCATCAGGCTATACGGAATCGATATTCCTTGGGTCGAAGAGGTCAAATATCTCGGTGTCACATTAGATAAACATTTAAAGTTCAATTCACATACAGACAGAGTGCGAAACAAAACCGCTATGGTCTTGGGTCGCCTCCATCCGTTGCTTTGTCATAAGAGTAAGATGTCCCTCAGACACAAGCTCACTTTGTATAAGACGTGTATCCGTCCCGTGATGACATATAGCTGCCCCGTTTTTGCGCATATGTCCAAAGATAACTTTCATAAGCTGCAGGTTCTCCAAAATCGTGTTTTACGTAA
Source organism: Antheraea mylitta (assembly GCA_014332785.1). Lineage (NCBI taxonomy): Eukaryota > Metazoa > Arthropoda > Insecta > Lepidoptera > Saturniidae > Antheraea > Antheraea mylitta. Next base: position 85,235 of record JACEII010000092.1, read on the forward strand.
AGTGACCGGTGCTCCGTGGTACATTCGGAGAGTCGATCTCCATAGAGACCTAGAGATTCCTTCTATCTGGGCGTACGTAAAATCACTTACGATTAGTTATTTTGAAAAAGCTGCGAATCATCCCAATCCGTTAGTGGTATCCGCCGCAAACTATGAACCCGTACCTAACGCTGCGCGTTATAAAAGACGTCCGCGATGCATTTTTACCGACCCTCCTGATTTAATCACGTCAGCGAACGATCAGTACCAACCTGTCCCTCGAAACAGAGCGTGCTCACGTCCACGCCCGCGTAACCACAGATCACGCCGCCGTGGTCTGGGGCTTAATTTCGCTCCCGCACACCCGATTAGGCCTCCCACGGCAGCGGCTCAAGCCTAGGTTCGATCCCTCGGTAGGGAGCCCTTGAGTGCGTTGCTTGCGCGATACGGTGACACACAAATATACATCACTGCTACAACACTACACGATCACCCCACACACGTGCAAGCCTACACGCTTACACATGAAAGTGGAAGGGTTTACTTTTTTCCCTTATCGAACTGAAAAACTCAATTTTCCGATAATAAATATATGGAGGAGTTGTTGAGGCGTGTATGCTTGGTACACATATACGTTTCAAGAACTCATACATATATGAATAGTTAGCTAGGTTAGCTAAGATAGGTCGCGATTTTGCATGCAACAGGCAACAGCCAAGCCGCGGTGTGCCGTGCACCCTTGAGCTGTTTGCCAAAATAAAATCGGCTGAGTGCCTCAAGCGCTCGCCTTAGTAGTCCGGTGAAGCTGTTAAGACCTTACTGGGTCAATAGCGTAGACATTTCGAAAAAAAAAAAAAAAAAAATATGTTGAAATTAACTTTTAAGAAAGTTTAAAATTAATAAATAGATTTTTATAGCTTTATTTATTTCAATTTAATCTTTAACTACAAATCTTCTAAATCATTGCTGCCAATTGTCAAATAGGTAATGATATTATAAGTATCTTTTGAGGATTTCAATTTTCTAACAAAATGGTGTACCCTGTTTAGGATTTTCTATGAAGCTTTTGTTGCGTTTGAGAATTCGACTCTGTGGTATTATTTCCCATCCGCTTGTGCAGAAAATCGAACTATATTATTTAAAATGCCAGCAATATTACTAAATATGAAGTAAAGTAACATAAAATTGTGAATCTATACTAGTATTACAAAACTATAGGATTTCTTTGTTTGGTTGAACGCGCTAATCACAGGAACTACTTGGTCCGATCTGAAAAATCCGTTAAGTGTTAGATAGCTCATTTATCGAGGAAGACTATAGGCTATATACCAATAGGAGCGAAGCACCAATGAATAATACTTCGAAATCAGGGTATTCTTCCCTTTTGAAATATTTTAATATGTGTTAATGTATAGCGAGTCGCCTATTCCACGTAGACGAAGTCGCGGGCAGAAACCAGTAAAATATAAACTTAACAACGCATGACAGACTAAGAACCATACACAATACTAAATTTTAAATGTTTTTATAGAGTAATCCGTTAAGTTCTTCATATTAAACTAGCCTCTGTCCGCAACTTCGTTCTCGTGGAATAGATACACTAACACGCAGCAGTTCTCAAAAGGAAAAAACATCCCGATTTTGAAATATTTTTCATCTGTGCTCCGCTCCTATTGGTCTTAGCGTGATGATATATAACCTACTATATATCACTTAACTATTCTCGATGAATGAACTATATAACACTGACAGAATTATTCAAATCAAACAATTAGTTCATGAGATTACAACCTCACAAACTTTACCTCTTTATAATATTAGTATAGATGTAAAAGATTTATCGAATAACTGGCAAAGCTTTACAAATGCATGGTTTCAATTCACAGATCGCTCAATATCTGGAGGAAGAATTCATCGAAGACCACGCAAAGACGATCCGCAATCTTGCCGGTTATACTAATGACCTTAAGAACTTCATGAATGGCAAAGGCCATGATTTGTCGCTGGCTCTGTACATATTCGACGAATACCTCAAGAAAACTGTTTAAATATAAACATTATTATTTTTATTCACAATTCTCCACTATTCTCTATATAATATTTAAAAAAATACCATTTTAGTAGTATTTTATGTTGCAACACTCGATCAGTTGATGTACAAATTTTTAGGTTATGTTCTATTTGTGATTTAACGCCATCTTTGTTTTTTTTATTAATATGTCATTTGAAACTGTGTTATTGTAGTTAGGAATTTATAAGCGGTTTATGTATTAATTATTTTCAAATAAAAATTATACTCTATGATGCAATTTCATTTGATTCCAATTTACATACCAAATATACAGCTCGTTGTTACTAAACTAGCGAAACTCTATGATGGCCGTTTTGACGTTTGTCCGCTGACGATGTTTCGTATTTTTTTATATCATAGGAGGCAAACGAAACCGCCATCCATAGACACCAGCAATACCAGAGGAGTTGCAAGTGTGTTGCCAGCCGGTGTTGGTAGGGAAGTGGAAGGGTAAGGGAGCGAAGTAGGCCGTAGGCGCCGTCACTGACCGAATGAAACGCAACAATGCAAGAACTGTTACTTCACGTCGGTTTTCTGTGAGAGGGTGGCAATACCCCGGACGAGCCGACCCATTCATGCTGAAACCAGTTATAGCATTAGCATGCCTCTACCACCTACATAAATAAATTTACAACTACGTTAGGAGCAAACAGGTTATACAATTTTAGAAAAATATCACTGCATTAAATTCGACGTTGTAACTCCCAAATGAAACTTCAGAGACCGTTTTGTAATAATACTAGATAATTGACAAAAGAAAAGGAGATATCAGTATGCTTAAGTACCCCTAAGTTTGTTAATATAATGATCTTTACGTCAGCAAAGTTGCTGATTTACAAAATTTTTCAGAATAAATAAATAATTTAACTTTATACATATTAAAATTGATATAAGTTTCATGCTTTCATATTATTTAGTTACATTTTTAAATCAATTATTGTATAAACTAGCTTTCTAATATTATTGTAATTACTATGCTGTACCTCCTTTAAAAGATACAAAGAAATTCAGCAATTATTACAAATAAGTCAAAAATATACATACTTGGTTATAGACTTTATATTTTTTTTTAATAATAAATCTATACTAATATATAAAGCTGAAGAGTTTGTTTGTTTGGTTGAACGCGATAATCTCAAGAACTACCGATCCGATTTGACAATCTCCTTCAGTGTTAGATAGCTCATTTATCGAGGATGGCTATAGGCTACATATCATCACGTTAAAACCTATAGGAGCGGAGCACTAATAAAGAGTATCTCAAAATCGGGCTATTTTGAGAGCTTCCGCTGCGTGTTACCGTCAGTATTATATGCGTTGCCATGGTAACATAATAACATTCTCTCGCAAATATTTTCCGAGTCTACTTTGTGCTGCTATTCAAAAAGTTTATTCTACGTTAGTTTTGTTTCCAATTTTTGATTATACGTGGTACGTTTATATCGCAAGCATTTTCAAAGTTTATTTTGTGTTGTTATTCAAAAAGTTTAATAGTAATAATATTCATCCAATAAGACAGGCGAAGGAATTAATGCATACTGCCAAGTCTGAAGTTTTTTTTAAACTATATTTTTGGCAATCAATCTTTCCGATTATTACAGCCATTGTCTCGTAGTCAATAATATCACAAACGTCGCGCGATCATTTCAATATTAAGCATTGTGTGAATCAATCAATATTCTGACAAGTTGGTGGATCCCTTGCTAGAACCTTCCAGGGAGTTTTTGTGGCATCTCCGTGGTATTATTTTGCATTCACTTTACTTTGCACAACAAACTAACTATATTACGTAAAACACCACCAAATTTGCACAATATAGAATCAAGTAAAAAAGGTTATGAATAAAATATAAAATACACAGCATGACAGACTGAAATCCCGCCAAAAACTCCTCAAAAGGTTTATTGTAGGTACGTTACTTTTGTTCCCAATTTTTTGTTTTGTGATATATTACGTATTATAAAAATAAAGTGTGTGTATATAATATTAAAATAAATACTTTTTGGTGAATACATACATATATCTGTGGTGCTACAAATATCAACATTTTTTTTAATGCTGTCGATATGTCTGTTTCTTTATTATTTTTCTTTATTTTATAATCTCTGAAACGGCTGGATCTTTTTTTTTCTCGAAATGACTACGCTATTGATCTAGCAAGGTCTTAACAGCTTCACCGGACTTCTAAGGCGAGCGCTTAGGGCACTCAGACGATTTTATTTGACAACTAGCTCAAGACTGCACGGCACGCCTTGGCTTGGGCTGTCGCCTGATTTGTGCAATTCGCGAATTATCTGAGCTGACCTAAGCTAACTATTTATACATATATGAGTTGTTGGAACATATATGTGTACCAAGCATAAATACCTCAACATCTATATATATTTCGTATCAGATAACTTTCTAAACTATTTCAGTTCGATAAGGGAAAGAAACAAAACCTTTCCACTTTCATGTGTAAACGTGTATGCGTGCATGTGTGTGGGGGTGATATGTGTAATGTTGTTGCAGTGATGTAAGATTTTGTGTAACTGTATCCTACGAGTAGCGCACTCAAGGGCTTCGCGCCGCGGGAACAGACCTAGGCTTGAGCCGCTGCCGAGGGGGGCCTAATCTGGTAATGGCGGGATCTATTTGAACGGTTTTTTTTTCTTAGAAATGACTACGCTATTGACCTAGC
>JACEII010000092.1:104964-121308 GCA_014332785.1 Antheraea mylitta
ACGTATTAAAAATACTCCTATGTTAAGACACATCACATAAAAAGTTAGACACTCGCAGTATTCTAGGATATGACATTGAATCGTCACATTTAACATATATATGTATATGTATATATATATATATATATATATATATAAGCATCACAGAGAACTTAAGTTAAAGTTCTATGACTTCCAAAAGTATAGCTACAATCATGTAAATAAAATAATAAACGTACTCGTAAGTGCAATGAACGGTAACCAAAAGCTACAATGGGCGACCCGGAGTTAATAACTTTCGATAGTAAAACGGGCAATAATGAAACTAAAATCACCAGACTGTAATTGGCACTGTGCTTTAACATAGACGCGTAGATGATTGTGTATAATTTTTGTATTTTTTAATTATTTATTGTATTTATAATTCAGTCAAATATATATATTTTTTTATTATTGTTATTTTATTCTGCAGGTCCGCACCTTTTTCTGCTTACGCCTAGCGTATTGTATACGTAAAAAATCGTATCCGTGGGAGTATTTTTTTTATTAGTATGTTATTAAATATTAACTGTTCAATTATTATTGACTATTTTTAGTTTAATGACGTTACTGTTTTTATAGCGCTTGCATTTCCAATTGTTATGGCCATATTTAGGTTGTAATCCACTAGTCAAATATTAAGCACCTGTTTTTTTTAATTGATTTAGAACGATAATCGAGCGTAGAGTGTCCTCCAGAAATATTGCTACTGTCTATACAGTCATCTGGTATATATCCTAGTTCGACTTCCAGATGACATTCACAATATTTTCAAATATTTTACTGATTTCTAGTAGTGTTTTTTTATACAGGCAATCTATACCTATATTTATAGGCAAGTCATAGTATTTTAAAATAATAGTTTGGGGTGTAAGGGGTGTCGAATAACATCATAAGACTTGAGACACCCAAGCCAACCTCACCACTTGCACCACGTGCTTACCATCAGGCATAGTGCAGTCACTTTGCCGTGCTACAATAAAAAAAAAAAGTTCTACCCTGAAGCTATACAGCAATTTCTCTTATAATTTAATTGTTATTATTATTTAATGTGATACTTATTCGCTATATATAATACATTTAACGCTGTGTTCAAGTTCAAATAAAAACAGAATTATTTGCACTGATCAGACAAAACATACATAGATCTATCTACATATAGGTATACATGATAAAGACGTTATGTTTTTTTTTTAATTATAAATCAAATAAAATAAATCATAGATCAGTATTTACAAGTTATCAAAAGAACATCGTTAATTAAACAATATCGTTTGATTTGAACACTCAACATTACCTACATGTTATTGACTAGGTTCAGTTATAACTGCATTTATCTTTGTGAGTGCTTAAACATTGGTAAAAGCTACAGCGACCACTTAATATTAAATGGATCAAACGTCTGTTTATATGACAGATACGACCTTTACTTATATACGAATATGATATCTTTAAAACGTTGTAATATTTATATCAAAAATATATTTTTTATTTATTTAATACTATTAAACATTTCTAAATACATTTTCGCAGTTTCTGGGAAATTCCTAATTTCCTGTAAATATTTTCTCAAGTTTTTTTTCGACCTAACCCCTGAAATATGTTATAAAGTTGGCAGCACCGGGTAATATCGTTTTTGACACTTCACCTGTCAAGCATATACAAGACGAGATTTTATTGTTTTTTTTTTTCTCGAATTGACTACGCTATTGACCTAGCAAGATCTTAACAGCTTCACCGGACTACAAAGATTTTATTGTACTATAGTCTCGCTTGTCTTTTATATATATATTTCTTCTGTACGTGTGATGTCACTGAACTCCTCCAAAACGGTTGGATCGATTTTGATGAAATTTTGTGTGCATGTTCCAGTCGATCTGAGAATGGTTTGGGCTAACAAATGGGCCCGGTATGTGGCGCTATGGTTGACTTTTAGGAATTTTTTTGTTTAAATTATCAAAGCAGGACAACGTCCGCAGGTACTGCTAGTAAAAGTATATCTTTACGTGAATATTGACTAGTTTTCAAAACCAATGGTCATATATATTCCAATAGTGTTTCGTTTTTTTTTATATTTTACTTAAAATGGTGGCTGTCTTGCCAGAACTTGCCAGGAAGATTTTATCGTGTTTCAGTCAAAAACTCCCCCGAGAGAGATGGTACAAGGTATGACTTAAAAGGAGCGTAGCTGGTGGCTTAGAATATTGAAAGTGTAAAATGGCGACGCCGAGAGGTAAAATTTTTTAGTCTTATTTTTGGAAATTAATCTTTCAAATTATTACTGCCATTGTCGCGTAGTCAATAATATCACAAGCGTCGTGCGATCATTTAAATATTAAGCGTCGTGTGAATCAATATTCTAACAAGATGGTGGATCTCTTATTAGAATCGAAGGAGTTTTTGTGGCATCTCAAAATTTCATGCTCCGTGGTATTATTATTTTCCATTCACTTCACTTATGCACAATAACAAAAGATAATGAATAAAATATAAAATCCACTACATGACAGACTGAAATCCCGCCAAAAACTCGGGTAGAATTTGTAACAGTGGACGGGGAGGGGGGAGGGTGGGGGGTATCTACCGGCGCTGTACGTTCGCGGGGTAAGCGGGGGGGAGTGCAGGACGCGGTACCTGCTGTTGCTGCAGAACCGCTTGCTGTTGTAGAGCTGCCTGTTGTGCTGCCGCTGCGGCCGCCATCTGCTGTGCCTGCAACCGAAACATCAGCATTTTTACGCTGTTTTCCGTATTGGAACCTTCTTTGGTCGCATTGAGAGCTATGGTAGGCAACAAATAAGTTTAGTTTCGCGTCATGACATGCTACTAAGGTTGACCGAGCGTATTACGCTTGTACGGGTTGCGTAAGACTAGCAGCTTGTAGTATAGGAGACTGTGTACACTTAATACTGATATTTTGAAGCTTTTTTTTTCGATCTGACTACGCAATTGACCTAGCAAGGTCTTAACAGCTTCACCGGACTACATTTATATATTATATATTTTGAAGCTCACCATACTTTTGATTGATTAATAGACTTTATAAAAATGTATATTGCTCCGAGTGCAAATAAATATGAAAATTACACTAATGCTAATAATTTCAACGAACAAATTATGAAACCCAAAAAACAAAATAAATGTGTTCTCTTTTGATTTTTTTTTTATCGAAGCACCACATAGTGACTGCACTATGCCTGATGTTAAGCATAGTACAATCCAAAAACATCGGCAACCACCCAGAGACAGATTATCCATCGCCGGTCGCCGCTGTCATGCCGGCCATAATGACGAAAGTCGCCCGGTACTGGATATGCACAGGCTGATCCCGAAACGCGACACGCAGAAGCGAGTCACTATGACGGGCTTTTTCGCCATATGCATGGTGGTTGCGACCCAGTCGGGCTGTAAACCCTACCACCCCGCTTTCGCCATTGCCTCGTTCGTTGATCAGCAGGGTGCACCACGTGCAGGTGAGGTTGGCTTGGGTGTCTCAAGTCTTAAGATGTTACTCGACACCCCTTACACCCCATAATTGAATATTTTCATATTCATTATAGTGTAAATGACAATATTTAAATTCCAGGATTTGTTTATTAAAATTATTAACATAAGTGTGGTTTGTCATATCTATTGGGACTCGGAGAAATAACTATCAAACGAATAATCAATCAAACGTATGAGCTGCAAATATCCATATTACCCGTACACAGGCTCCTATACTACACATCGCTAGTCTGACGCTAGCCGCGCAAACACAATACTGTCATGCTTACATAGCATGTCATGATGCAAATTATAAACTTTTTTTGTTAACTTTATTTTTGGCAATCAACCTTTCAGATTATTACTGCCATTGTCGCGTAGTCAATAATATCACAAGCGTCGTGCGATCATTTCAATATTAAGCGTCGTGTGAATCAATATTCTAACAAGATGGTGGATCCCTTGTTAGAAACTTCCAGGGAGTTTGTGTGGCATCTCAGAATTCATGTTTCGTGATATTCTTTTCCATTCACTTCACTTATGCACAATAAACTAACTATATTACGTAAAACGCCACCAAATTTACACAATATACGAGTCAAATAACACAAGATTATTAATAAAATATAAAATCCACTACATGACAGCCTGAAATCCCGCTAAAACTCCAATTATAAACTTATTTAATGCCAAAAATATTGAACACATTATTCTACTGTAGATTATCTATACCTCTTTACTAATATTATAAAACGGTAAAGTTTGTGACGTTGTAGGGGGTAACTTCAGGAACTACTGGTCCGATTTGAAAAATTCTTTCAGCGTTATATAGCTTATTTATCGAGGAAGATTATTTGCTATATACAGTCACATTAAGACCAATAGGAGCGGAACACCAATGAAGAATGTTTCAAAAGCTTCCACTGCGTATTAGCCTTAGCCCAAAGTAACTATCCCACGCGGACTAAGTCGCGGGCAGAGGCTAGTACATAATAAAAGCATTGAAAATGAACATCTTCGACTAGTGTTATATACGTATATATATATATTAGAGTGGCCCAAAAAAACCGACTATTTTTTTTTTTGAGTCTCGGGTGAAAATATGTTAGTTTTCGATGTTTTAAGAGCCCTCTCCAAAAGACAGCTCAAAAAAAAATTTTGAAGAGGTCACTCCAAATTTTTTACAATTTCCAAAATCGTCAAAAATTGATTTTTTTTTTATATTATTTTTCTCATTATTTTACTTTTTTCTACAAGAAAAATGATAAAGATCCTGAAAATCTCAAGTCGAAATTTTAATATTTAAAGGTCGCAAGAAAAAAAATATCAAGTTCGTTAATATTCATATTCAGAAGCTCGAAAAGATATAAAGTACTTGTCTTGGAAACCTTGAAAAATTTGGAGCGACCTTTAAATATTAAAATTTCGACTTGAGATTTTCAGGATCTTTATCATCTTTCTTGTAGAAAAAAGTAAAATAATGAGAAAAATAATTTAAAAAAAAAAAACGATTTATGACGATTTTGGAAATTTTAAAAAATTTGGAGTGACCTCTTAAATTTTTTTTTTGAGCTGTCTTTTGGAGAGGCTCTTAAAACATCAAAAACTAACATATTTTCACCCGAGACTCAAAAAAAAAATAGTCGGTTTTTTTGGGCCACGCTAATATATATATTGTGTGTAATTGTAGGCAATAAATCTGACCTGAACGCTTTGCTGGACGGTGCAAGGTTGCTGCCGCGGGGAGGACGCCTGCTGAAGAGGTGTCTGAGGAGCCTGCTGCTGACACTTATTATACACCGTATGTCCCTGTTTAAAAATATCTTCTATACATATAATAGGAAGTACTTGGGCGACAGAGCCTAGCTCGGTTCTTGAAAAACATTTTAAAATTAAAATAAACTGGTTTGCCTTATAAAATTAACATTTTCTCACAAAAATAAAAAAATATATATCTCTTCTGCTGTCACTCGGATTCGAACCGGGGTTAGACGGATTTTCGAAGCAACCAATTTCTATCTGAGCTATTTTTGTTCTGACAGCGCCGGCGAAATTTACCTTCATATTTTAGCTATGTTTTTCAATGCCTTAAATATCAGTAAAAAAAGTTTTCCATGAATAAAATCTAGCTAGATCTATTTATCGTCCCTGAAACTACCTACATACTAAATTTCACGGAAATAGATGACGCCGTCTCCGAGTTCCTGAATATATACAAATATAAAAATATACAAGAATTGCTCGTTTAAAGGTATTAGATAGATTATATATTGCTAATCTTGGATTTTTTTTCTTTTTTTTTATAATAGGAAGCAAATAAACAGACGGGTCACCTCATGTTAAGTGATCACCGTCGTCTATAGACACTTGCAACACTCAAGTAAACGCAAGTGCGTTGCCTGCCTGTATTTGATAGGAGAGGGAGGGGAGGAGAGTCTCCGGCGCTCTCACTGACTTAACGAAACGCAACAATGCGTGCACTGTTACTTTACGTCGGTGTTTCTGTGTGTCGAATGTTAGGAGGTGGTAGTTCATGCTGAAACCATTTATAGTATCAGCGTGCCTCTATCACCTCCTTGAAGAAATAATAAAAATACAATTGAATCATTTTGAGAAATGTCCGTCTCTTTTATATAAACATGCATCATTGCTCAATTACTGGGTTCACGATAAAACCTCACCAAGAAAATTACAAAGCATATCCTCGAGTAACATATAGTCTTGGTTTAATTAAAATCGACGACGCGACTTAAGTACGAGAGAAAAGTAGATAAGTAAATGGACTTAATACATTCAGATGACTTCATTAATCACTGTTTTTTTTGGAACGAAGTTCCTTATGGCAGGCTTGGAGGAGATAGGGATTTTGCTGCGCGACCGAACTGAAATAAATGTGATAGTAAAACCGTAACGAAAAGTGCATGGAATAAAACCGTTAGATGAGACGTGCGCAGGCGCGACAGTCGTATACACAAGCGAGTAGTGTATAATACCTTTTTATTTCTCCTTTTTTGTAATTATTTCTATTTCTATGTAATTTTATGTTGTCAAACAAAAATAAAGAGACATATTTTGTTATTTTAATTGATAATTTGAATTACTATTACATAAAATTGAGCACGATTTTTTTTTTTTGCAAATTGTGTCGATTCAACTTTAGCCGAAGGAACTTCGTTCCTACCTGGTGTCCCACGACACCGCATTCTTTTTTTTATATTAGATTTCACGCGGACGGAGTCGCGGGCATAGCTACTCGTATTTTTTTTGCTTCCAAATTCCCCTAAATGCTATACACCTTCCCTATAAGTCATACCCCACTATAGATAATCAAATCGGGGTTATGTTACCTGCAAATCTGCGAGCAAACTCTGCCACTGGGATATCTTGTCGTAGTGTCGCCTTAAGAGTTCGTCCTTCCGTTGTAATTCGCATTTCAGCTCATTGTTATCTTCTTTAACCAGCAGTTCAGGTTTCATAGCTGATAATAGGAATCTGGAAGAATTAAACCAACCACATGTTAAGAATGTTATTACAAGAACAAAAATGAAGATGATTTTAATACGACTTTTGCTAAGCACTGTCTAAATGTAAAACAGCATTGAATCCACACTCCAAATCTTTATTACAAAAAAACTCGTTTTAGTGCTGTCTAACTAAAAATCCGGTTGCGTAAAAAACACAATGAACTATGAATTGCATTCGTTCACTTCAATCTTATCATTCAAAAACGTTCCATTACATACAGAAATTTTGTGAACAATTTCAATTCATGAATAATATTTGTATTCAGTTTTTCGTTTATAAAATTTACTTATTTTTAATTAAATTAGTTATCATTATTGTGGCATTTATTTAAACGAAAATTATTTAATTATTGTAACTAGTGGGCGTCCAGTGGTCGACATTGGACCATAGTTAATTGATTCTTTAAAGTTTGAACCTTATTAGGGTTCTTTTGTCAAAGGGTATACTTCTATAATCAAAGGTTTCATCATGGTTACTCAGTTATTTGCCGTTTGACATGATCTTTAATTACATAAAAATAAAAAAAAAATCTATGTGTAAATGAAAATTAATTATAAATTTGAAACAAAAATCACGTGGTAAAGCTCTCAAATTTTAACCAAACATAACTTTAAGGAAATAAAGAAATTTATCGCAACCCATGACACAATTTACAATTAATTTTACACGACACCATGGGTGAGTGGTATTTCTGGGTGATATTGAATTAAATGTAGTCTGTTCTCAGTTCAGTTGTGTAAAATTCGAGTAGTAGTGTGAGTAGTGCATGTTTTAATTAATTTAATGTACTTCTAATGCATTTTATATAAAATAAACAGCTTTCTGCAATTCTCCGCCATATAAACTTTAACTATGCCAAATTTCAAGTTCACCCGTTGAGGGGAAATAGGTTAAAAAGGGGTACAATTTTTTTGCTTCACGTATTAATATATAGATAAGCAATTTATAATATTCATATGTTACGTCAAAGTGCATGAGATCGAGTAACAGTTGATATTGTCAGATTCATATCTTGTCAAATATCAACAACGTCACATATCACCAGTTATGATTAAATTGTGAAACTCTAAAATTATCTAATTTATTTAATTTTTCCAAATTAATGATACCTACGAAATTCATAATTTATTACGAAACGTCTTTCGCCGGTAAATAGAAATACAATAAATCGCAATATTAAAATGAGAACTGTCAACTTAGACAAGTGTTAGATAATATTTAAGAATTTTTCTTAATTGTAGACAAGGATAAGATACTCTTTTGTAATAAAACTTTTTTAAAGTAAGTATTCAATACTTTTTTTTTATAATAATACGAATTTTATTTGATATTGATATGGTCAATATAAAATGTTGTTACGTTATCTAATTACGTAATAACTTACGACAGAAAGCCCCTTAAGTAGAGACTTAATAAAGTAAATGACTTGGTATTACATGGATTTCATAACTTTTTACTTTATAAGAACTGAGTTACGACGCACCCAGGACTGCACCGCGGCGCGATCAAGATATCCGAGTGCCACCATGGCACCTCTGGTGGTACGAAGAAAAAAGGCCCTTCTCAGGGCCACCTGACGACCTCACGCACGAACACGGACACCGATCAAGCACAACCGACGACCCACGCTACGACTACTGGATTACCCCGAGTTGAGCATCGCCCTCAACCGGCTTCCTCGGACGCCGATATCTCGGCGACACCCACGCAGAACCTGCCAACCACAGCACCTGCGTAGGACAAGCTCTCACCTGCGAAGCAATATGAACGCGATCTCATAATGGTTGCGCATTTGGTGGGGACAGGATTCGTGGAATGAACAATCAGTACCAGCCTGTCTCTCCAAACAGAGCGTGCTCACGCCCACGACCGCGTAACCGCAGATCACGCCGCCGTGGTCTGGGGGTAGATTTCGCTCCCGCAAACCAGATTAGGCCTCCCTTGGTAGCAACTCAAGTCTAGGTTCGATCCCTCGGCAGGGAGCCCTTGAGTGCGTTACTTGCGCGATACAGTGACACAAAATTTATATCACTGCTACAACACTACACGATCACCCCCACACACGTGCACGCCTACACGCTTACACATGGAAGTGGAAGGGTTTTTTTTTTTTCTTTATCGAACTGAAAAAACTCTAATTTTTCGATAAAAAATTTATGGATGGGTTGTTGAGGCGTGTATGCTTGGTACACATATGCGTCTCAACAACTCAAACATATATGAATAGTTAGCAAGGTTAGCTAAGATAGGTCGTCGTCTCTGAAAAAATGATCCAATGGATGGCCCTAGCACTCAGGATTCAGGAAGCCGAAATCGAAAAGAAGGCCCTAGCCGACGCAGATCAGCATGCGTTGCGGCTAGCGATCAAAGGGTTTCTGGTTCCCCCAGAATCCCTTCGACAAGAAGTTCCGCTCAGTCCCCTTGGAAGAGCCAACAAGAGGCTCCAGGAGGACCTAGAGTACCTGGAAAGGCGAGTGTGTCGACGAATCAACATTAGCCAAACCCCGAGCAACGTGGCACCTGCACCACATCCGCAGAGACAACCGGAACTAGCTTCACAAACATCAATTACCCGTTCTACACCCCGTTGCACCGTTTCAAGCTCTCCGATGTCCAGGGCGACCTTGAAAACGCAACCGACGGCCTTGGCCGTGACCCAGAAACCCAATTTGCTGACCCAGAAACCCACTGCTATGCGAAACCCACCGCCACGGCGGACGACTAAAACGAGCAGCGATACCAGCGCTAGTATGCCTAGTGACGAGCGGTCCTCGTCACGGTATAGCCGCTCACAAGACCCCCTGCCAACGGCGATCAGCGGTAACAAAGGCGCTAGTGTGTCGAGTGACGACCTGTCTTCGTCTCAATATAGCCGTGAGAAAACCTACGCAGTGGTGACATCTGCGTCGAAAACGACGCAACAAAGCTATACCTCGCGAGAGCCTCGGTCTGATAACCAATCAGAGGCAAATATCGAGACAAGAACCGCTGGTATAGCCTCTAGTTCCGAAACTCCCCGGGATAGCGCCACCGATACCATGCCTGCGGAACCTCAAAAAAGGGCAAAATATCCTCCACTGGTGGTCGAACGTTTGCCGCAGTGGACAAAACACTTCGAGACCATGTCTCGTGTCCTTGGCTGAGCACCGAACGCGCGCCTCTTTGGTGCAGGGTTGCGCTTTTTGCCTGAGGACGACATAGAATACCGCACTATACAAAACTACCTTTGCGAGTTAGAGAAAAAGGAAAACGTTGCGTGGTTTTCCTACTTGCTACCCTCTGAGATGAACTTAAGGGTAGCGATCAGAGGGCTTCTTACCGAAACTGACCCGGAGGAAATTATTGAAGACCTGAAGAAGAGGGGCTTCGAGCCGGAAATTGCAAGTAACATCAGGGCGCGCGGCGATCACCCGGGTAGCGTATTCTACGTCTCGCTGCGAAGAACTCCCGACTTAATTCCTAATATTTATAAGCAAGATGAACTCCTCAGGATGAAAGGAAATAAAATCGAGGCCTGGCGGGGGAAGACTGGCCGCGCCCAGTGCCATAAGTGCCAACAATTTAGGCACAGCTCGCACAATTGCCACAGAAAACAGGCCTGCATACGATGCGGCGGGCCTCATTTTGCGGCCAACTGTGACCGGCCAAAAGAACAGCCTGCAACATGCGCTAACTGTGGCGGACCGCATCCTGCCAACCACACCCAGTGCCCTGTCCGAAAGAAGGAGGCACGCAACAAGCGGGCGAGCATAGTGGCTCGGACCGGCAGGAAAGCGCAAGCCCTCCCGGAACGCAACGACGTGGTGGAGGAGGCACCGGCGTCGTTTATGGGGCCGGCAAACGCGCCGGTGCAGCGCGGGGCGACTACCGCTGCTAAGAAGCGCGCAAAAAAGAAGAAAACCAGCGCCACAAAGATGGCTCAATCAACCCAGCTTGCACAAAAGCTGGACGTTCTATCTCAAACAATCGGGACGATTAAAGGTCTCTTAACCGCGCAGGAAGGTGAAGGAGGCCAGACTGCTGCTCTCAGAGGACTCGCGAACATCCTATCTCTCAATGGATAATACACCTCTGAGAGTAGCACATTGGAACTCCCATTCCCTCACAGGGAAAAGAAGATTGACTATCCATTTTCTCAGAGAACATCGAGTTGACATTATGTTCATCTCGGAAACATTCCTGAAAGTAACAGATGTCCTGAAGATCCCGAACTTCACAATATATAGGAAGGACGAAGTCACGGCCGACGGGGCTGCTTATAGGGGGCTCGCACTTCTCGTCAGAGACAAAGTTCTGCACCAGTGCATCCCGCATAAACATTACCAGTCGCTTTATGCTCTGGGTGTACTGGTGAACATAGCCGGCCAGACTACCAGACTATACGCCGCCTACAGACGACCCACCGACACATCGCCACATTAAGAGCCGATCTCGAGGACATCCTAGTACGGCCACTCGAGCCGACGATTATAGCCGGCGACATTAACATAAAGCACCGGCACTGGAACTTCCTCAAGACGACGTCGCTGGGCCAACATGTACTCAAGCATTCGGAGGACTATGGCTATGAGATTGTCGGCCCAGATACGCCCACGCACCATCGCGGACCCAGATCGCGCGACGTGATCGATATCGTCATGTATCGCGGCCTGACTAGCCCGCCCACGCAAACTGTTCTCCCGGACCTACCATCAGACCACAGGAGTGTCTTCTTGGAATTTTACGTCGCACCAACAAGAATATGCCTTACTGCTCCACAAAGACAGTTCTGTTGGAACGTTTCCGGGAAGAACTGGCGCAGAGAACACCAACTCGACAAATGATGACCGCAGACGACGTCGAAGGGATGACGAACGACATCACGAGGTACTTCCACAACGCCGCGGAAGTGTCGTCACACATCAGAGAGTCGAGTGACAGGAGACCACCCCTTCCCCGTCACACCAAAGACCTCATCGACGAGAAACGGAGAACCAGAGTTCAATGGCAGAATACCCGTTGTTCGATTTTGAAAACACGCCTCAACTCGTTGGTGACGCGCGTTAAGCTCGCACTAGATGACCACGCGTCTAAATCATGGGGCGCGTATGTCGAGAGCTTACGAGATCATCCTCCTTCGGTGCATCGCCTATGCCGATCATTATCCTCGGCACCCAAGAAATCGCACCCGCTTCAGGGAGAGGACGGTTCGATGAAGTTCACCGCTGAAGACAGGGCCGAGATATTCGCCGCGTACTTGGCGGCTCAATTTCAGCCCAATTCTGTCTCCGATCACCAACATAACGCAGAAGTTATGCGATTCCAGCTATCCCGTGAAGGAGAAGACACAGAACCCGAGAACCATCTCTTCGTCTCGCCACGCGCAATACAGAGAGAGATTAAAACCAAAAAAGGCCCCTGGAATAGACGGGATAACGAATTCCATGTTGCGTCACGCACCGTATAAGACCGTCGCGGCGCTGACGCGACTGTATAAAGGAATCCTGAGGGCAAATTACTTCCTCAGTGAGTTGAGACTAGGGGTGGTAATAATGATACCGAAGCAGGAGAAAAACCTTTTCGAACCAGATGGCTATAGACTCGAGAGACTTGTTCTGAGCATGCTGAAGCCCCATATCACTCTGAGGAAGGAGCAGTTTGGGTTTCGTGAGGAACATTCCACGACCCTACAGCTGACAAGGGTGTTTAATACTTTTGTCGAAGGCCATAACAAGAAACAACACGCCGCCCTTGTGTTACTTTACATGGAAAAGGCCTTCGACAAAAGGAGGATAGGAAAATCAGAGTGAGAGTCGAGAGCGAGATGTCCAGAGAAGTCGCGGTGAAGGTGGGAGTGACTCAAGTCAGCTGCCTATCGCCGCTGCTGTATGCCCTATACACCAACGACATCCCCGCGGTCGACAAAGCACAGATAGCCTTATTTGCCGACGCCACGGCCTACTGGAAGACATCCATCAATAGATTGAAAGCCGCAGAACTTCTACAACCCACGCTCGACGCTCTTCCCGGCTAGCTCAGCAAATGGCGGCTTGCAGTGAATGTCGAGAAGAAGCAGGCCTTTCAATCGAGATACGCCAAGAAGGCAACCCCCCCCCCCCCCTCTGACACACCAGGGGCATACCCTACCATACATCAATGATAAAATACCTCGGAGTGGTTATAGACAGGGGCTTGACATTCCGCAAACATGTTGATAACATCATCACGAAGTCAAGGGTGGCGAGGAGAGTGCTATACCCGGTGCTAACTTCGAAACTACCCTGTTAGCTCCGGCTTAGTTCGGTTGCGTATCTGAGACCCATAGACGCAGAGTACGAGCCCAACAGAACATAACGTTGAGAACGATTGTCGGAGCCCCACGGTACGTGAGAAACGCGGCTATCGCTCGCGATCTGAAAATAGAGAACCTAGAAAACTTTATAAGCAGCCTCGCCACGAACATGTTTCGGAGAGCTGACTCATCGGCGCACCCACACCTAAACATTGCGCCGATTCACACCAGACCTCACGATGAAGAGTCATGAATGAAAATTGACAAAAAACAGGTACGAACGCTCACCCGCACATCTGAGCGGGAATGAGCGAGACGCGCCGCAGAAGGCCATATGGAGACAATAACTCCAACCCTAGACACACCCTCATAGGACGGTGGCGAAAAATTTTCTCCACTAGAGGGTTCGCCCTGAGACGGATTCCCTGCACCCCCACTCAAAGGGGCGCGAGAAGAGCTCGAGTCGAGCAAGACTACACTCTTGTAGTCATTCTTTCTGAATATACATATATTGAACTGTCCTAGTATAAATCTTGTTAGTGTTTTGATTAAATAAATAAATAGCCACTATTTCCACTGATATTCAAAGTACCATTTCACAAAAAAAAAAACAGCGGAACAACGAACAAAAGGAAACCCCAAGGCGACCATAATTTTTTTTATCTCCGACAAAGACTTAAGCGGCCTTTTGTCTTCTGACAAACAACTCAAAAGCAAACCTTGTAAAACTCTTTAAAGAATTCCAAGATCGTCAAGGTTTTATTTTTTTAACTAAGAACTTTGTTCTTAACAAAATATTTTTTTGCCTTCATTTTACCTGTACTCCTTGTGGACGGTTTTTATTTTATTGCAGCTCTACCACAGCCACTTCACACTTCTAAACGTTTCATCGATTTTAAATTCCATTATATTTTATCTTTATTTCTTAGACTTATGGAACTACTTGTTGGTGGTAGTGCCACGTTGAAGCTCTTACTGGTTTCAGCATCAATGTCCGATACATTCGACCCCAGTACTACCACCCAACCCACAGAAACATCCACGTGAACGTAACAGTGCACGCATTGTTGCGTTTCGTCCGGTCAATGAGAGCGCCGGAGGCCCTCCTCTTCTCACTTTCCCCCAAACACAGGACGGCAGCCATTTGTGACTCCCCTGGTGCTGCTTGTATTTATAGACTTCGGTGGTCACTTAACATTAGGCGAACCGCCTGTCTGTTGGTCTCCTATGATATAAAAAAGGAACGGTGTAATAACTGCCACCGTTAACAAAAGGAGCACATCTAAGATGCAAAGCATAAAATTAGTCTTCAATAATGATTGTTTGTAGCTTGCTCTGTAAACATTATTGAATTGGGTCTCGAATAATGTAATGTCATGAGTTTTTAGCGGGATCTTGGAATGCCATGTAGTGGTCTTTATATTTTATCCACAATCTTGTGTTATTTGGCTCTATATTGTGTAATGTTGGTGGTGCTTTACGTAATATAATTTGGTTAATGTGCACAAGTGAAGTGTATCGAAAACTCCCAACAAAAACTCCCAAGAGAGTTCCGCTCCGCTTCTATTGATCTTAGCGTGATGATATATAACCTATAATCATTCTCGATATATGCGCTATATAATACTGAAATAATTATTCAAATCGGACCAGTAGTTCCTGAGATTACCCTCTACAATGTCACAAACTTACAAACTTTACCTCTTTATAATATTAGTGTAGATTGCAGGCCAGGCGAACGTTATCCCGCCCTAATTTCAAGAATACCTTAACAAATGATATACCTAAACCTTCCTCATGGATCACTATATATATTGGTGAAAACCGCATGAAAATCCATTCGGTAGTTTTTGAGTTTATTACGGACAGACAGACGTGACAGAGGTCTTTATGTTATAATATGCAGTGGCACTAGCTCACTCGGCAAACTTCGTACGTCTTTTTTTTTCGGAATGACTACGCTATTGACCCAGCAAGGTCTTAACAGCTTCACCGGACTACTAACGCGAGCGCTTGTGGCACTTAGCCGATTTTATTTGACAACTAGCTCAAGGGTACACGGCACACCTCGGTTTAGGCTGTTGCCTGATACGTGCAATTCGCGACCTATGTGAGCTAACCTAAGCTAACTATTCATATATATATGAGTTCTTGGAACATATATGTGTACCAAGCATACATATCTCAACAACTTCTAATAAATCATCACGCTAAGACCAATAGGGGCGGAGCACCAATGAAGAATGTTTAAAAATCTCGGTTTTTTTCTCTTTGAGTGCTTCCGCTGCGTACGTTACCCCAAAGTATCTATTCCACGCAAACAAAGTCGCGGGCACAGGCTAGTTGTATATAATAGAAGCTAACTACCATACCTTTTCTGCAAGAAGAACGCTTCCATCTGTCTGGCGAGATCTATAAAGCGTTCCACCTCTAATTTGACCTCTTCCTTCTCGACGGACGGAGACGCTTCCTGCTTGGTGAGTACGTTCAGACATGCCTGAAATTTTAAAGCGCGAAACATGTCATGAAGTTTATTTATTCACAAAGTTTTATATTTTAAAAGTATGAGAGACGAAACATAAAAAAAGATTGCATGTTACTGTCACACGCTATTAAAGAATATAGAGAAAATTTTCAAAAAAAAAAATTAACCGACTTCAATATCAATCAAAAATCCATAACGCACTAAAAAGCGGAAAATGAATAGTTTATTAAATTATCTATAATAAATAAAACATATGAATATGTGTGCTATCTAGAGATGTCATTGGAAGTCGTTGCCAACTGTCAGAACTGGACCACACGGGAAATACAGCTTTCAAATAAAAAAAAGAATAATCAAAATCGGTTCACCCAGCCCAAAGTTATAAGGTAACAAACATAATAAAAAAAATATACCGTCGAATTGAGAACCTCCTCCTTTTTTGTAATTCGGTTAAAAACTACTTTGGTGTTATAAGAGATGGCGATTAAGTTAAAAACATCATTTAATTTGACTTGACCTTATTCGAAGCTTACTTATGAGATAGGCACTTCCGTTTCCCGCC
>JACEII010000092.1:121408-148993 GCA_014332785.1 Antheraea mylitta
TTTTTTTTTTTTTTTTTTTTTTTAATTTTATAGTCTGATTAATAATTCCAGAAAATATTGTATTTCTGTTTTTCAAGTATATGAAAGAGTGTTAATATGTTCCTGGAAGGATTGGTAAAAAGTATTGTAAGGCCGCGTAAGTAGCTACTTACATATTAACCTATTGCTGTTACTGAGGAACAATATAACGATACCTTTCGTTGAAAAACTATCACGTGAGTACAAGTTCGATCACGTGAGTACAAGCTAAGTCTGTTTTAAGAACTGACTATTTTATTTAGTGTTAATAACATTTTTTATGCGAACGGGTTACCCCGTTCGAATTTATTTTTAATTTCCGGTCATTTTATGAAGTGCTGCTCTTTTATAAAATATTATCATCGTTTTTATTGCCTAATATACCGATTGTGTATATACATATATTGTGTGTATGCATACATCTCACATTATATATATATATATTTTTTTCGAATGTGGAAATAAGTGGTGTTAGTGAAAATTAAAATTTCATTAACTGTTAATGTTATGTAGTTACCTCGAGTGGTACTGAAAAATCCACCTTTCCCCTAAAAAAGGGGGGGGGGGGGGTAAATGTGTACGCCGCTATATATATCATTATATAAATATCCAATATATGATATATCGAAGTACAACCCTCTACAAATTGCAAGCAGCAGTGGTAAGCATTATTATTTCAAAACCATGTTCACTGAATATTCAGATCTTGGTATACCTGCGGCGGAGCCATGCTGCATTATATTATCTTATTTTACTCTTAAATGTTTTTAATGAATTTTTATTAGCTGTAAGACCCACGACAGTTTATTTTAAAAATCAATTAATATACGCTTATTTTAGCACTTCTTCTTCTTCTACTTGTGGTGATACTAGCTCGTAGTCGCTGATAATGGATTTTGATTGTTGTCGGATTGAGGAAAGCAATAACTATCATCAGACGAAGAAGCTCGTGAGCACTATGCACGCTAGTGGAATCTCAATACCTCTGGCCTGTCTTCAGAGCGTGACCCCTCGGGCTCGCGGATAGAAGTTTCTCCTCGAGCGAGCACGTAATGTCTCCAGTGAGTGAGTTGGCAGGCTTATTCTGTTTCTTTGAACAGGACAACATCAGTGCAGGATCACGGCGATTATATAAATAACCTGCGTAGGGTTATTCCGATGGTTATTGGTGCCAGATCACGGCTAAACCCGCGTAGAGTTATTACGAGTATCTGTGCAAGATCACGGAGATTATGTAAATAACCTGCGTAGGGTTATTCCGACGGTTATTGGTGCTGGATCACGGCTAATATATCGCGTAGGGTTATTAAGAGTGTCGGATGATTATTACGAGTATCGGTGCAAGATCACATCGATTATATAAATAACCTGCGTAGGGTTATTCCGACGGGTATTGCTGCTGGATCACTGCTACTTAACTCTAATTATGTAACGATCCCGCTGAGGGCTCGTCAGTGTCTCCGCGTAGGAACACGTTAATCACATAATAAGCCCGCGCAGGGCTTTCAGTCGGTGCGTCTTGCTCAAGTGCGTCTGCTCAGGAGTACGCGCATCACATAACTAGCCCACGCAAGGCTATACGGTGCCTCTGCGCAAGAGCACGCTAATCACGTAACTAGCCCGCACAGGGCTATTCAGTGCCTCTGCGCAAGAGCACGCTAATCACATAACTAACCCGCGCAGGGCTATTCAGTGCCTGCGCAAGAGCACACTAATCACGTAACTAGTCCGCACAGGGCTATTCAGTGCCTCTGCGCAAGAGCACACTAATCACGTAATTAGCCCGCGCAGGGCTATTCAGTGCCTCTGCATAGGATCACGCGAAGCATATCACTAGCCCTCGCAGCGCTTTCAGTGCCTCTGCACAGGAACACCGAAGCATAATAACTAGCCCTCGCAGGGCTGTTCGGTGGCTCCTCGGTGCCTCCACGCAGGAGCACACGGATGAGGACTGATGACTAGCAGTAACTAGCACTTAGCCCACGCAGGGCTACTCGGTGCCTCTGCACAGGAGCAAGCGAATCATGTAACTAGCCCACGCAGGGCTATTCGGTGCCTCCATGCAGGGGCACGCGAATCATGTGTCTATCTCTCGCCTCGCAGAGCTATTCGGTGCCTTCACGCAGGAGCACGCGAATCATGTATCAATCCCTCGCAGAGCTATTCTGTGCCTTCACGCAGGAGCACGCAAATAATGTATTCCCTTGCAGAGCTATTCGGTGTCTTCACACAGGAGCACGCGGATCAAGTAACTAGCCCGCGCAGAGCTATTCCATGCCTATTTAGTGCCTCTGTGCAGTGCAGAAGCACGCAAATCGTATAACGATACGCAGTTTGTTCAGTGTCTCCTCACAGGAACTCGTTGGATTATTCGGTGTACGTGAATTATGGAAGCAACCCTCGTAGCGTTAGTCTGTGGTTCTTCGTAGGACACACAAATTATATAATGAACCTTCGAAGGGTTATTTGAAACCTCCTCGCGGGATTGCACATATCATAAAGGATAGTAGATAACAGCGCGCAGGAGTAGTTCATACTAGGAAGCCAGACCACCTAAAGCTATACAATAATATAGTAATGATGTGACCTGTCCCCAGTGTGAACGTACGTCTATCGCCAAGTTAGGATATGTCAGTAAATTTACGTGGACGTGAAATGTGGAAAAATGGATTTCGGAAAAATGGACTGTTGTCTTTTAGCAGTTTTGTTATAACCGATAACGGTTAGGAGTAGATAGGATGATAGGAATTTTTGCAGGAATGCAATGTATGGCTGTTTAATCGGTGTAACCTCGTGTGTGATCATACATTGCTTCTGGACGGTCGATCTCACAGGGTGCAGCAAGGTTTTTCTTGTTTTTTGTGGTTGTCGGAAGTTTTCTCATGTGGTATAGGAAGTGGCCTAATGCTTATAGGCATCGCTACTCTGTAACTTCTAGTCGCATCAAGGGCGCATATTCTGCTTAAATAAGCTGCGTCAATACTATTATTTGTATGGTTATTGACCATTAACACAAACTTGTTATAACATTTGTAACTTCAAAAGTGGCTTCAATCTTGCAGCAAGTATGAGAAGACTCCCGGTAAAAGCACGAGTAGTTGGAAGTAACCAGCATTGGGTGTTTAGCAGAAGCATCTACTAATCGAAGTATATTAAATCGAAGGTTTAATACTCTGTATTTTAAGCAGTCTCGAATAGCTGCGAAGGTCTAACTGTTCACATTTCGAAGGTCTAACTGTTCACATTTACAAAGTATTTTGGCTACTGTGGTACTAATAAAGACTATTACTCAGTGTTCTAGTAAAGTCTCAAGAGTTTGCATAGCTTCAAAGAATCTTATAGGTTCTATGTAACGCCCTCGTAGGGTCACTGACTAACATAGTAAGGTCATGCCTCTAATTAATTGATTGCAGCGAAAATTTTGAGCCAACATGTGGAAATGGACGATTAAATGTTTTACCGAATAACCCAAAGTAACAGTGCCGCTAAGCAGTCAAGGTTGTCTCTTACGTAAGTTTGCTTAACTAGTTCGATGAGGCAGCACGAGAGCGATGCGTCTGTTACCTATAGTGGGTTGAGGGCGACGGGGGCCGAGGCGCAGAGTCGCAAACGCCTTGCGGTCCGCGAGGTGACGCTGCAAGCGCTTTCTAGCGTCGAGGCCAACAATCACATCGCTCGCCACATAAATAAGGTACCTCTTTAGTAAAACCATTTCGTTCGGCTTTGAACATAACGGCAGGAACAGAAATTTCTATATTATTGTATGGTGTCGCACACGCTTTTTGTGAGAATCATTTCGAATTGGTTATATGATGAGTAGTTTGTCTTTGAGTCGTAATTTAAGTTTGCTATCAAAACTTTTAGACCAAGAGAGTGCTTCTAGAAGGGCTTTGTCAACATTATTTGCTCAAAATATAGGCTACTGGAAATTTTGGTTGAAAACTAGTTTTTTTTTGCGCTTACTTTGCCAAAATTCTTCCAAGCCATAAAAATGTAATATATTTTTTGGTGCTGGTATAAATCTTTGGTTATTTTAACCAAACCCAGTGATTTTTACATACAGCAGTTGTCTTTGATATCACTTAGGGTGTTTTTAGACGGTTAATGTTTTAGTTTCGTACTACTAGATAGCACTAGAGATCATTGACAGCTCTTAAGCTGTAAAACTTTTTCAAATAGGAATGTGTAAAACTTATTTTAAATATTTTGGTATACCGATTCAGTGGTGATGCAGAGCACATTGCCAGTATTACTACTCGAGTAGTAGCTTTATCTCTATCAGATATGTTTATACGCACGTAACTGGTCTTATTTTAGGTAAAATTCTTTATAATAGTGATAGTGAACCAAATCGTTTCTCGTATCGTATTTTAAAATCTACCGCGGTGAATACCGAATCCTTACGTATCTAAGACTAGAGGCAATTAAGAAACCATACCATAGTTTCGTATGGCATAGTTATACATTTTTTGTTTTGGTATGATTATATACTGAAATGTGGTAAACGTTCTAGTTCACAGGCATCTTTGAGAGGGAATTGCCTTCTTGACTATATAGGTCTTATTCAGAATTGATAGTACCTCTGTAACTAAATCATCTTGGACTAACGTGCTAACTTTAATGCTTGTGTAATCAAGATTCCCTTATGAATCTTGGCTTATCTAGATCACATTGGCGTCGGTGTCTCTACCACCACCAGGCGATAACAAACAAGTCTCATAAGTAAGCTTCGAATAAGGTCAAGTCAAATTAATAGAAGCGTTTTACCTTACAATAAAACGCATATTAATTTACTTACCTTATTCGAAGCTTAATATTTTAAATTCTGCCTGGTATTATTATTCGACTCAATGAAGTTGAAAGACTGCGTCGCTCTAAATACACCTCTGCCATGGTGGGGCGAGACACGTGTAAGGTATTTGACCGGAAGTTAGTGATATTTACTGTCAAAAGTGGGCATGCTGGCGGGAAACGGAAGTGCCTATCTCATAAGTAAGCTTCGAATAAGGTAAGTAAATTAATATGCGTTTTATTGTAAGGTAAAACGCTTCTAATCTATGGGAACTTAAAAAGGCATTTATTGATGATGTAACATATTTTATTAATTATTTCTGCTTCGTAATTTTCTATATTTTATTTACTTTATAACAAAAAGTTGCTAATAATATTTCCTGTGTTATTTAAGTTCCGAACTGGGGGTGTAAGGGGGTGTCGAATAACATCTTAAGACTTGAGACACCCAAGCCAACCTCACCTGCACGTGGTGCACCCTGCTGATCAACGAACGAGGCAATGGCGAGAGCGGGGTGGTAGGATTTTACAGCCCGACTGGGTCGCAACCACCATGCATATGGCGATAAAGCCCGTCATAGTGACTCGCTTCTGCGCGTCGCGTTTCGGGATCAGCCTGTGCATATCCAGTACCGGGCGACTTTCGTCATTATGGCCGGCATGACAGCGGCGACCGGCGATGGATAATCTGTCTCACGGTGGTTGCCGATATTTTTGGATTGTACTATGCTTAACATCAGACTTAGTGCAGTCACTTTGTCGTGCTTCTATAAAAAAAAAATTAGCTAATAGATGGCATTACAGATAATGAAGCTTTGGTTTAATTTGTTACTTACATTGAAACCCGATGGCAGCACGGTCGCGTACTTATATATACATAATTAATTAATACTTAAACAATTAGCTCTCAAGAGGAAAAACCCCATTTTTAAACGTTTCTTATCGCTTATTTTTTCAAACTGACTACGCTATTGACCTAGCAAGGTCTTAACAGCTTCACCGAACTATCATTCTTTATTAGTGCTCCACTCCTATTGGTCTTAGCGTGATAATATATAGCCTATAACCATCCTCGATAAATGAGCTATATAACATTAAAATAATATGTCATATAGGACTAGTAGTTCCTGATATTACCCCCTAAAACATCACAAACTTTACCTCTTTATAGTATTAGTATAGATTAATTAGAGATGTGTAACACTGTGCTGCGCCGCGCGACTGCGCCAACTTAGTTCACTGCGCTGAATGTGTTAACTCACTTTTTCAAAATGAGTTGGCGCACAGCGCAAGATCGCGTAATTTGAATATCATTTTTATAAACAGGAACTCTGTCAAGTGTAAATTGAATTAAACTTAAATAATCTTTACTTTCTAGATTTCAATTTACTTTTTCTTCTTCTACTTCTTTAATATATGGCGCCGTGTGTGAACAATACACAATTCTGCCAATGTCACGTAGACACAAAGTGTGTAGATAGTATCATAAATAAAGGTCGATTAAAAATTGAAATTCGAAAACAAAGATAATTAATCTGTGTTCAGCCAGAGTTATTGTATGTTTCTCATAAATATACAAATAGGCTAACCGAAATACATATCGATTAAGAAATATACAATCTGATTAAAGCTTGATTTTGTTAATTTTAATAAATAATGACAAACATGTAAAATAAAAAGGTTTTTATTCACTAAAGACACATAAGGTTAGTAGAATATAAGGAAAAAAAAAACATCAAAAAGGAAGAATCTGTTTCTTGAACAATTAAAGAATATATGATCTGGAGAATCGTCGCCTAAGCCGCATTCGCAGAGAAAATGGTCCCTAATACTAAATTTAACAAATGCACTGGTGTACAGGTATGACCTAAACGAAGACGACAGGTGATAGAAGTAACAGTCTTTCTTAGATATAGGAACTTACAAAACCATGGTTTTCGGAGAACTTTATTTTGGATAGAACCGTAAGATTTGCCCTTATATTTTCTGGAAAAAATCTAATCCTTTTGCAATGTTTCTTCTAATAATCTCGTTTTTGCTAGAGAACATAGATATTATGGAACATTCAGGAACCAGATTGAACTGCATTCTTTGCACAAGAATTCATTGATTCGTTCCTAGATTTAACGTAATGACACGGAATCCAGGCAATGTTTTGGCCATAATGTTTTATTTTGACAGATGGCCGAGTTGGCATTGTGTGTAAAACAAATGACGGATTTTTGCTTAGTATGTTGAAGCCACAGAGTAGTTGAAGCTGTGAAGGGCCGTCAGGCCAATGGCGTAGTCAGTTTGAAAAAAAAATTGAATATGTTTACGTTCGAAAATCAAAACGTTTGAACTATAATCGTTTCTGTGGGACCTAGTTGAAATAAAAACATGGATCATTTATTTTAATTTGTTATTGTGTTTACTGTACAAAAGTGCTGTTATTTTGTGTTTTAAAATAAAATGAAGTAACAAAGGCAAAAAATCATGGAGGTACATCATTTTTGGACATGCCATACACACATAAGACGCACAATATACGAATGAACATAGTCAAGTGTCATCATAACCGATATTATTCATTCTTTAACTCACTCGATAAGCGAACAATGAGCCAACGCAGTTTGTGCGCAGTAGTCCGGTGAAGCTGTTAAGACTTTATATAAGGTACTCTGTTGTTAAGACCTTGCTAGGTCAATAGCGAAGTCAAGTCGAAAAAAAATGTTTGCGCGCTGTTTGTGCTAAGTACCTGTGAGTAAGTACTGTAAGTACGTGCAGATGGCGCGCATTACGTAGCTTACTCGGCTTATTTACATTTTGTTGTTATTTCGTCATGGCGCAATTTTGAGTTAGCGCAGTTAACTGCGCCTGAGTTACTGAGTTAGCGCAACGATTTTCGCTGAGTTACCCATGTCTAGATTAAGTATATATTTAACCTACACTGTGAATATCATGGCATATATTTCGATAGATAAAAAATATACTACTTTCAAAACTTAACACGTCAAAAGTATATAAATTTCAAAAACCAACAATACAGTTTAAATCGTTTTATTGAAATCCAACAGTGTATTTTAAATCACAAACTCTTAAGATTTATTACATATAATAGTTATGTCTATACTTTTAAAACTATAATTAGGTAAAGCTGATCAAACGATTGGCAAACATCAGCGCAGGCGTCCACAATATGGCCGCGCTGTATCTTGACAAACAAAATGGCGGGAAAGAGTTTCGTGTATAAAAATTGATCAAATTATAAAGATTATGTCGCTGCCCTTATTTATAACAATAATTTAAGTAAGAACATGCTACATAAACTTTTTTATTACTATTCTAAGTAATAAGGAGTTTCTAGTACATCTCTGAAAATCTCTCTCTATTCAAGTCAAAACATTAAAACACAAACCAATATGTAACAGATGGAGTGAAAACGCATTTTTTTTTTATTATTGCGTCACTAGAATTTGAACAGCCAAAGCCGCGTTGCGGTCATCTTTACTAATATTATGATTTTGCTTGGACGCGATAATCTCAGGAACTAATGGTCCGATTAGAAACATTCCTTCAGTGTTAGAAAGCTCATTTATCGAGGAAGGTTATAGGGTATATATCGTCACGCTAAAACCAATAGGAGTGGGGCACCAATGTTGAATGTTTCAAAATGAAGATTTTTTTTTCTTTTGAGAGCTTCCGTTGCGTGCGCTGTTTAAACGGTAACTATTCCAAGCGAACCCAGTCGTAGGCAGAAGCTAGTTATACAATGGCCCATAACATTAAATCTTAAGTGAGAACATCTTAGGCGTGTTGAGCGGTATTTTTGGCAGGAGATAAATATACAACTTCGCGTCATGACATGTTACGTAAGTATACCCGGCCGTATTGCGTTTTCGATTTTTACAATATACATATAAAATAAACTTTATTTATTAGTGCTCCGCTCCTATTGGTCTTAGCGTGATGATATGTAACCTATAACCTTCCTCCATAAACGAGCTAAATATCACTGAAAGAATTTTTCAAATCGGACCAGTAGTTTTTGAGATTACCCCCTACAACGTCACAGATTCTCAAACTTTACCTCTTTATAATATTAGTATAGAAGTAGAGACGTACTAAATAACTCCCTTATTAATTTATTGTTCTGTGATATTGAATTACTTTATAATTAATTACATACAATCCGTTTGCCATCATTCTGCATTCACATAAAAGAGACACCAGCTAGTTCACTGTAAAAGCGTCGAGTCTTTAAAAATAATTTTACTAATAAAATTTACTTAAAAAGTATATTCCATAGATTGCGTATCGTTAAAACGCTCTGACCTCGAGACTTGTCTCTGAATCTCTTGAAATCTATGGAACTAAGTCCTGGACCATTCGATTACAATTCCTATAATCGATCAATCGAAATACACATTATTATAACCAATCGATTTATATGATCCTAATATTTTTTTATTACCACTAACATAATTAAAGACAAACAAATTATTCATTCTCATTTCGCTAAAAAGAGTCCTCGTCAATACCTTTTTGTCCGCTTTTAATGTAGCCGTAAGTTCGGGCTTGCCCCTAATACTGTAAAGAATTTAATTAAAAAATATATATTTTTATCTAAGTTTGGCATTTATATATTGTTTAAGTTCCGTTGGTGTTATACATATAATACATATTTATACGTAATCTGTCTTGTGATAGTCCGGTGAAGCTGTTCAGACCTTGCCAGGTCAATATAGTAGTCAGTTCCAAAAAAAAACGTAATCTGTGTTCTTCACAGCTATATTCAGAGCGGTGAAAAAGTTTGGCGAGGACTACAAAACCATTGCCTATACCTTAAAATTAACAAAGAAATAACAAAATACGAATTTAAAACGATATTTTAATATGGCAATTCTATTATATTTACTTATGTTTATTTTTATTTTTCGCGCCATATCTCTCCTATGAGTTTCTTTGATCCGACATATAAAAAAAATGTTAATTTTTTTTTTTTTTTAAATATGTCTGATTTTTGTAATCATATCACGTGATGTATTTAATTCAACATAAGTATCTGTAATGTTGATGATAAAAAAACTTCGCAGATAATCTATTGTAAGCAATAATATTAATAACAGAGTATAAGGAGTTTTGGCGGGATTTTGGTCTGTCATGTAGTGGATTTTATTTATAATCTTGTGTTATTCTACTCTACATTTTGTAAAATTGGTGGTGTTTTACGTAATACAGTTCGGTTATTTTGCATAAGTGATGTAAATGGAAAATAATACTACCACGGACCATGAATTCTGAAATGCCACAAAAACTCCCTGGAAAATTCTAACAACGGAGCCACCATCTTGTTGGAACATTGAAATAATCATACCACAATGGCATTAATATTTTAGAAGATCTGTTGCCAAAAATAAGATAAATAAACAGAGTATTAGAATAAATCAAGTACCCTCACACTTTTAAGTTCCATGCTACTTACACAAGTAATAATCTCAAATTTAGGGATCTAGTGAACAAACTGTTTTCTCTTATATGTGTACATTTGAGGGCAATATTTCTACAATTCTTTCACATTACATTACTTATACGAAAATTAAAACCTAAATAATCGAATTTCTAATATGATACAAACTTAAAAACACCACACGTTTATGTGATATCCTTATAAAATACAGTCAGTCATTAACACAAATGGCTATGTTACAGTGAATGTGCGACCATGATGGAAAAGAATATATACGAAAACTAATTAAAAAAATATAAATATGTAAAGAACTCTCATGACTGTGCAATTATTCAAAATATTTAATTTTATTAAATTAAATTATTGTGAAAATACACATGAAATTGATGAATTTAATATTTTACTTATGTATCACTAGTGACTTGCCTCTGCTTAAAATAGATCATTCTCATTAATTTGGTATCATAAGTACTCAAATGAATTGGGTTTACTATCTGATTTATTTTTAGTATTCACTGACAGTCGTTAATAGCTGGTAAAGCTTCATCAAGTCTTGTACCACAAACATCGTTTTTAGCATAATTTTTAATCTTTGATATCTCCTAAGATATTCATTGAAATGTTATGCTGTATACAACAATTATTAACTGCATTAAATGCTCCATATAACAAATTAATTTGGATAATAATTAGTACTGTATAGTTCAAAATAGCTTCACAAATCTGTATGTACATACACATGTAATAAGAATGTAAATCTAATGTGATTATTTTAGATTTTTATGAAAAAAAATGTTGCATGTGTTTAGGAATAAGTAATACAATACATTTCAATCATTTTTTAAAATGTCTGTCTGTTTATTTGGATAGGTTTCACTGCTAAAGTACTACATTCAAGATAAAACCTCACCAAGAAAATCATAAACAATATCCTTCATTATCATATAGTCTTTGTTTTATTAAGATCAGTGAGCTCTATCAAGAGTTATTGTAATTTGAATTACTGGTGGAGATAAGTATGAGAAAACAGTAGGTAAGTAAATGCAATTCGATCTCTTACAAAAACAGTATATTATATGATGTATAGATAAATTAAAAAATACAGTAAACGTGAAATACTGTTCTTTGAATTAAGTTCTACACACACAGTAACCACAAAACTTGTATAGAGTCTATATGAGATTGAAAAGTTTACTGCGAGTTATTCTCAAAAGGTGCACATTCACCGTGTTATTACAAAAAAGTTAAACACGTATTGAATACTTGCTTTAAATAGGTTACGTTTTAAATACACCGCGCTCGCTAAATGTTCGCAATCTTGCTCTTTTGTCTCGGTTAGGTTAGACTTGCGAGAAAAGGATAACGCGAACTTTCCTCGGGGAGCGCGGTACATTTAGCACGAAACCTTTTTAAAGCAAGTATTTAATACGTATTTAACTTTTTGGTAATGACATCGATACCGTTGCAGACTTTTCTCTAAACCTTTTTAAGTTATGTAATTCAGTGGTATACTGTTTCAATGTATCTCATAAGGTTATAAGAAGGTCCAAAACTTTGAATGATTTGTATGTTTGAGTTACTTTCATTGAAGGAGTACATATAGGTAGAACTTAAAGCATATGGTGGTGAGGTTTTTTTTTTAATCTGCCCGACTAGCTACCATCCTTATTCTGAATAACTGTCACCAAGCGTATGTCCATGTTGCATGGAGACAGCCAGTCCCCCTGAAGATTTTGTGTTTACCATGTCAGACCATAAGATAAACATTACAAATATGCAAACAGATTTAGTTTAATTTAGAATTAAAATTGTTACTAGAATGAAGTTTCTTTAGTCACGTTTAGTAATATCTTTAGCAGGAGATAAATTTATAACTTCCCGTCATGAGATGCTACGTAAGCATGACCGGCCGTATTGCGCTTGCCTGCAACTAGTGACGCGTAGTATAGAGGCCTTTGTAGATGTAATATTGATATTTCCAGCTCATCATATGTTTGATTGATCACTAGACTTTATAAAAATGTGTATAATTATTTTTCCGAGTGCCAATTGGTATGAAAGCCACACTAATGTTAATAATTTGTAGTCCGGTGAAGCTGTAAAGACCTTGCCAGGTCAACAGCGTAGTCAGTTCGAAAAAAAGTTAATAATTTCATTAAACAAATTCTGTAATTTAAATATTGTCCTTCACACTATAATTACTATTAAAATTCAAAAAAGATCATATTTAATTAATTATTTTCAGTTTCCACTTCTCTTGGCAGTCCTTATGATTGTCTTGACTTTTTCTTTTATTTTACAATACATAAACTTTATTATTTGTTAGGTTTTAACTTTAAACACAATCTTATGTTAATTGTGATATAGTTCAAGGCAGTATCATGCTAGAAATAGATGGGACTGGTTCTTAAATACATTTGCCAGAACACAACTGCAGGAGACTGGTGACAAACTTTCAATTTAAGAGTGCTAGTTATTTAAGTAAGCTTGTAAAGTGGCCAATCTCCAAATGGTTTCACTACATTCTCTTTTCATTTAAAAACATATTACAGGAAATTGAAGCCATGCTAACTGATGCAGTGTCTAGAAATATAACTACTGAGTCATTTTTACTTCAAGTGTAGTGGATTACATAATAATAACAATTACTTATGAGTTTATTTAATTTTTAATTCACAAAGATAATCTACTAGACATTTATTGAAAATAATAACATTTTTACATTGACTGTAACTCTGATCTTGTGAAATATGAGGATTTCAATAAAATATGTATTTCAAAATGTTCTAATTAGATTATAATTTTCTATACAAAACTTATAAAGCTATTTCTTTATTTTAACTTTCTTCTTCATCATGGTCGAAATAAAATGATTCTCAATAAACATGTGTTTCATTAATTAGCTAAACAATGTTCTTTTTTATCGCATAAATAAATTAACTTCTCAGTTAAGAGACAGTGTCTGGGAATATCAACAGCCGAAAACTAAGCTCTTTTTAATCATAATATACATACACTTAAAACTCCCTTATATATTATTATTCTTCATAAACCATGATAAGAAGTTGATCATAATATATATATTTGGAATTATTAAAAAAAATGATGCAATATCATCAACATTTTAAAACCCAAGATGCACAGTCAATGTCTCAAACCCACCTGTATAAGAGAGTGCACAATCGAGTATTCTGAGCTCATTTCAAATAATCTTTCGTCAGTCACATCTTTTGACTGCCTTGTAAAGACAACTTTAAATAAGTTGCATAAGGTTGAATTTGAACTACTTGAGTATATCTGCGAGTACTTGGAGACGTTTTGAGCATTACTTTCGTTCTGGAAACTGCATCTTGGTTTTTTATACATCAATGTGCACTATATATTTTACTGACATAATTTTTATATCCCAAAGAACACTGTCTCCTAACTCTGCTAAATAAAATACTGTATTGCCTATTTATCATAACCATATTGCCATGGAGATTGGTACGGACTTCTGTAGAACTGGTTGGAGGTTTGCCCATACATAGTTTGTACATTATGCATTAAATTCGGTTCATAATATTGCTGTTCAGGTCTCCATTGATTCCTATCCATTGATATTGGACAGTCCAACCTCTCTGTTAAATTACTATATGTTCTGTAATCTACAGGATTGTTCAGGAAGATTGAATCATTGTACTGGCCTACGGGCATTGGCCATACTTCACTGTTATTAACTTCTAAGTTCTCCATGACAACTTTGTCAATTGATTCGACAATTACCTTCTGTCTTGAGTCAACATCTGTATGCGTCTGCTCAATTACTTTCGACAGGTGATTAACATGTTCTGGTATTTGATCAACAGGTTTGTAATGTTGGTCAGGTTGTGTCTTCTGAGGTTTCGAGCGAGGGGAAACTGGTTTAGAAAGAGTAGATTGTGATTTTTTCCGTGGCGGACCAGGTTTCGGTTCTGGTTGTACAGGACTGGAATAAGTTTTCAAACTCATAAATTTGTGAAACTCACTCTCAAAAGCGCTCGGGTTTTTGTTTATCGGGGGAATTTTTGGGATATTTCGCACTTTTGTTACTGGAATTAAATATGATTTTGTTTCTGTAGGCTTTTTAGTATATTGAATAGAAGATTTCATTTGTAATGTCTTTGCCACCCCTGATATTGTCTTGGACTCATGTATCTTTGAAGTTGATGGAATAGCAGTATGACTAGAAAGTATTGGACATGGAGGAGACATTTTATTTGAAATAGTTGAAGTGTTAGGATGGGTTGAAACTGAAGGTTTTGCTTGTAACAAGTCATTATATAATTTCTGATCTTTATCCATCACAGGCACTAGGGGTGAAGTGTATTCAAAAGTAGTCATCTTCTTCGGACTTTGGGTCTTTCTCCGTTTCGTTTCTTTAACTTCACCAGGTATTTTAGGCGTTTTAGTTTTCTGCTTCTCTTTCTTTATCCTTTCTTTTTTAGGTTTCTCAACTTTGTTTTCGTTAACTGAAGACTTTCTCTTTTTCGGTTCTTTCTTCACATCAGAATGCGATAAATCTGTTAAGGGGTCTGCGTTTATATTCATATTCATTGGTGAGACAGATGGTTCTACATGAGGTGGCGATTCCCAACTTGATATCACAGCAGCCATAACTTTAAGTTGTTCTTCTGACAACTTCTTAGTTTTAACTTTCTTTAACTTTTTTACTGGGGTGTTTTCTTCAACAGGCTTTTCTTCATTAGGCTGTTCTTCAACAAGAGATTGAGATTTTGGCTCCTCCTCTTTTTTAGACTTCACTTCTTTCTTAATAC
Source organism: Antheraea mylitta (assembly GCA_014332785.1). NCBI lineage: Eukaryota > Metazoa > Arthropoda > Insecta > Lepidoptera > Saturniidae > Antheraea > Antheraea mylitta. Next base: position 136,463 of record JACEII010000092.1, read on the forward strand.
TATCCTTTCTCTTTTTTCGGGTTTTGGAGCTCTTTCTACTTTTAGGAGCCTCATAATCAGAATCCTTATCAGGATCTATATATCCAACATCAGGTATCTTAGCTTCAGATGGGTCCATTTCATCACCTTTCAACCAGATATCTTCAAGTGCATCGAGTTGGGTTTCATCTGGCTGGAGAGGCATAATAGGTCTTTTCATTGATGTCATCATATCTAAGTCACCTTCTGCCATTGTCATTTCATCATCGTCCATCACATCATGCCCGAGAATTGAAACTGCAATGGCACCTTCTGAAATGCTTTTACTAGCCATCGCTCTTTTCAGGTGAAGAGGATGCCGCTTTTTCTTTTTCAGCCCTTCCACTTCTGCCTCAATGAAAGACTCCGGTAACTCTGTATTATTTTTATTACACAGAATATCTTGACCTGACGGATGAGGAGCAGGGACCATTCTCTCTGGTTGCTCCGGGTGGCAACCAATATCTTGACCTTTCAGCCAGAGTTCGTATCTGTCTGGCTGGAATCTCTTCACAAAAGTGTCCATTGATATCTTAACCATATCATTACTGCAAGTGCACTGGGTGGCTCTTTTGCCATATTCGACCCATCTTGGAGCTGCAAAGTTTGTCGACTCCGCACAATTGAAACCATGATTGAAGCCTGCATGGTAACCATAGGGAAACGTGATCATAATCTCTCCAGCATGATGAGTGATTTTATTAACAGGTACAGAGTACTGTTTCAGTATTTGTGGAGAAATGAGGGTCATTTTGTGTCTCAGAAAAGCCTGGCAAGTTTTAGCGGATGTGGGGAAGAAACCGGACGCAATTCTTTCAAACCGTTTCCCATGTTCTGGTGGTATAGCATACCAAGTCTTAGGATGACCAAAATGTAAGTAGTTGATTGAATATAAGTCCATATCCTCAGTGTGCCATGCAAATGTTGTCTTCCACATACCAAAGTATAAGTATGCGGTATTGACTCCGTCAATTTCAATGCCGTAATCAGAGTTAACAAAATCTAGAATAGTCCCTAAGCTGTTAATGTTCCATTCTTTAACATCTGGATCTGTAATACTACCATTGACATCAGCACCATATATTGGTGCTACATATGTGACATTCTTCCAATATTTTCTCTCCAAGTCATCGTAGTTGCTGTGACGAGGTGTGCAGTACTTCGCAGAGTTTGCTAATACGGCAAATTGCTTTACAGTCATCGCCTTTTTCTGAATATTAATTTGTTGGAACAAACCTTGTTTGCCAGTCACTACCTGACAGATGGGCGCCGGGATCGTCACATCTAGCTGGTCGAGGCTGTAACCAGACTTCCTGGGTACCCATTCCGGTGGTGGGATTACTTTTGCAAGGCCCGCTTTATGTGCCCCTTTTGACTCCATATATTGGATGTATTTGTTAAAATCTTTGAATTCGTCCCATGTGGGACGAAACACCTGTATCGACACTCCACCCGCAGAAACACCAACGTCGTCGTCGGAGACCGACATTGTCTTATAATCACAAACACTAAGTTCAATCAACAAAATTTCATCACAATATTTCAATATTTAGTTTGTCACACCATTTTATTTCCACGTATCAATTGTTTATTGATAATTTTGTATAAAAGTCAGATTTAATAAGTGTCGTCAGATAAATAACTCAATTGCAGTACACAATATATTGTCTACACGAAATCTAGACGAAAACATTATCAGGAAAATGGCTGCCACACGAGATGCGCTTATAACAAAATCTACTCGCGACAATCGCGGTGCTACGATCAGTCGAAGCTACATAGGCGTATTAAGGTCACGTACACACAGAAATCCTTGGAATTTTGAAGTGAAAATATTTCTATAACATACGAAGCTTCAAGTGATCTGCAGAGCAACACCAGCCACGATTTGTTTTCAGTTTTGTTATGTTGGTACGAGTATCGACTAATATTTTGACGTTTACCGAAACACTGATTACCTACTTCTAGGTTAGAATAAAACAAAGTTTTTTAATCAATTTCTTGAGAATTGCTTTTATTTTACAATATAAACGTACCTGGAAGGATTCTTCAAATTCTTCTACCAAATTTCCACTACCATTTGAAGGAGCCGCCATTGTATAATTCACATTAGCACTATATTATTTGTCGCTACTCGTACTTTGTCGACAGCTTTGTTTTGATTGCCGGGTTCGTCATTCATGTACATCACTACTATAAACAGCTGTAGCTTTTTCTTGCTCACTCTTATATGAAAATTAACTGTGATCCTTTTCTTTCATTCAATAAGTTAGGGTTGCTTATCCCAATGATTTCTGAGTACATATTACGTCACGTAATTTGTATTTAAACTTTTTATAGGTAAAAAAGTAAAAAAGCAAAGTAGAAAACAACTGTTCGATAATAAAACAATACTTTTTTCATAGAAAAATTGCAATTACGTTTGTTCTTCGTGATAAAATTCTACCCTAATATCGATATTGATTTGTAATTTACGTTGTACGGCATATATAGTAGTAATATATATAGTAATTTACAATTTACTTCTACTTAAAGATTACATGTTATTAATTACTAGCAAGCCCGGCAGAGGTTGTCTCGCCCTAATATTAAAAAACCTTGATAAATTATATACTTAAACCTTCTTGAAGCAGTTTATCTACTAGTGAAAACTACAAAAGAATCTGTTGAGTAGTTTTTGAGTTTATCACGAACATACAGACAAACGTAGCAGAGCACTTTGTATTCTAATTTGTTTACTGACGGTTTAAGGATTCATGTATAAGACAAATTTGATATTTATAGACAAATATATATATGTTTTATTTCATATTATGTGTGTGAAATTATATTTTAAAATAAATCTGAAATATTACTATACATAATAATCACAAGACTCAGTAAAATACTTTGACAACCATGGACATTTTTCATGTGTTGTCAAGATATTTGGGCCTACGCGGCTACATCTAAATTGTGCCGAAGCGTGTGACGTAAAATATTTACATCACGTGTTTGTTCTAATAGTTTTCATTTGTTTTGATTTACTCGCACTGATTAAACATTGTGTCGATTTTTAATTTCCCTGTTTCACTCGCGGTGACTTATAATATATTACACTTTAAGATCTGTTATTGCTATTCCCTGATAAAATATAACGAATGAACCAAAAACATAAAAATCATTCAATACGCAACAATATGTAATTATAGAGAATCATAAGCACGTGTCTAGGTCATTGAACTTTAGCCGTATATGGCCGTTTTTAAATATGTGAAGTTTCTAATATTAGCTATATGACAACAGGTTTTAGCAATACTGTAAATGTACGATTAATCTCGAATGTAATCAAAGAGTACTATCCATAATAATGAAAAATGTAATTGAGATGTTTTCGTGACATTTCACATCTAGGCTCTAAAACTTATTAGTACTGTACTCTGCGATTTAACTTCAAATAATAGTTTACGGATTGCACCCACACATTATGTAACTAATTAATTTTGATAGACAGTCTGGTATTTTGCCTTATATTTATGATGCTGTAAATGTTACCTTTTCCATTCTATGTTTTTCTTTACTCTTTGGCATTTTATAATTGATAAAGGTATTCTGCAAATAAAATTTTACATTGTTATTAAATAGTAAAAAAATCGTGACAATACATATTCATTGACACTTTAAGATAAGACTTTTATGAAAATGTACATATTTCTAACCTTTTATGATACTATATTTATGTATTATTGTATTTTGCTAGAAAAATATATATCAGAAATGCCAACTTAATAAATAAAAGAAAAGGTTGTCATAGCATAATAAAAGGAAGGCACTTTGATTACTATTCAAGGATTGAAAAATACGAATTTTAAATAAAATAAATTATTTGTGTAAAATCATATTTCTTTTTATATAATTACCTTCAGTTATAGATTAAAGGTTATTAGTAGTACTATTCTTTATGGCGAATTCAAAATCTCCTCTAGGAGTATGAATCACAGATAATATACTATTAACCATAGACTACTGAGATTTGAAAATTCATATTCTGTGCTTTAAATGGCGTCAATATCAACGTTATAACCTAATAAATGTTGTTTGTGAAGCGCAATAGCGAAAACATATAAATTAATGAGATAGTTGATTATAATGGCGGACGCGGCTGCAAGACAGTTGCAATATGAGTATAAAGCAGTAAGTAGATTTGTTTGTAAAAGTAATTTAATTCGTTATATTATCTCAGTTTTAATAACAAACTCCACCTTATATTTAGGGACCGGAGGGACTGATACATGCAAATTATTTAATAGTCCCAAAAATATCTGTATAAAAACATATTTTGTAATATTGTGTAATTGAACTCTGATTATTTTAGATCTTGTGCCTACACTATAAATACGAAAAATAATATATTGTTAGAGTATTTATAGTACTATATGAAATAAAATATGTATAGCTATATCCACTTTATTACCTATCTTTTACCTATAAATATGGGCAGTACATACCTATTTCCTGAATTACTACACTCATACGTTAAAGTTATCTCTATTTATAATAATTTCTTTCGGTGTGTCTATGTAGGCAATTTCACCAGTATCAAGTGTGACAAACACATGTTTAAACTTTATGCTAAATATTCAGGTAACTATGTAGAATAATCTAAAATAGCAACATATCAACATGGATAAATCAACAACAGTGGATAGGTTGGGTGTGGTGTTAAAAGTGTGTTATGAGTGACGCAGAGAATATTTATAATAAATGGAAATATATATACATAGCATTAGTAACTCGGAACAGTTTATAGTAAATTCTCTGTGTTAGAGCTTACACATGAAAGTGGAAGGGTTTTATTTTTTCCCTTATCAAACTGAAATAGTTTAGGAAAATTATCCAACACAAAATACATATAAGAGTTGTCAAGGTTTGTATGCTTGGTACACATATATGTTTCAACAACTCATATACATATGAATAGTTAGCTTAGATAGGTCACGCATTGCACGTATCAGGCAACAACTGAGGTGTGCTGTACACCCTTGAGCTAATTGTTAAATAAAATCGGCCGAGTGCCTCAAGAGCTCGCCTTAGTACTTTGGTGAAGCTGTTAAGACCTTGCCAGGTCAATAGTGTAGTCAGATCAAGAAAAAAAAAATCTTTTTTTCGCAAGTCTAACCTGTCTTAATGGAGCCAAGAGGGAACAGTTTTATTTTAACCTAGAAATGTTTTAAGTTGCAAATATATAAATTACTGATTATTGTTTGGAGGTGACATTCAAAACTTTGATTTAGTAGTCTGGTGAAGCTGTAAAGACCTTGCCAGGTCAATAGCGTAGTCAGTTCGAGAAAAAAAAAAAACTTTGATTATAAATATCTCAGTAACTTTTGTTTCCATTCTGTTAGACTTGGGAAATAAAGACAGTTGCATTGGCATTAATATGTAAGTACTGATGATTATTATGGACCCAATAGTGCCCTCATGCTCATGCTGGTGACACATTCATGATGACATACCACTTTCTGTGAATGCAAATCTATAAATAGACAATTCAATGCTTGTGGCTTATATATAATATGTTATTCTAATTACAGAACTCAAATCTTGTGTTACAAGCCGATGTGAGATTGATAGAGAGACGTGGACGTGATGAGGCCACAGGAGAGGTTCTCTCCTTGTCCGGGAAGCTTGGTGGCACCAAGATGGGAGATAGAGCACAGCGTACGAAACCAGATAAAGCCGAGGAGAGGAAAGCCAAGTAAGTCTTCATATCTATCCTTTCTTCTTTATCATCCTTGCCTAAAATTTTCAGGAAAACATATGAGTAATTCATTTAACTTTAAATCTTAAGCAATCTATGGGTGGTAGTGGCACTCTGAAGCGATTACTGGTTTTAGCATGAATGGGTCAGCTCGCCCGAGGTAGTACCACACTCTCACAGAAAACCGACTTGAAGTAACAGTGCTTGCATTGTTGCATTTCGTTTAGTCAGTGAGAGCGCCGGAGACTTATTTCCCCTCCCCTCCCATCTCCTGCCCCCCTCCCCCCAAACACAGGCTGGCGACGCACTTGCGATTTCCCTGGTGTTGCTGGTGTTTACATGGATTTCAACATCGATTCAATAGTATCCGTGTATGATAAACATCATAAATATCGATACCAAAATATCGGTGGTTTTGCCAGCAATTAAAATTGTCTGTAAAAACAGAGGTTGGTGACGAAAAAAAAAATGTCATCCAAAGAAAAAAATATTCCTACGGCTTACAAATTTGATAATTTTCTACTCTCTAGCTAGTACAGGCAACGTTTTCATAAATCTATGTTATTGTAATCAAAACATCAATGTGTCGATATCATCGACATCAAAACGTCGATGTTATTCAGCTAAACATCGATGTTTCTTCAACATCGATGAATATCGATCATCCCTAGATGTGACCTTAGTCTGTTATGTGGTGGATTTTATATCTTATTAATATTCTTGTGTTTTGTTCCCTATATTTTGTAATATTGGTGGAGTTTTATCTATACTAATATATAAAGCTGAAGAGTTTGTTTGTTTGTTTGTTTGTTTGTTTGGTTGAACGCTATGATCTCAAGAACTACAGATCCAATTTAAAAGTTTCTTTTAGTGTTAGATAGCTCATTTATCGAGGATGGCTATAGGCTACATATCATCACGTTAAAACCAACAGGAGTTGAGCACTAATTAAGAATGTCAAAAAAACGGGCTATTTTTTAAGCTTCCGCTGCGTGTTAATGTCAGTATTATATGCGTTGCCATGGTAACGCGATAACATTCTATCGGAAATATTTTCATGGTTTATTTTGTGTTCCTACTCAAAAGGTTTGTTCTACGTTAGTTTTGTTTTCAATTTTTAATTATACGTGGTACGTTTGTGTCGGAAACATTTGTAAATTTTATTTTGTGCTGGTATTCTAAAAAAAGGTTAGTAGTAATAATATTCGTCCATCACAATACAGGCGAAGGAATTAATCCATACTGCCAATTCTGAAATTGTCAGTATAGGTAGTTCTTATGTATTCTCTATACATAAGCGCCAAATCTTCTATATAATATTTCGTAAATTTTTATCTTCTTAATTTCAAGCTTACAGAATACATGCTCCATGGCATTATTTTTCATTTATTTCACTCATACATAATAAACAAACCATATTACATAAAACGCCGCCAATTTAACACAACATAGAGTAAAATAATACAAAATTATGAATAAAATATAAAATCCCTACATAACACTGACTGAAATCCCGTCAAAAACTCCTCAAAAAGTTTATTCTACGTTAGTTTTGTTTCCAATTTTTGGTTTGTGATATATTGCGTATTACGTATTATAAGAATAAAGCGTGTGTATATAATATTGAAATAAATACTTTTTGATGAATACATATATCTGCGGTGCTACAAATATCAACATTTTTTTTTGATTCTGTCGATATATCTGTTTGTTTATTTGTTCCGGGTAATCTCCGAAACAGCTGGACCTATATGAACGGTTTTGTTTTCTTAGAAATGATTACGCTATTGACCTAGCAAGGTCTTAACAGCTTCAACGGACTACAAGTAATATTTTAACAGAAATTTTACGGGCAAATAACCAACTAATTAGCTGTTTTAGCGAGCGAAGCAGACGATACCCGATATTATTATCTATACAATAAAAGATTGAACACATATTGTTCGATAATGTATAGCTTAATATTTTCATTACTTTCTTATATAGTGTAAGTGAGCAATGAGGCTGATACATAGATAGTAGTTTAAAGTTCCAGCTATGTGGCTTATGATAAATTCCATCCCATTTACCTATTACTGTAGATGATGTGCGTGTCATACTTACAAATATTTTTGAAAGAGTATTATTGTTATTTACACATCTAATAACAATTTTACATTTATTTAATACATTAAAAAAACGCGTGCGGAGCCGCGGGTAACAGCTAGTATAATATATTGTTAGCGACGCGGCGAAATAACAAGAATGTATTGGTGCGCGCGCGTCACATATCGGACTGGCACCGCGTACCGTGCTGTGAGGACAATTTGAATGTAGTCATTTTTAGGAACTTTAATTAGTGTTTTCTCCAGTAATTAGTTGAGATATTGTTGTAATTTAATTGTATTAATTGTTTTTATGTTAATAGGCATGTGTAGGTACAAAAATTAGGGTAAAATATCAATATTTGCAAAAGTAACTATTCGTAAATCGTAATTCGTAACTTCTCGTAAATTGTCAAAATTGGACTTAATTTTGTATAAATCATGTTTAGAATAGCATATTATCGAACAAAATCACGAATCTCCATAATTAAATTACCCAGAATGGCCAAAAATGGCCAAAGTAAAAATTGGAAAAATTGAAAATTGTTGTAAAATCACATGTTTTTGAATATGTATATAATAATCACATGTTTTCAGTTGTTCTAGATATAATCTAGGTAATTATTGCATTGTATAGAGCTTTCAGAGACGAATCTAGCCATGTATCTATACTAATATTATAAAGAGGTAACGTTTGTGAATTTGTGAGTTTGTGACGTTGTGATGTTGTGACGTTGTAGGGGGTAATCTCAGGAACTACTGGTTTGATTTGAAAAATTCTTTCAGTGTTATATAGCTCATTCATCGAGAATGATTATAGGCTATATATCATTACGCTAAGACCAATAAGAGCGGAGCACAGATGAAAAATGTTTCAAAATCGGGATATTTTTTTCCTTTTGAGAACGCGAATGAAGTCGCGGGCAGAGGCTAGTCACTCATATAGGTGTAAATTATAGTTAGAAAGATATTTTAAGAAATATAGGAATTTTATAGTAAAAATAAGAATTGAAATGTTTAAAAATTGTTAGAGCCGCCGGGGCTCTCAGTACGGTATAACCTCCGAATATTTAAGCTCGCCGGGGGCCGGTACAAATCGTGGTAGGTTCATAGCAATCAGACGATCTATACGAACGGGAAGTTAATCGTAACGTCAAGAGTCTTCGAGTATCTGCGGAATTCTTCGGGTTCATCAAGTTCATCGTGGTTCATCGTACATCGAGTATCGCCGTACATCGCGTCTTCGCTCGTTGAGTCGTCACGTCACGCCCCTTCGCTCTTCGAGTCTATCCAGCGTATCTATCTGCGTATCGAGGTGCTGCCTCTCCTCAGGCTGAATAATCACGAGGTGCTGCCCCCTTCAGGCAGATTAGGGTCACGGGTCTGATTGCTTTCGTCCTGCGTAGTGTCTGCGACCTGTACCCGTGTACAGAGAACGCTGTAACGCGAGTATAGTGTTAAGGACAGTTGTAAGTACTGTTGTGAGTGTAAATAAATTCCGCTTTGTGCGAAACGTGCAGTTTGGCATCGCCCGCCAGCGTCCCGGATCCTTCCTCTCTACCCCTTACCTTACCCCTCTCCTTGTTTTCCTACCCCTCCTACCCCTAGCGCATTCGACTGGACCCGGTTGGGGGTGCCAGGGGCTTCGTCCGTTATATATATTTTGGTTATTATGCACGAGTGAAGTGGATGGGAAATAATACCACGGATCATGCATTCTGACATGCGATGAAAACACGACGTCATAAAAAATTTAATAAGAGAACCGCCATTTTGTTAGAACATTGAGAGTATCACAAAACATTCTAGAATCGGTAATTGATAAAATAATGTCTGACTTGGCTGTAAAATGTACATACATTTGCCTTTTCCTTGGAATAAAATATAATAAAAACAGAACGCAAAAATAAGCGTGAATCTGAAATTTGGTTTTTATGAATTATGGCAGTAAGCCTTAACATTTTTGGAAAATATCGTTCATATGATCATATCATTGTTAAAGCAGTTTCCAATACATCCTAAACCGTTGACACCTATACAGCTATGTCTCATTACAATTTTTCACTATATCTGGGTTATAAACATCTCAGACTGACCAGATTTTTAGGTGGTAGTGCCACACTGAAGCTATTACTGGTTTCAGCATTGGTCGGCTCATCCGGAGTTGTACCACCCTATCACAGAAAACCAACATAAAGTAACAGTGCTTCCATTATTGCGTTTTGTTTGGTCAGTGAGAGCGTCGAAAAGCCACCCCCCTATTCCTCCTAAACACAGGCTGGAAACGCACTTGTGGCTCTCCTAGTGTCTATGAACAGCGGTGATCACTTAACATATCAGGTGACCTGCCTGTTCGTTTGCCATTAATGATTTTTATTAATTTTTTATAAAAGAAATAATTATTTTTTTTTTATTTAATTAATTTGATATTAAAAAAAAAGTGTCTGTGTACGTGTACGTATTGTGTACACGCATTAGAATTTATATTTCTTTGGCTTAACAAAATAGGAATATTTTCAATGATTTTATCTTTCGCCTTATTCTTACGTTTGAAGAAAAAACGAAACTAACAATAGAAATAAGGTATAAAATACACTGAAAGTTTAAATACAAAGAAATTCAAATAACACATATAAAGAAACAATATATATATATATAGTCAATATAGCTAACTTCAAGGTGTCGGTTTTTCGTGACGGTGTGCGCGTACATCATAAAAATTTACTCTCATCATTTTTCCCTAACGTGCCAAATGAAGTATAACTTATAATTTTTTTTTTTCGAAATGAGAACTAACTATCACCGAATTATCCAAACTTAAAGAAAAATGACTACTTCTTTATACAGTAAAAACAATGTAAATAAAACGCGACTCTTTGACTCATTCGTCCTCAAAATGTATGTACCGTTGTAATACTACAGGCGTCAGAAACGCGACGAGGCGTCATACGAGCTGACGAAATCGAAGAGCAGTAAGGCCGCTTGGGCGGACGAGACCCCGGGAGTGCTGTACCGGCCGCGAGCACAGCACACACGACACGCGTACGAGCTGTTACTGGCGTTCATGCAGAGCTCATTGGGAGACCAACCTCGAGATGTACTCTGCGGTGCCTGCGATGAGGTATTTATATATCGGCGCCTACCTACATTGATCGCGTCATCCGGTCACGCCTCTCCTCCTACTACTCGGCTTCGGTGTAAAAGGAGGGGAGCGACAGCCGTTAAATCGTAAAGTAATAATTTGTAGCGTAGTTAGTTCTAGAAAAAAAAAAAAAAAACAGCGAAGTCAATCTTGACTATCGAGTCTTGCGGTGCACTTGTACTGTGCGAGCCGCTTATCCTAGACTCTGGATAATTCATTTATGCAAAAGAATTAGTTATTATTTGTAACTAATTAATTTTACCTACTGTTCCAAATAATTTGAATTAATATCTACTAATTGATTATTATTTTGTGTTGTCATATCACAATTAATTATTATGATGGGGGGGTGTTTTAAATTGTATATCTATACATATAATAAAAATGTAAATCTAACGAGTCTGTACTTTTTCGGTTTTCATGAAAAAAAAATTATTGTATGTGTCTAGAAATAAGTAATAAAATAGATTTCAATCATTTTTAGAAATGTCTATCTGTCTTTCTGTTTGTATGGACACGCATCATTTCTAAAGTAATGGCTTCACAATAAAACCACACTGCAAAAACACTTTATCAGAAGTTACCGTAATTTTAATGATGACGCGGCGTAAGTGCGAGAGAAAAGTAGATAATCAAATGAACTCAATACATCAAGGTGACCTTATCAATCACTGTTTTTTTTATATAATGTACCACGCGGTCGAAGTCGCGAGCACAGCTAGCATAACATATACCTATAAGATTGTTAGATGGAAACTCCAATTCTCCAATAAATGGACCGTTTATTTTGAAAGTGGTGTAAGTCCAATTACAACACATAAGTATGTGTTATCGTAGTCTAATTAGCCAAAAACAAATTTATATAAACAAATTAAATGTTGATAAAACAATGGAAACAATGGCAGACCTCATATGATTTGCCTGTATTTTTAAATCAACAAATATAGTAGTAACCTTTAATTTTCTCGAAACAAAAGTAAATGGACTTACACCACTTTCAAAATAAACGGTCCAAATATCTACACTGGTATAAGTTGACATGGTGCTAAGGTCTTTTCCATGTCCGTTTGGCGAACTACCACATTTCAGTAGAAAATGTGCTACCAACCACTTTTTTTTATATATGTTATAACGAATAGGTGGGAACCTGATGTTAAGTGATCACCATTGTCCATAGACACTTGCAAGTGTCAGTGGAGTCGCAAGTGCGTTACCAGCCAGTGTTGGTGGTTACAGGGAGGAAGAAGAGGAGATGGGGAAGGTGAAGAAGTAAGTCTCAGGCATTCTCACTGACCAAACGAAACGCAACAATTAAAACACTGTTACTTCACGTCGGTTTTCTGTGAGAGGGTGAAGCCAGTAATAGCTTCAGCATGGCTCTAACACCTATTAGGTGTACTCCGTTGTAACAGGTGTGTTTCGATAGCTGCCATTTATAGTCTGTGTACTTCAAGGTTAGGTACCTCCGTTAAAGTTAAAGAGTTTTTGGCGGGATTTTAATCTGTTATGTAGTGGATTTTATATTTTATTCATAATCTTGTTCTATT
>JACEII010000092.1:154062-168886 GCA_014332785.1 Antheraea mylitta
GGCATCAATGTACAGTTTGAGGAGTCTTCAGAGGAAGATGATGAGGATGCCTATGGAGAGGTTCGTTCCCTGAGCCTTTTTTTATCCCATTCTATTAACCAGGACACTATACATTCTTGATAATCATGCCTGCAAAAACTTTAATAAGTTGTATTTAGTTTTTTTAAAACCAACTACACTGTTGGCCTGTGAGGCCTTTACAGCTTCATCAGACTACTAAGGCGAGCGCTTGAGGCATTCAGCCGAACCAGTTTAGCAATCAGCTGAAGGGTACATTTTGACTTGGGCTGTCCTAGGTTACGCAACAACGCGATTCTACTAAGCAATATATTTATTCATACCTATAGAAATTAGTGAGATACACATGTGTGCCTCAGTGACTCATATATGTGTGTCAGGCAAGTCAGTTAACTAAACTAAGTTTGATGAGAGGAACAAAAACCTTCCACCATATGTTAGTTTTCACTAACCTAATTTAAACCAACCTAATTTAAATACTTTCTGATAATTATTGAGTTTTTTTTTATTACTTGTTCAAAAGTTTTTTTTTTTAATGTAAGCTTTTTGGTTTTTCATGGCCTTTGTAGAAAAAAAAAATTTAAAATTTTTGTTATAAACAATTTTGGATTTTACACTATAAGTTTGTTTAAAATTTTGTAACTGTTCCTGTTTTTGATTAGTGGAAACGATTAATTACAATAAATCATAACAGCAGTAAATTACATTTTCGTTTTTTTTTTTTCGACAAATATTTCTCCACAAAGCCACGTTTAACATATGGCCAATAAAACTCCAGGATTTTAGACTGTATTTCAATTTATACATAGAAATTGCGATTGATAAGGCAATTTTAAGACTTACAACTAATAAGGCAATTTTAAGACTTACAACTAGTACATGGATTAGACGTAAATATGAAATAAATTAACCTATGAAATAACACATTCTTATTTAATATCAACAATGATTGATTTTTCAATATCCTAGCATTTATTTTTTATATAAATTTATTTAAAGATTCGTGAGGAAGATAAGGAAGAAGATGAGGGTACAGATAATGAAGAAAATAAAGCGAGCTCCGGTGAAGAACATAGTGATGGTGAAGGAAAGAAAAATTCAATACACACAAATGTGAGTTAATTTTTAAAGTGAAACCTTTCTTAGGCGCAATGAACAAAAATAACCCGTCACGCTACGTTCCGTGACGCTGAATTGTATATAAAACACCTATTTGTTGTCAACCACCGTTTTTTCAGTTCTGGCTGGTGGTTATAAACACACCTTTTTTTTGTTGTACATCTTTTTTTATAAATCTTCTTTCTTATAAATAAATATAATAGGAGTAAAATAATATTTAGATCAAAATTTTTTTTTAAATTCATTTACATTGTGACTATACGATTTAATAAAAAAAAATCGTAACTCAATGTTTCAATAATATTTTGAATTGGGTATAAAAAATTTAATTTGAATAATTTAATTTGTATATTTTTTTTAAATCATGAAATTTAAAAATTCTCTGGAACATACAATCGGCGATTGATTTTCTTTGATATAGGTTGTTTTTTGAAGTAAAACTTTTTTTTTGGTGTGACTAGGAGGTAATTGGATGATAGCAACGGAAGTCCGTTACGACAATATGGCGTCACGTTTCGTTACCATCCGGTTTTTAAATATTTTTGAATGGTTAAACAATGAATAGTATAAACAAATCAATCAAAACTTTTAGAAAAAAAAAATACTAAATTGAATACTAAAAAAATCATACAATAGAATTAATAATGTATATACGTGTGCGCGACCGTGATCACATCTGGTTTCAATGTAAGTTAGTAACAAATTAAATCAAAGATTCATTGTCTGTAGTGCCATCTATCAGCTAATTCGGAACTTAACAAGTTTTATTTAATCGCTTTCCATCATCTGTCGTCTTCATCTAGGTCTTACTTATAATCCAGTGCATTTGTTTAAATTAAGGATTAGGGACCATTCTCTGTGCGAATGCTGCCTTGACGAAGGTTCTCCAGATCATTGCCGGGGAGTATACGCATTGCCAGTGGCAGCTCCTACTCCCCGGCCTATAGGTGAGTGAAGGCACCATGGGGTTTTAGTCTGTGCAAGTCGGACATAACCCACCCTCAGTAGCCCGGTTGGGGTGGGTATCCACATAGGGATTTCCCCATGTAAAAAAAAAAGGTTTTCCAGATCATATATTCTTTAATTGTTCGAGAGACAAACTCTCCCTTTTTGATGTCTTTCCTCCTTATATTCCCCGCCCTACTAACCTTACGTGTATCTTAACATTAGTGAATAACAACCCTATAACTTTACGTATATTGTCATTATTTATTAAAATTAACAAAATTAAACTTTAATCAGATTGTCTATTTCTTAATCGAAACATATCTAAGATGGCCTTTATGTATATCTGTGGGAATCACAACAACTCGATCTCAATACAAAATTAATTATCTTCGTTTTTGAATTACATTTTTTAACTCTGTTCCCTTCGTTTATGACACTATCTGGCACAGACAGCGCATACTACATGTCTACATGACATTGGCGAAATTGTGTATTGCTTACCACACGGCGCCATAAATTAAAGAAGAAGAAGTATTTAATCACTTGTGATGGTTACAATTTTTTTTTTGCCTCTCGATCCAGCTGTCTGAGGAGCAGAGCCAGAAACGACGTGATACGACCTTACACCCGATGGACATAGACGCGTACTGGCTGCAGAGGCGGCTCTCGAGGCATTTCCCAGACGCGATGGTCTCTCAGGCCAAGTCCAGCGAGGTGCTGAGTGCACTCGCAGACGCACCAGACGAACGCGACTTGGAGAACAGACTCGTGCTGCTCCTCGGATACGACTGCTTCGAGTTCGTCAAGCTGCTCAACAAGTATCGATATATGAGTGAGTGATTTCATCGATTGTTTGCGTGTAGACAGAGACAAACATATACACTTGACTTGCGAAAGAAAGAAAGGAAATACATTATACAATGTTTTTTATACTTAAGAGTCTCAGACCATGTCTATTTACGGGGTCTAAGTATCGGAGTAAAGGCAATGGCGAGTTTCTTAAAGTGAAAATTTTCTCAACCCCGTTGAGATTTAAAAGTCAGTTAAACTACAAAGATGACAGTAGTGAGAAACAAAGATATGCGTATATAGGTTTTAACGTACAAAGAATAATGAAATTTATTGTACAGTGCTTCTTCTATTCATGGTTACCCTGTTGTATAGTGTACTAGATAAACCACCTTCCATTCCCATTAGACTAAGTCTTGAATCCTCTTTGTTGTTTATTATTCTTATTATTATATTTGTTAAATGTGACCATTAACTATCATCTCTTAGAATACTGTGAACAACTAATCTCACACTTGGTATATATGTGTTAAAAAGCTAAACGAAATCGAGTTTCAGTTCTTCTCGATGTCCGAATTGTTTCTCCGAATTTGTATAAGTTTTGATGTTCATAAGAGCCTTCATAGGGCATAAATTGAATAAAGTATTTTTTTTTTATGTAACTTGTTTTTCCTCAGTTCTGTACTGCACGAAGCTCGCTTCATCCCAGTCTGAGAGTGAACGCGTCTCCATAAGGGATACGATGTCGAAGCAACCCCACCTTCAGAAGATTCTGGCACAGCTGGAGACGGGGAAAGGAGACGAGGAGGTGAGAGAATTTAAAATGTTCTTATTCTTCTTTTAAAATGACAATATATATGCACACATAATTTAGCCAATGTCAAGTGAACAGAGCCATAAAGGATGGAGATTGCACCAATGATTTAAGATAAATTTTACTCTTTCATCTTCTACTTAATGAAGGAAAACATATTGCTTCTATAGCATGTGGAATGATATCGTATATTTGCATCCTGCTTCTTATTAGCAGAGTCATCATTGATTTGAAGGTCAATGGTAAGCCCTGGTATTCATGGACTATCAGGACGCGAGATCTTTCCCCTGCCCTTTTTACTTACGTGTGGAAATCCTTTATGGATACACCACTCTCCCTGGAGAGACAGTGGGTCATGTTCGACTCCCCACGGCGTACCGTCCGACACTATAGTGGGTCGACACGAGATCTCTGTAGGTCTTTATATCGAAGCTATTTTCTCTTGTTCCGTAACGTCAGTCTGAACACTCGCAATATTTAAGGACATAATAATTCATGGTCACATTTAACACATAAATTAATAATATCAAATGCTAATAAACAACAAAGAGGACCGTAGTTAAAGTTTGTTCTGAGACTTTCAAAAGTATGGATACAAACCTAATTCGAGCTATTGTTCTTTTGGTTCTTCATATTTACAAAAACTAACCTTGGGTTGATGGGTGCTCGTTGACCTTAAGTTCTTCCACGCTTAAGTAAACACGTCCCGTCGTTCACTGACACTATCCTACCACATGCTTAAACAAAGGCACATATAGAGTTGAATATGATTTCTGTATTTCTCTAGATAATTAGGTCAAATATTAAGCACTTATTTTTTTATTGATTTAGAACGACAATCGAGGCCTGAGTATTCTCTATTAATATTGTCAATGAGCAACCGTTCACTCGGTATATACTGGAGTGTTGTGTAACAGTCTATCAATATTGCCAGTGAGCAACCATTCACCCGGTATATAGTGGTTTTTCGGGCATTATTTCATATCTTTCATATGTGGGTGGATCGCGATACCGGGCTCGCGCGATCGCAACGCCTACAACGATAGTTGGGCTCCGTGACCTGTCATGTGAACATTTCCGCTGCCGACTTTTATTGTTTTTGTTGTGGTTTTGGCCTCCTATTTCAATAATAAACTTTTAAAAAAGCATTATGTTTACGTATATGTGCGTTGGATAAGGATATCTCGAGAACGATTCACAACCGCCACGTTAGAGGTCTGCTTTATGTGGGGGGGTATGGAAATGCCGAACTGAGGGATAAATATATCCCGGGTCCGTTAGACTTTTGCGTTAACGGTGGTGTGTTGTGTAAAAGATGGCACAGCAGTCGGAGGCGCCTCGGAAGCGCCACAAGGCGGAGGCGGAGGGCGGAGGCGCGGGTCAGGTCGCGGGCGCGCGCTCCCTCGTGCACCTCGAGGAGCTGGTGTTCGCGGCCGGGTCGCACTTCATGGCGAACAAGCGATGCCAGCTGCCCCCCGGCTCCTTCAGGAAACAGAGGAAAGGTAAATGAAGTTGAAGCACCTTGTGAAGAGAAACATGCGCTCGCCTTAATAGTTCGGTGAAGATATCATTTCGAAAAAAAAAAAAAGAAGAGAAACATGGCGAGGAAACCGTAGCGTTGTGGTAGTGCTTATTCTAAATTTGTCAAAGTGGCAAACAGTCTCAATATTAAAGTCTGTTATAGTACTATTCAATCAGAAAAAAATGTTAGTGAGGCATAAGGTAGTTAAACAAGGCAATATATAAAAAAAAAAAATCTGGTTGTGTAGGTGGTAGAGCCACGTTGAAGCTATTATTGGTTTCAGCATGAATGGGTCGGTTCGCCCGGGCTAACACCACCCGACGCGCAGAAAACCGACGTGAAGTAACAGTGTTTGCATTGCTGCGTTTCGTTCGGTCAGTGAGAGCGCCGGAGACCCATCTCCCCTCCCCTCTCTTCTCCCTTCCCCGCCCTGGCAACGTATTTGCGACTCCTTTGGGGTTACTAGTGTCTATGGACGACGGTGATCGCTTAACAACAGATGACCCGCATCTTCGTTCGCCTCCTATATGATATTAAAAAAAACGTTACTACATGACAGGTCCCATCAAAACTCTACTGTCGCTTACTAGTGACTTCATATAGTATATACGAATCCATACATAGGAAAATACATACAAATTAATATATTTCAGGTTACGAGGAGGTCCATGTTCCCGCTCTGAAGCCGAAGGCTTTCGAGGAAGGGGAAGCGATGACCCCCATAGAGAAGCTACCCAAATATGCACAGCCCGCGTTTGAAGGCTTCAAAACATTGAACAGGATACAGGTTTGTTTCCACACCTGTCTGTCTGTAAATATAGCCTGGTTATTAACATTCTGACAGGATTTTTGAAGCGATAATGGCTTAGTGGTTTGCGTGTTCAGACACTGTGTCTATTGACATGAGTCTTGGATTTTTGAGAATGGTCTGGAACATTCGCTGAAAGAAAATATCCTGATGGAACCATATCATGGCCATATAATTTGGATAAGATTCATAAAGGATTCATCACCGAAGACTGCAATTCTGCTTGAACATGTGGTCCACTTTTTTTTTTTTTCTCGAACTGACTACGCTATTGATCTGGCAAGGTCTTTACAACTTCACGGGACTACATGTGGTCCACTTAGAACCATCATCAGTTCAAAATTAAATTCAAAACATTCCAAACAAAAGACACTTTTTTTTTCTCGATACGACTACACTATTGACCTAGCAAGTTCTTGACGGCTTCACTGGACTAGAGATACTTTTGTGCTATTTATTTTTATAGGTTTCTCGAAAAGGGGCTAAAGACCAAGTCTCAGGAATTCGGTATCCTAACTCTATCCACCCGATACATTCTTAATAATCTATCTATACTTTTAAATGAGCAATTCTTGTATATTTTTATATTTGTATATATCCAGGTTTCCGGAAACGACGTCATCTATTTCCATGAAACTTAGTATGTAGGTAGTTTCGGGGACGATAAATCGATCTAGCTAGATTTTGTTCACAGAAAACTTTTTTAACAGAGTTTTCATGCAATGAAAAAAAAATTAGCTAGAATATAAAGGTAAATTTCATCTGCACAGTCAAAACAAAATAGCTCAGATGGAAATCGGTTGCTTCGAGAATCCGTCTAACCAAGTTCCAATCCAAGTGACAGAAGAGATATATTTTTTAATGTTTTTTTTTTTTTTTTGTTTTTTTGCGAAAAAATGATAATTTTATGAGGCAAATCTGACAGCTTATTTTAATTTAAAAGTGTTTTTTAAAGAACCGAGCTAGGCTCCGTCACCCAGGTACTTTAATGTATGTCCATCAAAAGTCCGTTGAAAGATTGTACTTCTTAAATTGGCATGGTTTATATACTAGAAACTGTGACAAACTGGTTATCCTAGACTTAGTAAAACCAGTATCAGTTGTTTTAGGAAAATAGTGTTAGGTTTTACAACATACTCTGAAAGGTTCCTATTACCAATTTGCCAGATTGTGAGTTTAAATGACATGTTTAGTGGGTTTTGGTGTCAAAAGGTTATTATAGAGTGGATCATTATGTGAACGATGGTGATGTTTGAATTTGACTCTTCTCTGTACATCTATACTAATATTATAAAGAAGTAAAGTTTGTGAGTGTGTGACGTTGTAGCGGGTAATCACGTGAACTACTGATCCGATTAAAAAAAAAATGTTAAGGTTATATATCCTCACGGTAAGACCAATAGGAGCGGAGTACAAATATAATAATGTTACAAAATCGGGTTATTTTTCCTCTTGAGAGCTTCCGCTGTGTTAGCGTTAGCCCAAAGTTTCCACGCGAAAGAAGGCTAGTTCACTATAAACGATTGTGATATATAATGTATAGTAAATATTATATACAAATTAAAAAAATAATCCAGATCGAATTTCTTTCCCGTTATTCTCGATGACTGGATTGTTTGTCCGAACCAGTGGTACTTTTGACGGTCATGGGTGCCTTCTTAGGGCTTAAGTTGAAGAAAGTGTTTTTATTTCATGAAGGTAATGTATATTGTAACAGAGCCGGATATCGAAGGCTGCTTTGGAGTCCGATGATAACCTGCTGGTGTGTGCACCGACTGGAGCCGGTAAGACGAATGTCGCTCTGCTCTGCATACTGCGAGAGCTCGGGAAACACGTCAACGATGATGGAACCGTCAGCGTCAATGATTTCAAGCTCATATACGTCGCTCCCATGCGTTCCCTAGTACAGGAGATGGTGAGTTTCCTTATCAAATGATAAAACAACATTAGAGATAGACAAACGTGTGTGACGGAAAGAGATGGCATACATTATACAATGTTTATGCTCGGTGTCCCAGAGTACGTCAGACTAGGTCTATGTATAGGTATTGGTGTCTAAGAGATGGCTAGTCTCTCTCCAAAGTGCAAGTTATGTCAGCCTCGTTGTGATTTAAGTTTATTAATCAAAAAGTGACATTATATTGTTATCTATTCAGAATTTCCGAAACGGCGTCAGGGATTTCCGTGAAAATTAGTATGTAGGTGGTTTCGGGAATAATAAATCGATCTAACTAGATTTCATTCATAGAAAACATTTTTAACGGAGTTTTCAGGTAATGAAAAAATGTAACTAGTATATAAAGGTAAATTTCGTCGCCGCTGTCAAAACAAAAATAGCTCAGATGGAAATCGGTTGCTTTGAAAATCGGTCAAACCCCAGTTCGAATGACATTAAAAAATCATTGAAAAAAATATAAAAATCTTTGTTTTTGCAAAAAAAAATTCTAATTTTGTGAGGCAAATTATTTAAAAATGTTTTTAAAGAACTGAGCTAGACTCGGTCATCCAGGTACTTTGTGTATTATACGTCATTATAATGTATTATCTTCTATAGGAGATGATGAGTTTCCTTCTATCTATTATTGAAGTGTGTCATATGTTTATACTTAGGTGGGGAGCTTCAGCAAGCGTTTGGCCATTTACAATGTGAAGGTCTCCGAACTGACCGGAGACCATCAGCTAACCAGAGAACAGATAGAAGCGACACAGCTCATCGTCTGCACACCTGAGAAATGGGACATCATCACGAGGAAAGGTGAATGAATATTGTATCAATTAAGAATATTGTTGTACGTACAGAGGAAAAGAACAGCTGATACGAAATAAATATAAGAGTTACTACATTGACTCACACGACGCTTAATAATGAAGTGATCGCACGAAGCTTGTAATATTATTGACTACGCGACAATGGCAGTAATAATCGGAAAGATTGATTGCCAAAAATAACAATAAAAAAAAAAAGATAGAATTCCGAGCCGCCGTGATAGTGGCGAGTGAGTCTGAATGTAAGCGCGGAGTAAGTGCCGCCGAGCAAGTGCAAGTGACCGATCATCCCCGATTGTCCGTTGACAAACGATGTGTCAAATAAAAAATAATTTTGCATACCCCTAAACAATTTATGCCCGAACACTAATGACTATCTCCTTTCTCTCGTACTTAAATCACGTCGTTATTAAAATTACAATAACTTTTGAAAGAATGAACCGATTTTAATAAAAGAATAACTAAGTTACTCTTGAGGATATGCTTTATGATTTTCTTGGTGAAGTTGAAGTTTTATTGTGAACCCTGTGCCTTAGCAGTGATGTGTCTTCATACAGACAGACAGACTGACATTGGTAAAAATGTATTCTAGTACTTAACCCTAGGCCTACCTGCAACAATTTTTTTAACAGAAAATTAAAAAGTATGGACACACTAGGTTTACATTCTACAAATATAATTTGTAGCAGAAGGTAGATGATAATTTATTTGTGCGTGTGTGTGTTTTTGGCTTGTGTATGTAGGTGGAGAGAGGTCTTTCACGAACCTGGTGCGGCTGATCATAATAGACGAGGTCCACCTGCTGCACGACGAGCGGGGACCAGTCCTCGAGGCTCTCGTCGCGAGGACCCTCAGGACCGTAGAACAGACACAGGAGAATGTATGTATATTTTATATATATATATATATATTTTTCCCTTAAACTGACTATGCTATTGACCTACCAAGGTCTTAACAGCTTCACCGGACTACTAAAGCGAGCGCTTGCGGCACTTAATCGATTTTATTAGGGCAACTAGCTCAAGGGTGGACGGTACAACTCGGCTTCGGCTGTTGCCTGTTTCATGGGAGTTGCAGGTGCATTGCCAGCCTGTGTTGGGGGGATGGAGAAGGGAGGGATGGGAGAGGGAGAGGGGAGATGGACCTATGACACTCTCACTGACCGATTGAAACACAACGATGCAAGCTTTTTTACTTCACATCAGTGTTTCTATGAGAGGGTGGTGCTACCCCGGATGGGCCAATGCATTCATGCTGAAACCCGTAATAAGCTTCAGCGTGGCTCTACCAACTGACTCAAAACACGTCAAGTGGACCCCCCCTTTTCCACTTGATTATTAAATTCAGGTATGAAGTATTTGTTCATGGAGTATTTACTATGAACAATTAATCCCCAGAACAGTTTTTGAAATTTTTTATTTTAACCACATTTTTTTAAAATGAAAATTTTTATGACTTTTAATTAAAAAATCAATAAATAAAAAGCTATTAAAGATATTTTAATGAAACTTTCAGGATTTATAGTTTAATAGTTGTACCTTGATAAGATATATAAAAGTTTAAAATATATATTTTTTTCATATTGTTAATTAACTCTTTAGTTAACAAATGAAAATTTCAATGATTTCTCCCTCAAAAAACACATTTTTTTTTCTCGATATTATGCCTTAATCATTTAAGTAATAGAATCCGCAAAAAAATTGACAGCTCGCGATTACATTGAACAAAAAAAAAATTTATGACGGGCGGTGAGCGTTGTCGGTACGGCGCGCTGCCGCGCGTCTTTTACTTACCTTTTATTCTACTCAGTAATTGTAAGTAAGAAGCAATTCTTTTTAATAAAAATAATGTTATTCAATAGATAATTTTACTAAAACACATTACATAAAATTAATTCATATTTTTTTTTTTATTATTAAATAAACGAAGAAATTAAGTAAGATATAATTTAATTAATTATAAACATAATAAATTATAAAGACATAATTTAGTTATAAATCTATCAGCATTGCGTTATATTTTTTTTAAAGACTCTATTTGTATCAATTTTAATGTCTTTGGAAAAAAAATTGCACTCGAGTGAGTATTATCTAAAGCTTTACAATAATGATACTGTCGTGTATTTTTAATTATAATGCCGGGATTTATATTGTTGTTTATGAGAGTCATGGTCTTGTTGAGAGCAGAAACCAAAACTGACTTAAAAAAAAACATTTTATTAATTAATTCTATGTAATGTGTTTTAGTAAAATTATCGATTGAATAACATTATTTTTATTAAAAAGAATTGCTTCTTACTTACAATTACTGAGTAGAATAAAAGGTAAGTGAAAGACGCGTGGAAGCGCGCCGTACCGACAACGCTCACCGCTCGTCATAAATATTTTTTTTTGTTTAATCTAATCGCGAGCAGTCAAATTTTTTTGCGGATTCTATTACTTAAATGATTAATGCATAATATCGAGAAAAAAAAAGTGTTTTTTGAGGGTGAAGTTATTGAAATTTTCATTTGTTAACTAAAAACTTAATTAACAATATGAAAAAAAAAATATTTTAAACTTTTATATATCTTATCAAAGTACAACTATTAAACTATAAATCCTGAAAGTTTCATTAAAATATCTTTAACAGCTTTTTATTTATTGATTTTACAATTAAGAGTCATAAAAATTTTCATTTAAAAAAAAATGTGGTTAAAATAAAAATTTTCAAAAACTGTTCTGGGGATTAATTGTTCATAGTAAATACTTCATGAAAAATCTTCATACCTGCATTTAATAATCAAGTGGAAATGGGGGGGTCCACTTGACGTGTTTTGAC
This sequence comes from Antheraea mylitta, assembly GCA_014332785.1. Classification (NCBI taxonomy): domain Eukaryota; kingdom Metazoa; phylum Arthropoda; class Insecta; order Lepidoptera; family Saturniidae; genus Antheraea; species Antheraea mylitta. Next base: position 165,667 of record JACEII010000092.1, read on the forward strand.
TCAACTACAAGTCTGCCTGGCTGTCTACCATCCTCCAGTTAAAATCTATCGCATAGCATCTATTGATGCGTTTCGATAGTTACACTTGGGAGCTAGTCCTCTGCTCTAACTGTAGTATGTTAGTCGCTAGCATGCTTATTACCTCAGACCTGAAAGAATGGCGATAGTGGGGTGATAGGGTTTTACAGCCCGACTGGGTCGCAACCACCATGTACATGGCGAAAAAGCCCGTCATAGTGACTCGCTTCTGCGCGTCGCGTTTCGGGATCAGCCTGTGCATATCCAGTACTGGGTCACTTTCGTCATTATGGCCGGCATGACAGCGGCGAGCAGCGATGGATAATCTGTCTTTCGGTGGTCGCCACTGTTTTTGGATTGTATTATGCTTACCATCAGGCATAGTGCAGTCACTTTGTCGTGCTTCAATAAAAAAAAAAAACCAAATCGCCATTTACCTGGTCACCTATTAAATGTTGTAGGGAGTAATCGCAGGAATTACTGGTCCTATTTGAAAAAAATTCTTTCAGTGCTATATAGATCATATATCGGGGGGAAGCTATGGGCAATATATCATTACGCTAAGACCAACAGGAGCGAAGCACCTGTTCCAACATCGAGATTCTTTTCCCTCTTGAGAGCTTCCGCTGCGTATTAGCGTTAGCCCAAAGTGAATATTACTACGCGGACGAAGTCGCTGGCTGGGGCTAGTCTAAGAATGTGATGATATCGATTGTTATTTTATATTGTATGTGACAGGTACGACTTGTCGGTTTGTCTGCGACGCTACCGAATTACACTGATGTTGCTGCATTCCTCAGAGTGAAGCCCGAGACCGGATTATTCTATTTCGATAACTCTTTCAGGTATATTACTTGATTTCTATATTACTGTTTGTCATCTTTTATTATAGAATCTTTAAATATAGCACATATACATAAAAAAACGACAGCGTCTCCCTTCTGTGTTTACAGGCCGGTGCCTCTGGAGCAGCAGTACATCGGTGTGACGGAGAAGAAAGCCCTCAAACGGTTCCAGGTGATGAACGATATCGTCTACGAGAAGACGATGGAACACGCCGGCAGGAACCAGGTCTGTTGCGATTTTATAATGCGACTGCTTGACACCACTAACCTCGCTAAGTCGTAATGGAAACCCCGCTAAGTCTCTATTGATATCCCGCTAAGTTAAACTCATTAATCCCGCTAAGTCGAAGTATAAGTCAAACCCGTTATCCCCGTTAAGTCGATGACAATGTTATATATAATTTCAGATACTCGTTTTCGTCCATTCGAGAAAGGAGACCGGAAAAACAGCACGCGCGATTCGCGATATGTGCTTGGAAAAGGACACTCTTGGACAGTTCCTCAGGTAACGGATGTATTAATATTTTGAACTAATTAATAAGTAATTGGTGTTGAGGTGGTTAGTGTGTAGTGTGTGAGTAACTGCTCCTGCTGACTACTGAAGGTCCTCAAGATTGTTTTTTTTTTATATCATAGGAGGCAAACTAACAGTTGGTTCACCTGATGTTAAATGATCACCACCGATCATAGACACTTGCAACACCAGGGTAGTCGCAAGTGCGTTGCCGGTCTGTGTTTGGAGAGGGGCGAGGAGTGGGGAGTGCCACGCTGAAGCTATTACTGGTGTCAGCATAAATGTATCTGCTCGTCCGAGGTAGTACCACCCTCTAACAGAAACACCGACGTGAAGTATCAGTGCCTGCATTGTTGCGTTTCGTTCAGTCAATGAGAGCGCCGGAGACTCACCTCTTTGAGGCAACTCAGCCAAAGCTGGCATCAATAATAATCAAGATGCATGAACAGCCAATACTTACAACCATTGGTGTTTCAGATCGGAGTAAATAGTACCTGGTCAATAGTAACTTCCCCGATATGGTCTGTCGTACGGACGCAGGTCAATAGTAACATTCGATGTAGTCAATAGTACGAACGCAAGTCAGGCATAAGTCAATGGTAACACCTTCGATACAATTATATTGTAGCTAAAAAGCTGTAGATACGTTACCTACATGACATTTCGACGTAACAAATGGCACGATAACGCACACATACGTAAAGTAATATCGTAACGCTGCACTGTCATAGATAAAATGTGGAAGTAAGATGGCATATTCTCAGTATCGGTGCCGAAAAAGAAATAGTTATATAAAACTTAGATACTGGCGAATTGACGGTCAACCGTCAAAGTAAGCTAGCTAGCCAAGTTTTAATAAGCCACTGTCGAAGCGCTTATATCGTATCTACAGCTCTTTAGTTATATTATAGTTGGCCCTATATAATGAATAGGTCGACGCAGATTCGTAGTAACTCCCCCCGATATAGTCAATAGTACGGAAGCAGGTCAATAGTAACTCCCTCTCGATATAGCATATATGTGTTGCTGTTTTTTTATGAAACATCTTGGCGTGGCGACGCAAAACACGAATTTTGCACTATTAACGAAATATTCAAAAACATTTGCAACCCTATCTTGTAGGCCACTTGTTCTACTAATGTTACGAGGCACACGCCGACGACCTAACGCACTTTGATGAATGCCGCCAAATACAACGTAACTGCGCTTAGTTGATTTTTTGAATAGAAATGTATATTGATGTAATAAATTAAATAAACAGTACCATTATTTTATGGAACTACTTTGTATTTTTTTTTTAGCTTTACCTTTTCAGTATGCCATAACTGATTCCTGTCCTAATCTGTTCTTTTATGCATATGACTTATAAAAAACAATTTTGATATTTCACATCTGCCAGACGTCCCGTAACAGCTCAATTTTTGTTTTTTTTTTTTTACAGGGAAGGTTCCGCCAGCATGGAAGTGCTCCGTACAGAAGCGGAACAGGTGAAGAACCCGGAACTTCGCGAGTTACTGCCGTACGGGTTTGCGATCCATCACGCCGGTATGAGCAGGGTGGACAGGACTCTCGTCGAGGATCTGTTCGCGGACAGGCATATCCAGGTGCGAGAATTTTTTTTTGTAGTTCTTACCTGTCATGAGTCGCGAGCACGTTGTAACTCTACACGCTTTCGGTGTCGAAACCATTTGAAGGTTAAAGTTGTTCTGAAAAAAAAGCCAAAAAAAATCACGGATTAACGGTTTACAGATAAGATCTGAAACTAAGAAAAAAATATTCAAGCGTTTTGGGGAGGATCTTGGAAAACCTTTTTTACCATTATATTCTAGCTATATTTTTTTTT
>JACEII010000092.1:178886-216784 GCA_014332785.1 Antheraea mylitta
GAGGCTCAGCTGTCCGTAACAACCATACTGACGGTCATTTTCAAATTATGTTATATAAACGATATTTATAAAATGTCACATTACATAGAGACACATGAAATATACAAATTGCAAATACATATAAATAAGACAGTTCACCTATTCTTAAAAACATAGAGATTATTATTTACATTGTTAGAGAAATGGTGGTTCAAATCAACTTCAAATCTTTTGTTTTTTTTTTTTTTTTTATTGAAGCACGACAAAATGATTGCACTATACCTGATGGTAAGCATAGTACAATCCAAAAACAGTGACGACCACCGAGAGACAGATCATCCATCGTCGGTCGCCGCTGCCATGCCGGCCATAATGACGAAAGTCACCCGGTACTGGATATGCACAGGCTGATCCCGAAACGCGACGCGCAGAAGCTAGTCACTATGACGGGCTTTTTCGCCATGTACATGGTGGTTGCACCCAGTCGGGCTGTATAACCCTACCACCCCGCTATCGCCATTGCCTCGTTCGTTGTTCAGCAGGGTGCACCACGTGCAGGTGAGGTTGGCTTGGGTGTCTCAAGGCTTAAGATGTTACTCGACACCCCTTACACCCCAAATTATCATTGAAGTTGTCCTTAATTTACATGACACTGGCAGAATTGTGGATTTTTTCACAGAGGCCAAGGACTTAATATAAGAAAAAAAAAGAAATATGGTAGCTAATCTGTCCGTAACAATATATATGTTTAATTGTCCAGGTATTCTGATAACGAATCACTCAGAGCTGCAGTACTACCTGTCTCTGCTGAACCAGCAGCTTCCAATAGAGTCTCAAATGATAAGCAAGCTGCCGGACATGCTCAACGCTGAAATAGTACTCGGCTCCGTGCAGAGTGTACGGGATGCTGTCACTTGGCTGGGTGAGTTATATTATTTTTTTTTTTAAATATAAATACTTATGTTGGAAGACGATGTCTAAGATAGTGAACATGCGAAAACCTAGAGAGGAACTGGATTTCAAGTGCAGATACTGAGACATACCAACGTTTTCACATGATTTATTTCTTTTAGGGTCGTCAAAGTGACAATATCCCAGTAAATATATAAAAAGTAGGACTATTGTGGTACATTGTAAATGTAGTCATATTTACAGACAACCACGGCATCTTCCAACAATAAATTAAATATATTAATAAAACTAAATATTAAACTATTTTCAATATTTAAAGATTTAACTTAAAACTAATTGTTACTCTAAAAACGTATTTTGAAAAAAAAAAATTAGGAAAATAACAAATTAACGGGAAAGAAAAAAAATACTGTACCAATTAAAACTGTGTTTTGTGAATAAACTGATATGGCTCTATCGCTGTTTTGAAATTATTTCATTTAGGTGAGAAAATATTGCATGTTTCTAAAATATGGGTCTAAAATATTATGTGGAAATAGTTAGTTTTAAAATACTTCTTTAACGCCATCTATCCACTCATTAATAGTACTACTTTGTAATTTAAGCCATATCTTCATCAAATTCCATAATAAACATTTACAAGTATTTACTTGTACATTTGTTGTTGAAAAAGGATTTTCCGATAAAAAATATATGGAGGGGTTGTTGAGACGTGTATGCTTGGTACACATATGCGTCTCAACAACTGATACATATATGAATAGTTAGCTAGGTTAGCTAAGATAGGTCGCGAGTTTGCATGTAACAGGCAACAGCCAAGCCGAGGTGTGCCGTGTACCCTTGAGCTAGTTGCCCAAATAAAATCGGCTGAGTGCCTTAAGCGCTCGCCTTAGTAGTTGGGTGAAGCTGTTAAGACCTTGCCAGGTCAATAGCGTAGTCAGTTCGAAAAAAAAAAAATGTTGAAAAAGTATTATGTATGTACAGACTCGTTATCATATGTTGATTTTTGCTTAAATAGGAGTCACTATTATCGACCCTAATTTTCAGCTCGACGAGAGAAAGAATTTTTCAAATAGGACCAATAGTTCCTTAGATTAGTGCGTTCAATCTAACAAACAATCAAACCCCTCTAGCTTTATAATATTAGTATAGATTTTTCTTTATTATTTTTTTTTTTTTATAACAGGAGGCAAACGAATGCCTGTTCCTTGTGTTACCTGATGTTAAGTGACCACCACCGTCCATAGACAACGTAAACATCAGGGGAGTTGCGAGTGCGTTGCCAGCCTCTTTGGGGGGAGGAGGGGTAGGAGAAAGGTTGAAGGGAAGGGAGAACAGGGGATGGGAGTTGGGGCACCGGCGTTATACTAGCAACACCTGAGGAGTCGCAAGTGCGTTGCTTGTGTGTTTTTGGGTGTAGGATGAAGTGAGAGGGGAGGGGGAAAAGTGGATGTCGGCCTCCGGCGCACTATGGAACGAAACGCAACAATGCATACATTGTTATTTGACGTGGGTGTTTGTGTTTGTCTACGGGGGAGAGCGAGTCCATTCTTGCTAAAAAGAGTAATAACTTCAGTGTAGCTCTATATTCGTATTTTGTTTTATATTAATCCGAGTTATTTATCTGATAGGCTACACGTACCTGTACATAAGGATGCTGCGTCAGCCCGCACTCTACGGGATACAACCCGAGAAGATACAAGAGGACACATTACTCGAGCTGCATCGGGCTGACTTAGTTCACACAGCCGCTAGCTTGCTCGATAAGTGAGTTTTTTTTTTGTACTTACCAGGCTATTGGTGTAGCAGGGCCGCTTAACAGTTTCATTGGACTACCGAAATAGTTTCTACATTATATTTAATCTTGGAAAGTGTAACTAGAAACGAGTATAAAAAAAAATCAATATTTATCACATATACAGAGAATGAAGTTCAAATGTTGCTCTCCAAAAGGTTTTTAGTTTTTATGATCTTCATATTCTATATGTACAAAATTTCAAAAACTGACCTAAATTTTGTAGGTGGTAGAGCCACGTTGAAGCTATATGTGGTTTCAGTATGAATGGGTCGGCTCGTCCGGGGTACTACCACCCGACACACAGATATCCGACGTGAAGTAACAGTGGTTGTATTGTTGCGTTTCGTTCGGTCAGTGAGAATGCCGAAGACCCACCTTCCACTTCCCCTCACTTGTCCTCTCCCTTCCCCCCATTCCCCGATCCCACTAAACACAGGCTTGCAACGCACTTGCAACTCCTCTGGTGTTGCTGGTGTCTATGGACGGCGGTGATCACTTAAGATCAGGTGAGCCGCCTGTCCGTTTACTTCCTATATGATATAAAAAAAATAAAAAAATATTAGATACGGTTTAAATTGGATATAACTCATTAAAAAAAGTACCTGGGTGACCGAGCCTAGCTCGGCTCTTTAAAGAACATTTTTTGCTTTTTTTTACCAAAAAAAAAAAAATATTAAAAAAGATCTCTTATGCTGTCATTCAGATTCAAACTGGGGTTAGACGGATTTTCGAAGCAGAAAGAGTTTTCTATGACTTAAATCTAGCTATATTCGATTTATCGTCCCTGAAACCACCTACATACTAAGTTTAACGAAAATCGCTGACGCCGTCTCCTAGATCCTAAATGTATAACAATATGTAAGAATTGCTCATTTAAAGGCATTACATAAACTCGATCGAATTTGTTTGTCCTAAGTGATGATAGCTTTCAAGATCAAAGCGCCTTTACCATGGTCTAAATTGTATAAAATATTTTTAATTTGAGTATATTGATATTCGTTACGTCTCCTCTCAGAGCTGGTCTGATCAAGTACGAGAGGAAATCGGGTCAGTTCCAGCCGACGGAGCTCGGTCGCATCGCGTCCCACTACTACTGTACGTACGAGACGATGCAGGCCTACAACCAGCTCCTCAAGCCGACCCTCGGCGAGATCGAACTCTTCAGGGTGTTCTCCCTCTCCGGGGAGTTCAAGCACATAGCTGTCAGGGAAGAGGAGAAGCTCGAACTGCATAAGCTCATGGAACGGGTAAGGTTCACTTCACTCCTTACTTATTGTATTAGAATTGAGACTGTGACGTCACTAGGTAGTTACACCGCTAGAACTTCATGAGATCACGGAACGGATGGGTTCACATCCCCCTTTCTTATTGTCGTAACATTGACGCTGTGACATCACTAGCTCGTTTAATTGTTACCCGCGACTTTATCCGCATGAAACTTAATCAAGTAAATAATTATCCAGTGTACATTTATGATTCTGTACTTTTGGGCACTGCTTCTTTAGCTTACGGAACCCAAATTTTTTATTTTAATAACAGTGTTTTTTCTAAGATGAATGAAGCTAGAGCTACTCCATCTAATACTAAAGGACACGTCAAAATTAGTATAACCGTTTCGGAGATTGCCTAGAATAGATAGACGGACAAAATTGTTACAATTTTTTTTTTGTTACAAGTACCATGTAGGAGTTAGGAGCAAGTTGTTGCCTTATATATGTTTCAGGTATCTACTTGTAGGAATAGTCGTTTGATATGTTATATATATATCATTCAATGAAAATATGTTAATTAGCACAAAATAAGTATGGTGTTGATTGATTGATTGATTTTTTAAAGTTTGAACTTTATTAGGGTTCTCTTGTGAAAGGGTATACTTACTATACGTACTATATTACGTAACTATAATCAATAGTTTCCATCATGGCTACTCAGTCAGAGTTCACCATAAAAAATAATAAACATTATAATATTGACTTTTTTTTTATATATTTTGTTTTAGTCTGCAGACTCTTGGTCCGCACCTTTTTTTTTGCTTATATGTAGTTTTTTTTTTAACGTCAAAATCGTATCCGTGAGCATATATATATATATATATATATATATATACATTATTATTATTAGTAGTTTATTAAATATTCACTGTTTAATTATTATTAACTTTTTTGTTTGTTTTAATGACGTTATTGTTTTTATAGCGCTTGCATTTCCATTCTTTATAAAAATTTATAAAAAAAAGGTAATATTGACTTTGAATTTATTGTTTAAGACAACATGAAGCCAAGTGTCATGAAGTAATAGCACTCCTGTCACATAAAAAAGAACCTTGGCTGGTGTCTGGTGGGGTGCTCACCCTTATACACAGAAGCTTATTTATAATGCCCTTGTCCGAAGCCATTTGGATTATGGAGCATTTTTACTTTACCCGTGCAGAAAAGCTGCTTTAACAAAGCTAAATGTCATTCAATCTAGGTGTCTGAGAATAATCTTGGGCGCTATGAAATCCTCGCCAATTAATGCACTACAAGTGGAATGTGTAGAACCACCTCTGTATCTTCAGCGTCAGTACCTGTCAGACAGATTCCTTTATAAACTTTTCCAAAACACAAGCCATCCTCTAATCCCTAAACTTCAGATACTTTTGCAAGAGTTTGAACCTCTTGGCTACCACTCGCTACAGGATCTTTCTTGTATACTTCAATCATCTTACAAAATCAGCAAGTTAACATTCCCAATCTTTAAATCCGCCATCAACCCCTTGTATGATACTAACTATTATGCACTAATCTTCCAACCAACCATTATAATGCATTTTGACATTAATAAGGACTCTGTCCAAGCCAACAGTCAATTCCAAGCAAAACTAGCCAATGAATGGGAAGGATGGGTACCAATTTTCACGGATGCTTCTAAGCTAGTCAACTTTGGACATGTCGGTGCAGCGGTCTGGCTGCCAAAGCACAGAGTTATACTAAGCTATAGATGCCCACCTGGTACTACGGTGTTTACTGGGGAAGCTGTTGCCATCCTTGAAGCCATACTATTTATAAAGGCTCACAAATTAACGAGAACCATTGTATTTACTGACAGCAAAAGCTGTCTTGAAGCGATTTTGTCTAACCCTTTTCATTCCAAAGATAAGCATCCAGTTATATTTACAATTAGGAAAGCATTGTATGAGTGTCACAATTTAGGTTTTAGTACTGTTCTTGCCTGGATCCCTGGGCACTGTGGAATTTCGGGTAATGAAACTGTGGACTCTTGCGCCAAATGTGCCATCCAGTCGGGGTCCTTGGATCACTATAGGATTTACGCAAGGGACTTATGCCTATCATCTAAATCAGGATTGTTTGATGCATGGCAAAGGAGTTGGAATTTGTCTCGGAAATTAAAGGGCAAGCATTATGGGTCTCTGCAAATTGATATCCCGCAAAAGCCATGGTTTTTTAAATTCAGAAATGTGAATAAAAAGGTTACCTCTATTATTTGCCGCCTGCGCCTTGGGCACGTCTGCACACCAGTGCATTTGAATAAAATAAGGATCAGGGATCACTCTATTTGTGAATGTGGCTTAGAGGATGGATCACCGGATCACATATTTTTTAATTGCCCTAGAAACAGTTTCTCTCTCTATGATGTTCTACCTTCTTCTATACCCCGTCCTACTAATATTATGTGTCTCTTAACTCTTGTTATGGATAACCATCTAATCGTAGAATGCGTAGAATGAACAAAACACACATGTTGCATTTTAAGAAGAAGAAGAAGAAGTAAAAATTTTGACATCCAATAAAAACAAAGAGGACAATTGGAATGTAACCGTTCACGGAAATCGCTTAAAAAGGGGTACAAAGTTTTTGTTTCACTTATTAATATGTATGATAATCACAAAACGCATTTTTTTATGTAACAAGGTCCCGATACCGATAAAGGAGAGTATAGAGGAGCCGTCAGCGAAGATCAACGTCCTCCTGCAGGCGTACATATCCCAGCTGAAGCTAGAGGGGTTCGCTCTGATGGCGGACATGGTGTACGTGACGCAGTCCGCCTGCAGGCTCCTCAGGGCTATATTCGAGATTGTTCTACACAGAGGTGAGACTTACGGATCGAATTATTGAAAAGAAACTAGATTCTTGAGTTTTTAACGGGATTTTAGTCTGTCATGTAGTGTATTTTATATTTTATTCATGATCTTGTGTTATTTGACTCTATATTGTGTAAATTTGGTGGTGTTTTACGTAATAAAGTTAGTTTGTTGTGCATAAGTGAAGTGAATGAAAATAATACCAAGGAGCATGAAATTCTGAGATGCCAAAAAAAGTCCCTGGAGGTTCTAACAAGGGATCCACCATCTTGTTAGAATATTGATTCACACGACGCTTAATATTGAAATGATCGCACGACGCTTGTGATATTGACTACGTGACAATAGCAGTAATAATCAGAAAGATTGATTGCCAAAAATAAAGTTAAAAAAAAACTACATTCTTTCAAACTTCAATAGCGGTCATTTAAGTTTTTTTTTTTATTCTGCAAGACTTTAGTCTAAGAGTTAAGTCACATGCTCACGGACAGAGGAATTATATATATATAAAGATATTATATTTGACAGGTTGGGCCCAGCTGGTGGACAAAACCTTGGCGTTGTGTAAGATGGTCGACCGAAGAATGTGGCAATCGATGTCACCGTTGAGACAGTTCCGGAAGATGCCTGAAGAGGTGAGAGCTTTTATTTATATCATCTCTTACTCTCTATTCCTGTCCCTAATCCTTGCTCACACTCGGCTCCTCCTTTCTCCTTCCCGTCTTTCTTTTTCCTCTCCACGCCTTCTTCCGTTTCTAATATCGCTCTCTTCTTTACTCGCCTCCCCGCTCCCTCTTCTTTCCTCACCTTCTTTCTCTGTCCCTCCTCCCTCCTTTTCCCTTTTCTGTCTCTCCTCCCTCCTTTCCCCTTTGCCAACCTTCCCGTATACTTTATCTATCCCTCCTCACTCCTTTTCCCCTTTTCCTTTTCTCCCCTTTCCCTCTCTCGGTACGGCGCGGCGTAAATATTAAGTAACAAACAAACGCACCTTCGTATTTATGATATTACTGGAAAATTTTGCGAGGAACTTTAAGGCACTAAATGGCGATTCGTTTCGATCCCGCCATATACAGGTGGTGAAGAAGCTGGAGAAGAAGAACTTCCCATGGGAGAAGCTGTACGAGCTCGGACCGAACGAGATAGGAGAGCTCGTCCGTGCACCGAAACTCGGGAAGATGATACACAAGTACGTGCACCAGTTCCCGAAGCTCGAGCTCTCGACGCACATACAGCCGATCACGAGGTCCACGCTCAGGGTCGAGCTCACCATCACGCCGGACTTCCACTGGGACGAGAAGGTGAGCGGAGATATTGAAAAAAAAAAAAAAAATTATGCGTATAACGGTTACACGCGATTTAGGTAATACTTATATTTTTTTTTTTTTATTTTTTCAATAAATACTTTATGAACGAATTAATCAAACATTAAAAAAAATTAAATTGAATTAAATAATAAAAGTCATACAATGAAATTAATTATGTATATTTGGGCGCGCGACCGTGTTGCTGTCTAGTCTCGATCAATTTTTTGTTATAAAATAAATAAAATATAGAAAATTACGAACAGATTACTATGATAATGAATAAAAAATTTACTTAAAACTCCAACCATAAAAACTAATATTGGATTAAATGCACCTGTATCTAGGCTGAGTAATCAGTACAATAAATTAGGTAATGAATTGGACATCTTTGAAAATTCGTTGTGCTCCTTCAAGGGAAAAGCTTTATTGTTGCTGAGAGACTTAAATTTTAGCTCCTACTAACATATAAATAATAATTTCAATATGTCTCTGCTTTGATATTGTGATTCCTATGCTTGTTACCAAATGTTTCCATTATATTGTGTCATAATATTGCATTGTAATAGATATCTAAGTTCAGTTGTTTTTAAAGTTTATATAGTGGATAATTTATAATATAATGTCTTGATTTAGTTTGTTTACCATGTAGCGCATGCTGTGGCAGCTTTTAAAGACCAATGTGCCTATAGATTGTTTACACATATCGTTAATTCTTGTGTGGTACATTGTTCACTAGCTGTCCTTTAATAAATAAATAAATAAATAAAAAATTAATTATGATTTAATAGACGTGTAGAGTAGTCCTACACTTAACGTGTTCGTAATAAATGTGGCACGTCGTGAGAGCGATAAAAATGTACGTGCGTCCCGAAGTAGGCTCAGAGGACACTGGCGATGCGCGAGCGCCGTCGCGGCTCGTCGGTCGGCCGAGGATCCCGTTATTTCCCCGCGCGTCCCCGCGGTCTTCTCCGCCGCTGTCGCCGTGCGAGGTGCAACTATTAAATTTAATGATTACGCGCTGCCACAGACGTTTTCGTTATGTTTAATTACGAATGGTACAATGGTAAAGAAGCGTGACGCCATATTGTCGAAACGGTCTTTTGTCGCATTGTTTTACTTCAAAAATGAGGTTATTTTATTCCTATCTCCAAGTTCTATGTCATAGAAGGCAAACGAACATGCAAGTCACCTAGTGTTAAGTGATCACCGCCGTCCATAGACACTAGCAACACGAGTGGAATTGGTAATGCGTTGCTAGCCTGTGTTTGAGGGTTAGGAGGAAGGGGAGAGGACAGGAGACGGAAGGTGGGCCTCGGGCGCCCTCAATACAACAATACAACAATTGTTACTTCACGTCGGTTTTTTTCTGTGAGATGGTGATGCTATCCCGGACATATTCATTTTGAAACCAGCAATAGCTTCAGCGTGGCTCTACTACCTACAAAGTGTGTGCGTGCACGTATTATATGTAGATATTTTGATCCCTCGTATAGATGCGTGCGTATACGCAAATGTTACGTACACGCGTGCGTGCACGTGCACGTATATCTAACTAGCTGTGCCCTTGACTTCGTTCGCGTGGAATTTGATGTATAAAACATTGATAAATAGAGTCATATCAATGTATTAAGTCTAATTATTATCTGTTTCTCTCTTACTTAAGTCGAGTCGTCATTAATATTACAATAACTTTTGATAGACCGAACCGATTTTAATGAAACAAACACTAAATGGTTCTCGAAAATATGCTTTATTATTGTCTTAATTAGTGAGCGTGTCCAGACAGACATACATTTCGAAAATTAATTGAAATTTAAATTAAAAAGTAATTTAAAAGTATAGAAATTTAAAAGTATAGAAACATGTTCAGTTTACATTTTTATTACATGTGTAGATAGATTAGTGCTTTATTTAGATGTAAATTATTCCCACATGTTCTAGATACACGGTCAATCGGAAGCGTTCTGGATCCTCGTCGAGGACGTCGACTCCGAGGTGGTGCTCCACCACGAGTACTTCCTTCTCAAAGAGAAGTACTGTAAAGATGAACACCAAGTGAAGCTGTTCGTGCCAGTGTTCGAGCCTCTGCCGCCTCAGTATTTCCTCAGGGTCGTCTCTGATAGGTAAGTATTACTTTATACCTATTTTTAGGATGAATGGTCTGCTCCGGGTTCTTCAATGAAACAGCAGTATTTTCACAAATTTCAAAACTTCACGTGGACTGTATTTGTTAACTTCAAGGATACATTACACTTCAGTAATCGTGTATTAAGAGCCGGTGGTTTAAACACAATTTTTACATATTCATGTACACTTACAGTTAGTATATATCACGCGTGCCTTACGTGCGGCGCGCTCTACCATACAGTTATATAATTCTTACAAATCGATGATACATTTTTAGTAGTGGTTCTGTATGATTCTATACAAATAACAATAATAATCCGTATTGGCGCTTAATTTCAATTTACTATATAACTGATACTTTCAAATGTAACGACATAAAGAAGAACATTTACTTGAGAAATACATACTTCTATATAAGGAATTATTAGTTCCTCTGTTACTTATGTAGTTTAAGACATTACGACTCAAGATACATTTACATACTTTTTTTTTTTCGAACTGACTACGCTATTGTCCTAGCAAGGTCTTAACAGCTTCACTGAACTACTAAGGCGAGCGCTAAAAGCTCTCAGCCGATTTTATTTGGGCAACTAGTTCAAGGGTGCACGGTACACCTCGGCATGGCTGTTGCCTGTTACATGCAAACTCGCGACCTATCTTAGCTAACTATTCATATATGTTTGAGTTGTTGAGACGCATATGTGTACCAAGCATACGCCTCAATAACCCCTCCATATATTTTTTATCGGAAAATTAGAGTTTTTTCAGTTCGATAAAGGAAAAAAATAAAACCCTTCCACTTCTATGTGTAAGCGTACACGTGTGTGGGGGTGATTGTGTAGTGTTGTAGCAGTGATGTAAATTTTTGTGTCACTGTATCGCGCAAGTAACGCACTCAAGGGCTCCCTGCCGAGGGATTGAACCTAGACTTGGCAGCGCCGATAGGTGCCTAATCTGGTGTGCGGGAGCGAAATTAACCCCCAGACCACGGCGGCGTGATCTGTGGTTACGCGGGCGTGGGCGTGAACACGCTCTGTTTGGCGAGACAGGCTGGTACTGGTCGTTCACTGCCGTTATTTCATCAGGAGGGTCGATTAAAATATGTCGTGGACGTCTATAATAATGCGCAGCGTTCGGTACGGGTTCGTATTGTGCGGCGGATACTACTAACGGACTGGGATGTTTTGCAACTTTTTCAAAATGACTAGTCGTAACTGATTTTACGTATGCCCACATAGAAGGGATCTCTAGGTCTCTATGGAGATCGACTCTCCGGATGTACCACGGAGCACCGGTCACTTTACGTAAAACACGATTTTGGAGAACCTGCAGCTTATCAAAGTTCAACACATTTACATACATTAATACGAGACATTTTGCATTAACACATACGACAATTTCCATGAGATACCTAAGGTATTTTGTATACTAAACATTACTACATAAGACATTACATAAAAGACATAAGGTACCTTATATAAGAAATATTACTATATAACACATTACATAAGATGCCTTGTTAGAACTTTCCTGGGAGTTTCTGTGACATCTCATAATTTCATGCTCCGTGGTATTATTTTCCATTCACTTCACTTATGCACAACAAACTGACTATATTACGTAAAACACCAGCAAATTTACACAATATAGAGTCAAATAACACAATATTATGAATAAAATATAAAATCCACTACATGACGGACTAAAATCCCGCCAAAAACTCAAATCATGCATTTAAGGGTTAAGCGTGGTATAGGTATGTCGTCGATGTTATGCTTTATTGACCAGTTCTCACCTTAACGTTTGACGTAATTTATGGCAGAGTTGTAATATTTGAATTATCCGCAGATGGATAGCGGCGGAGACACAACTGCCGGTCTCGTTCCGTCATCTCATACTGCCGGAGAAGAATTTGCCACCGACGGAATTGCTCGACCTGCAGCCTCTTCCTATATCCGCCCTGAGGAATCCTAAATACGAGGAACTCTATTCGGAAACGTTCCCACAGTTCAATCCGGTGCAGACTCAGGTGAGTGATGTCTTCCTTCCCTGATGGGTATTTGGTTTATTCCTAGCTGATGTTGTTTATCCCGATTGCTCTGAATCTATGGGTTTAGATTCGTGTTCAACAGTGTTGCTGTTGTTGATCGAAAGCTTACAAATAATAAGGACCATACTGAGGGCTGAAAACCTACAACGCTCTATCACATTGATACAGACAGTATTAAAAATAATGCAAAATTAGTTTATGTAACAC
Organism: Antheraea mylitta; assembly: GCA_014332785.1. NCBI lineage: Eukaryota > Metazoa > Arthropoda > Insecta > Lepidoptera > Saturniidae > Antheraea > Antheraea mylitta. The sequence goes on from JACEII010000092.1 coordinate 191,345, forward strand.
TAGCCTCTGCCCGTGACTTCGTTCGCGTGGAATAGAAATCCCGATCTTTAAACATTCTTCATTGGTGCTCCGTTTCTATTGGTCTTAGCGTGATGATATATAGCCTATAACCATCCTCGATAAATGGGCTATATAACATTAAAATAATTATTCAAATAGGACCAGTAGTTCCTGAGATTACTCCCTACAACGTCACAAACTCAAAAACTTTACCTCTTTATAATATTAGTATTGATTAACAATTAATTGTATGTTGTTGTCAATTATCTACCCACTTCCATTTAATTTTATTCAACTACCTGAGTGTATAAAATTTATTAACTTCAGGATACTTTTCATAATTCACTAATCGTGTGTTACAAGCACATGGCTTAACACATTTTTTATTATTTCAAATATATTTCTTGGTAGCGTAAATATTAATTTTTTTTATTTAATTTAATTTATTTTTCGCTTTCCAGCACTTAATGGGTTTTTGGTATTGAAGTCGGTTTTTTTTTGTATATATTTTTTTTTATTAGTTGCAATATCATTGGTTTCAGGTATTCAACGCTGTGTACAATTCTGATGACAACGTGTTCGTGGGTGCCCCTTCGGGTTCCGGCAAGTCTCTGATAGCGGAGCTGGCGCTGCTGAGGCTCCTGTCCACCAACTCCTCGGCCAGAGCGGTCTACCTGCTGCCCAAGGACGCCCTCGCAGATATAGTCTTCGCTGACTGGTACCACAAGTTTGGGACCAAGTTTAACCTTAAGGTATCACGTTATTAAAAAAATATATATATATATAGTTCTACACCGAACACTGATTCGAATCTAATGTTATCTTATTTCGAAGTGTAAACTTGTCGTATTCAATAGCGAACTGAAGTGAACAGTCACATTTTTTCTTCTCAAACTATGTTATTGGCCTAACAAGGCCTTAACATTTGTAGTGCGTGTCGGGTCGTCGCAGATGGTTGCAGGAGATTTGGAGAGAATTAAAGCGCGTTATATGCTGACAAATTTCTCGTCATTTATTCAATAAAATTGCATTTCCTATATACAACATAAGGTACAATAAACAGTATTATGCGTAAGAGATAAAATATCACGTCGGCCAATTGCAATACGATGAGGTTCCTGAAGCGCGCGCAATCGTTGCGTGTCCATCTCACTCGCCCTCCAACAGGTGAGCATCTGGTGTCCACTCGCACACTATAAAACGCGAGGTTCTCGCGCATGCGCATTCAGTGCAGAGCAGGTGTCAGCGTAGGTAAGTCACTAGCGTCGCCAGCATCGAGTGTATGTGGAGTGTTGCAGAATCCTAACCTCCATCTTGCTCGCACTCGTGTGCGCGCGCGTTTGTCGCCTGCACGCACACTATAAATATACCAGACATAGGTTCGCGCGCTCAGTCTTTACCATGCGTCGGCTGGAGGATGAACGTAGTCCTATACATTCTTACCGGAGTGCAGAACCGTCACGCACGGAATGGTACTTTTAATTATTTTTTTTATTTCAGTCACTAGTCCTCGCAAGGCACTATTATTAGACCAATTACAGACTCGATCTGAGCTGTCTCATTTCGAAGTGAAAATTAGTCGCATCGAAGAATAAACGAAGGTGAACCGTCACGCTCGTGCCAGTGATGCACGGAATGGTACTGTTAAAAAATGAACATTAAGAATTGTACTTTAGTTAAGTCCTGAGAAGATGTAATGTTGTAGGACTAAATACAGATATAATCTGCTTTGTCTTATTTTCAAATGAGAAGAGAACCTGTTTAGACGCTTTAAGAAGTGAACGAAATTGAATCGTAACGCTCTCGCTGGTGGTGCACTCATCATAAATATGTAAGAAACCCACCGCTAGGTGATAGGCCCCTTCGTGGCATGCGTCGCCACGCTATATGATTTTGAATTTTTATATTCGATGAATATGAATGTTTATAAGATAAACAGTCATCATGTTATTTAAAAAATTCCTAATATTTTTTTGTTTATGTATGCCATAGTAATTTCTTCTTGTTAACTATACTTTTATGCATACTACCTGCACAAAATAATTTTGATCTTGATTTTTTTGTCGTGATCTTAGTCTATCATGGAGTGGACTTTATTCATGTGTTATTTGACTCTGTATATTGTGATATTGGTGGTGTTTTACGTAATATAGTTCGGCTATTGTGTACAAATGAAGTGGATGGGAAATAATACCGCGGAACATGAATTCTGAGTTTTCTAACAAGCGAGCCACTGCCTTGTTAGTTCATTGACATTATAACAAGAGACTTGTAATATCATTACATACCCGACAATGGTAGTAATAATCTGGAAGCTGCTAAAAATAAAATTAAAAAAAAAACCATCACGGGACGCCTGGCAGATGTGAAACTTCGAAATTGTTCTGTATAAGTTATACGCAGGTCGGCATGACAGCGACGACCGACGAAGGATGACGTATCTCTCGGCATTCGCCGTTGTTTTTGGATTGCACTGTGCTTACCATTAGACACAGTGTAGTCACTTTACCGTGCTAATATAAAAATATATATATATACCTAAAAGAACAGATTACGACAGGAATCAAGCTAAGACATAATGAAAAGATAAACCATTACAAATTTGTTCTATAAAATAATGACTGTTTATTTACTTTATTACGTAAATATTCATTTTTATTAAATACTAGCCTCTGCCCGCGACTTCGTTCGCGTTCTCAAAAGGAAAAAACATCCCGATTTTGAAACATTTTTCATCTGTGCTCCGCTCTTATTGGTCTTAGCATGATGATATATAGCCTATAATACTTGATGAATGAGTAATAGAACAATGAAAGAATTATTCAAATCGGACCAGTAGTTGATTACCTGAGATTACCCCCTACAACGTCACAAACTCACAAACTTTACCTCTTTATAATATTAGTATAGACAAAAATACAACTAGGTGCAAGCGCGGTGTGTTTGGCGGTATTTATGAAAGGACGCTAGGTCGTAACACCTAGTATAACGAGTGACCGACAAAACAGTTTGAATCTTATGTTTATACAGATAGGGTTGCAAATGTTTTTGATTATATCACGCCAACATTCAGGCTTACTCTCCGTCTATAGATGTTTCACATAAAAAAAAAAAACAATGTTTCATAATTTTTTTTCCTGGAAACAGGTCGTCCAATTAACAGGCGAGACAGCGACCGACCACAAACTCCTCAACAAGGGCCAGATCGTCATCACGACAGCTGATAAATGGGACATACTCTCACGGAGGTGAGGATTTCTTTTTTTATTCACTGAGATTGTTACCTTAATGGCAGTTTCACTCTTTTATAGTCATTTTTAAATTATAATCTTCCAGCTTATGTTGAAAGTTGTCGAAGTATCACCATTGGGCTGTATCAATGTTTTTTTTTTTTATATTATAGGAGGCAAACCAATAGATGGGTCACCTCATGTTAAGTGGTCATCACCGTCTATATACACTTGCAACACCAGGGGAGTCGCAAGTGCGTTGCCAGTCTGTGTTGTGAAGGGGGGGTTGGGGGGAGAAGGAAGGGGAGGGTAGGTGGGTCTCCGTCGCTTTCACTGACCGAACGAAACGTAACAATGCAAGCACTGTTACTTCACGTGGATGTTTCTGTGTGTACCCCGGTCGAGCCGACCCATTCGTGGTGAGACCAGTAATAGCTTCAGTAGTCTACCACCTTCAGATAATTTGATAATCTGATGGTTTCCAGGTGGAAGGTGAGGAAGAGCGTCCAAAGCGTGTCGCTGTTCATAGTGGACGCGCTCCAGCTGCTCGGCGGCGAGGAGGGACCGGTTCTCGAGGTCGTCTGTTCCCGTATGAGATACATCGCATCGCAGATTGGTCAGTTCTATATATATACATTAAAAAAAACTTGACAAATCATACACCTAAGCCTTCCTCATAAATCATTTTAGTCTATTATTGAAAATCGCATGATAATCAGTTCAGTAGTTTTTGAGTTTTATCGCGAACAGACAGACGGACAAACGTGGCAGAGGATATTGTTTTTTTTATGTTATATAGGAGGTTAATGAACAGGCGGGTCGCCTGATGTTAAGTGATCACCGCCGTCCATAGACACTTGCAACACCAGAGGAGTCGCAGGTGCGTTGCCAGCATGAGTTTCGGTGGAAATAGGGGGAAAGGGGATGGGGAGAGGAAATGGAAGGAGGGCAGGGGAGAGGAGGGAAGATGGGCCTCCGGCGCTCTCACTGACCGCACGAAACGCAACAATGCAAGCACTATTACTTCACGTCGGTGTTTCTGTGAGTCGGGTGGTCGTACCCCGAGTGAGCCGACTCTGAAACAAAAACCAATAATAGTTTCAGCGTGGCTCTACCACCTATTGTTTTAAAAAATTTGATGATACATACAAGCTGACGTGGCGACGCGCTGCTGTGTAAAGTATTTGGTTTTACAGGGTAATGAGTCTGTCTTAAATCTTGATACAGAAAGAGAACATAACATTAACAGAACACATGTTCCGTATAAAGTAAAATTTCATAAAAAAAAAAAAGAAAATGTTCACTACCTAGATATGTATTGGATGTCGGTGCCAACCGAAAATCATATCATCTATATGGGTACAAAGGCATCGACTTCCAATACATCTCTAGGTAGCGTATATACTCATATGTTTTATTTACTTTGGTTAATTTAATAAACTATTTCTTTTTTTCCGATTTTTAGTGCCTGATAGATATTGAAGTCGGTTAATTCTTTATTTTCTATTTTCAGTGTACATAAATATATTTCCGTTCCTCCTTAAGTATATTAGAATATACGCCTTTTTGCATAAGAACCTTCTCTTGACAATAAAAACACAACAAAAAAGAATTAGCGAAATCGGTTCACTCAGTCCAAAGTTATGAGGCAACAAACATTAAAAAAAAATACAGACGAATTGAGAACCTCGTCCTTTTTTTGAAGTCGGTTAAAAACAAATTGAAGTTGAAAAACAAAGTCAAAATTAATAGTCGACGCCATTTATGAGATATCTATAACAGTCGGTACTACAGCTTTCTAGCAAGAAACTGATTTAAAGCGCCATCTGTTCGACACTGATTAAACTTACAATTATTAACAATAATCAACATTGACAATCATTTGATTTGTAATTAAAGAACATTGAGGCCGTTAATCGAAATATATATTACCCTACTAGTTAAAGTACTGTTTGATATTGATTTGGGAAAGTGTAATCGGTTTGTTTTGTAAACAGGTCGTCCGATCCGTATAGTGGCTCTGTCGCTCCCCCTGGCGGATGCGCGTGATGTTGCCCAGTGGTTGGGCTGTAACGCGAACGCTACCTTCAACTTCCATCCCAGCGTGAGACCTCTCCCCCTCGAATTACACATACAGGTAAGAATTGTATAACTAGATGTGTGGTGATGAGTTGTGGAATGTATGAAAGAAACGATGTTGAGGGTGGTTACTTCCCAAATTCAAGCGATATCGTGATTGTAAATCCACATGATAATAAGTGTAGGATAGATAAGATAGGTAGTGGTCCACGTCATTCCAGAGTCCTCTTCTCCGATCCCCTTATATATGTGTAGGCTCACGTAAGACCAACTAATTGTGGTGGATCGACTAATTGTGGTGGACCGACTAATTGTGGTGAAGCGACTAATCATGGTGGAGCGACTAATCGTGCTGGACTGACGAATCGTGCTGGTCTGAGTAATCATGATGGACCGACTAATTGTGGTGGACCTAATAATTGTGAAATACCGAATAATTGTGATAGACCGACTAATTGTCTTACCAAAGGGGAGTGGAACGACTATTTGTGTATGGGTGGTTGGAGCGGGCGAGGGGTGGAAACACGGATGGGATACTACCACGTCGATTCAGAAACACGATGATGACACTAGGGTGCAAATACCCAGCACTAGCTAATCATCCCAGCTTCGCGTGGATACAGTACATTAATTATATAAATCTTTAAATTATTTTGTTTCATTTTTCGCTACTTCATGTGTTCGTAGTTACAAAATTAAAAAAGGATGGAGGAAATTAGTTGAGAAACTGTACTCAGTTACTGATCAGATGATATATTGGACTGGTTTTTCCCTCTGCATGTTTACATATTAGCTGTGCTCGTAGCTTTGTCCGCGTGGAACTTTATCAAATATAGCTATTAATAAAATCATCTGATAGTACTAACCGCCGCGTCGTTATTAAATTTCGAATAACTTTTCACAGAGTGAACCGATTTTAACGAAACGAAGACTTAATGTTACTCGAATAAATGCTTTGTGATTCTCTTGAAGAGATCCTATTATGAATATGGTACTCTAGCAGTGATGCGTGTCCAGATAGGGATTCAAGTATTACATAAGCACTAATGGGGGTTTGGGAGGGGTCCTTGATATTTGTTTATTTTTGATGTCATGGCAGGCTGGACGGTGGTTACGTCAGCAATATTTATTTACGGAATCAATATTTAGTGAATGGAGGGGAACTTTGCTTAATTTTGCTGACTCGAGAGAGGGGGCAGTCAGAAATTACAAAAATTCTGCTTATGTAATACTTAAAAGGTGGCATAGACAGATATTTCTAAAAATGATTCAAATGTTTTTTATGATTTCAAGACATCTGCATAAATCGTTTTTTCGCAAAAATCGAAAAAGCGTAGACACGATAAATTTACATTGCTGTTATATAGATGGATGATTGTTACGTGTTGTGTCGAAGGGATTTAATATATCACACGCTGCGTCCCGTCTGGCGGCGATGACTAAGCCGATATACAACGCGGTGGTGCGTCACGCGGGCACGAAGCCGTGCGCCGTGTTCGTGCCGTCGCGTCGCCACGCGCGCCTGCTCGCCGCCGACCTGCTCGCGCTCGCCGCCGCGCAGCGCCGCCCCGCGCGCTTCCTGCACGCCAAGCCGGACCTCGTGCAACCATTCCTCAAGCGCATACAGGACAAGGTACACCGACATACGTACATACTCCCCTCAAAACGACCCATTTCCCACAAAATACTTGTTCCCCTTCAAAACTTCCGATTCCCCCCTTAAAATCCATATTACCCCTGCAAAACTTACTATTTCCCCCTCCAAACCATACCCCTGCAAAAAACTTTCTATTCCCCCTCTAAATCCATCACCTCAAAACTTCCTATTCTCTCAAAATCCACATTTTCCCTTTAAAACTTCTTATTCCCCGCTCAAAATCCATACTCCCTCAAAACTTCCTATTCCTCTCCCAAAATCCACATTCCCTCTTCAAAATTGCATATCCCCTTTCAAAAACCCCTTATTGAGCCAAAATAATTAAGTCAAACATCAAAATTGTTTTGTATAAGTTGTATGCACAAAAGAACAGATTACGACAGAGATCAGCTGTGACATAATCTATATTTATCTATTAACGAAATACTCAAATACATTTGCAGCCCTATCTGTAACTAAGATTATAAGATTCAAACTGTTTTGTCGGTCACTCGTTATGCTAGGTGTTACGTGGCACGCGGCGACGACCTAGCTCTCTTTGATAAATGCCGCCAAACACACCACGCCTACGCCTAATTGAATTTTTGTATTTAATAAAAATGAATATTTATGTAATAAAATAAATAAACAGTCATTATTTTTTTAACGAATTTGTAATGCTTTATCTTTTCATAGCTGATTCCTGTCGTAATCTGTTCTTTTATGCACGTAACTTACACGAATCAATTTCGATGTTTCACATCTGCCAGGCGTCCCGTGACGGCTCAGTTTGATGATATCTATATATATGTGAAATCGGTGTGTCGGTGTGTCCGTTTGTGTAGATGCTGAAGGAGACGTTGGGGGCGGGGGTCGCGTACCTTCACGAGGGCGTGGAGAGTGGCGACAGAAGAGTGGTACAGCAGTTGCTCGAATGTGGTGCGATACAGCTGTGCGTCGTTGCCGCGGAGTTGGCCTGGCCACTAGCGGCACATCTCCACACCGTAATAGTCGCGGACACGTGCACGTTAGTAAAATATATATATATATATGTATGTTTCTTTTAATATCTGTCGTGTAAAAGTGCTGGTTCAGGTTCCGGAAGGAAATTGCAGACTCACCGGTCTGGATGATGTGGCTTTGTATGGCGTACTCTTCACTCGCGGCAAACCATACACGTATATATGTCGGAGCAAAAGTGATTTGTACTGAGATAATTATCCTATCGCTATCCTCTAAAGTGGGACAAGCCTATAGAAGACGTAGCGAGGCAAAAGTGTCAGTTACATATACAATTGAATTGTATAATTCACAAACGCTTACGTGTATATCGGAATTTCCCAATTCATCGACCGACTCGCCATTTATGAGCGTTCAGTTAATGTCCGATCGGTGGATAAATTTGATCAATGGCGTCGAGATCGGTCGATAAATTCGATTAATGGCGTCGAGATCAGTCGATAAATTCAATCAATAGCGTCGAGATCGGTGGATAAATTCGATTAATGGTGTCGAGATCAGTCGATAAATTCAATCAATGGCGTCGAGATCAGTCGATAAATTCGCTCAATGGCGTCGAGATCGGTCGATAAATGCGATCAATGGCGTCGAGATCGGTCGATAAGTTAGATCAATGGCGTGTCAGGTCAATTCTAATAAAGTCATCTGCTAACTAGCTAACTAGGAGCTTTTTTAAATGCTTATTTGAACGTGTTTCTGCTACAATAATGGTTACATTTTCTCTACGAAGACCAAATATCAATGTAATTGCACTACTTATCCCTACCTAGGATTGCCTACGAGTGTTTCATTTATTTTTAAGATCTTTTTCTTACAAAGTTGAATTTTTGTGTAGTCTTTTTTTTTGGTTAAATGTGCGATATGTTTTTTTAAACAGATATAACGGTAAGATGCACTGCTACGAGCAGTACCCTATAACGACGGTGCTGCAGATGTTAGGCCGCGCCTGCAGACCCCTCGAGGATGATCACTCAGTGGCAGTGCTGATGTGTGCAGCGCATCACAAGACCTTCTTCACGAAGCTCCTCAACGACTGTCTGCCGCTGGAGGTCAGTCTAGCACATAAAAAATATCGTTTAATATATATTTATACCTATATTTAATATCATAAAGAGGTAATGTTTGTGACGTTGTGAGTTTGTGACGTTGTAGGGGTAATCTCAGGAACTACTTGTCCGATTTGAAATATCCTTTCTAATGTTATGTAGCTCATTTATCGAGGATGATTATAGGGTATATATCATCACGCTAAGACCAACAGGAGCGGAGCAACAATGAGAATGTTTTTTTTCCTCTTGAGAGCTTCCGCTGCGTGTTAGTGTTAGCCCAGGGTATCTATTCCACGCGAACGAAGTCTCGAGCAGAGGCTAGTATATGTATAATCAGCTCCAAAGAAATTAAGAATGAAAGAAATAATTGATAATTAATAAATTGTCGTTATCTATCTCGCTCTATAGCCGTCCTATTTTTATTAGAAATTCTCGTACTAACGTTTTTTTTTTCTGCATTCCAGAGTCACCTAGATCATAGACTACACGATCACTTGAACGCTGAAATAGTCACGAAGACCATAGAGAATAAACAGGATGCTGTCGATTACTTGACTTGGACGTTCCTCTATAGGAGACTGACGCAGAATCCTAACTACTATAATCTCCAAGGGGTCACTCACAGGTAAGACGGAATATTTGTGTGTTATCTTGTAAATATTTATACAATTACATGTAAGCTATTATATGAGAGAGTTATTCATTAACTGAGCTAATTTTGATGAGAGTTTTGTTGGAAGACAGAGACCTTTTCACTTTTCTGTAACGGCTAAACAATAATCTTAAAATTAACTTAAAATCAGTAACGGAATGCCATAATACGATAAAATAATCGGGTGGTCTGTGGTGGGAATAGGCCGTCAAAACCCGGTCAAAGCCTTGACTCCTTTCACCTCCATTAATGCGGGTTTATCATACGGAGAAATGTGAACTGTATTTTTTGTTGTTTGCGAGAATTAGGTTATTAACGGATATATGCTCAATCGCAGGATCCAAGAGTATGTAATCGATTGAACTTGGTAATAAACAAAGTAAAAAAAAACATACACACTCACTAGAAACTCGTTATCGAAGACACAGCGTTCACGGATTTCCGCGGCACATACACTAAACACTCTCTCGTTTATATGAATCACTCCGCCGCGTGCGTTAAATGGCGATGACGTGTGCGTTAAATAGCGAATAACAAAACTAATTTCTTATAAAATAACTACCAGTCTAATTTATTAATTTAGATAGAACAATAGCTTCCTTTCAATATATGACTAGCCTCTGCCACGCGACTTCGTTAGCGTGGAAAAGTTCTTTTGGTCTAACGTTAACACGCAGCGGAAGCTCTCAAGAGGAAAATTACCCGATTTTGTAACATTCTTCATTGATGCTCAACTCCTATTGGTCTTAGTGTGATGATATCTAACTTTCCCAAACAAATAAGCTATATAACACTGAAAGCATTTTTAAAATCGGATCAGTAGTTCCTGAAATTACCCCCTACAATGTCACAAATTTTACCTCTTTATAATATTAATATAGAATATAGATTGCGATACCAATTACGTGAAAATGAACTAATAATTCTGTACATTTATCAAGTGAAACGTTTAAGTGATTATACAAAGAAGTGCGCGTGCAACTCACCCTTGACGGAGGTGAATTAACACGGTTTAACTTGTTTTCTTGTCGTGGCGTGGTGGCCCAGTGGTTTGACCGGTGGAATATTATTTCGTTGTCCGTAGGTTCGAACCCCGGTATGTACCAACGAATTTTTCGGAATTCGCGTACATTTACTAATTTAAATTGGTAATACTGTCGGCCGACGGTGAAGGAACAACATTGTGAGGAAACCCGAAACTGAGAAATGTTCTTGTAGGACTACTGTATGTGGGAAAAATATAGAAGTGTGACCCTGCAGTGGGTCTTTTACATGCATTTAAAACGTAACCTTTTTAAAGCAAGTATTAAATACATATTCAACTTTTTTTGTAATAACACCGAATAAGTTTAGGGGAAGGGGGTATACTTAAAAACCGTGTGTCGTCATTTATGGGTGAATCCCCATACTTACGGTTTATATGGGTTTTGTCTAACTTTTCAGGTTAAGATATCTTTTTTTTTTTGTTTATCTTCACAGACACTTATCGGACCATCTATCGGAGCTGGTAGAGACGACTCTGAACGATCTCGAGCAGTCGAAATGTATAGCGATAGAGGACGAGATGGATGTGCAACCTCTAAATCTCGGAATGATCGCTTCCTATTACTATATAAATTACACTACCATCGGTGAGTTAACGATAGGGTTTTTTTTTATATCATATAGGAGGCAAACTAACATGCGGGTCACCTGTTGTTAAGCGATCACGGCCGTCCATAGACACTAGCGACCCCAGAGGAGTCGCAAGTGCGTTGCCACCCTGTGTTTTGGGGTAGTGGAGACAAAGGGAGAGGGGACGGCAGAGGGGAGGGGAGATATGTCTCCGGCACTCTGACTGACCGAACGAAACGCAACAATGCAAGCACTGTTACTTCACGTCGGTTTTCTGTGTGTCTGGTGGTAGTACCCCGGACGAGCCGACCCATTCATACTGAAACCAATAATAGCTTCAGTATGCCTCTACCACCTACAAAAAGTGCTCCCCCCTTTCTCTCTGGAACTTAAAAAGAAAAACAGTGTCTAGTAAATAAGTAATGTGTTAAATTCATTAACTTATATACTTGTCCCTCGTACATAAGTCCTCATTAAAATTACAATACCTTTTGATAGAGTGAACCGGTTTCAATTAAACGAATAAAAAAAAAATATATTTATCATGAATGCAGTACTTTAATAGTGATGCTTGATTATAGAAATAGACAGATAGACATTTCTAAAAGTGATTTTTTGATATGAAACATCTATAGCCGGAAGGTAAACCTGATTGTTGGCGTGGCGACGCAAAGCACGAACATTGCACTATTAACGATATCTGTATAAACATAAGATTCAAACTGCTTTGTCGGCCACCCGTTCTACAAGTGTTACGCGGCACACGCCGACGACCTAGCATCCTTTGATAAATGCCGCCAAACCTGCGCCTAGTTGAATTTTTGTATTTAATACATTTCAATATTTGTAATGCTTTATATTTTCATAGCTGATTCCTGTCGTAATCTGTTCTTTTATGCATATAACATATACAGAACAATATCGATGTTTCACATCTGCCAGGCGTCCCGTGATGGCTCATTTTTTTTTTTTACAAAACTATAAAATACAGACACGTTAGATTTACATACTTATAATATGTATGTCATGCCATGTCATGTCATGCCGACCTGTAAGTATTACTCTGGGATATACATGACGGTTGCTATATAGTTCATTGTAGATAGTCGGACGTCTTTAAAATGTTTCAAAATTATCTATATTAATTTATATCAATATTATAAAGAGGTAAAATTTGTGACATTGTAGGAATCTAAGGAATCTCAGGAATTACAGGTTCGATTTGAAAAATTCTTTCAGTGTTATATATAGTTAATTTATCGAGGATGGTTATAGGCTATATATCATCACGATAAGATCAATAGGAGCGGAGCAACAATGAAAAATGTTCCATAATCGTTTTTGTTTTCCTCTTGAGAGCCTTCGTTGCGCGTTAGCGTTGCCCAAAGTAACTATTCCACGCGAACGAAGTCTTGGACAGAGGCTAGTTTATAATAAACTTTGATATACCCGACTTAAAATACGCATTACAGTTAAGTAACACTCACGGAATTAAAAACCGAGTTCACTAGTGCGGTTTAGTCGACTTACGTAGAAATCGTCACGTAAGAAAATAGCGTTACACCCGCTGCCTATGACTCGTGTAAGGTGGATACTCGCACATAGTAATTTGTATTTGTAAGAAACGGCGAGCGAGAACGATGCACTTAGGAGACGTAACGCTTTTTTCTTACGTGACGATTTTTACCAGTCTACTCGCATCGAGACTGTTAATCGTTTTCAAGGTCATGGGGGGGTATAAAATAAATAAATGACTCGCACGTAGAAAGAAACTGCGAACGAGAAAGACGCATGTAGTAGATGTAACGCGTTTTTCTTACGTAACAATATATATACCAGTCTACGCTAATCGAGACTCTTGATCGTTTTCAAGCTCACGGGGGGAAATGAATTAAATGATTTTGGACGTTTATCCCCAGAGCTGTTCAGCTTATCGCTGACGAACAAGACGAAGATCCGTGGTCTCCTGGAGATCATATCCTCGGCCGCGGAGTACTCTGACCTCTGCATCAGGCACCGGGAGGAGAACATCATCAAGGCGCTCGCTTCCAAGTTAGTTCCTACGTCTATTCTATCAGGTGTCTACGAAACTGAGTCACAGTGACTAATTGCATTGATTTGATAGGTGGTAGAGCCACGCTGAAGCTATAAGTGTTTTCAGCATGAATGGGTCGGCTCGTCCGGGGTAGTGTCAACCCCTCTCACGGAAAACCGACGTGAAATAACAGTGCTTGCATTGTTGTGTTTCGTTCGGTCAGTGAGAGCGCCGGAGGCCGACCTCCCTTCCTCTTTTCTTCTTTCCTTCCCCTCCCCCTCTCACACGTACAGGCTGGCAACGCACTTGCGACTTCCCTGATGTCGCTAGTGTCCATGGACGGTGGTGGTCACTTAACATCACGTAACACACCAGTTTGCCACCTTTGATGTAAAAAAAAAACTGACTTTTATCACGTGTCTTGATACCGCCTTGCAGCTATTCCAGTTCAGGACAATGTGACGGAAATAGGCTAATTTACTATAGATTTCAATTAAATTACTAGCCTCTGCCCGCGACTTCATCCGCGTGGAACGTTATTTATAAACACAGTGTATTAATGAAGTCATCTGAATGTATAAAGTCCAATTTACTTATCTACTTTTCTCTCGTACTTAACTGGGGCCGTTATTCAAATAATATACAATAACTCTTGTGTGAACCGATTTTAATTAAACAAAGACTAAAGTAACTCTCGGTATTACAATTATCCCATAAAAAAGGTTTATTGTAGATGCAGTATTTTAGTTGGGATGCGTATCCAAATGTACAGACAGGCAGACAGTCATTTCTATAAAGTATGTCTTATTATTTATTCTGAGTTACCTGCTGCTGTTATTTTTAACAAAAGTCTTTTTTTTTTCTTCTTTTTTTTATCGAAGCACGACATAGTGACTGCACTACGCCTGATGTTAAGCATAGTACTTTTTTAATGATACGGCGACCACCGAGAGACAGATTATCCATCGCCGGTCGCCGCTGTCATGCCGGCCATAATGACGAAAGTCACCCGGTACTGGATATGCACAGGCTGATCCCGAAACGCGACGCGCAGAAGCGAGTCACTATGATGGGCTTTTTCGCCATGTACATGGTGGTTGCGACCCAGTCGGACTGTAAAACCCTACCACCCCGTTATCGTCATTGCCTCGTTCGTTATTCATCAGGGTGCACCACGTGCAGGTGAGGTTGGCTTGGGTGTCTCAAGTCTTAAGATGTTACGCGACACCCCTTACACGCCAGTGTAAATAGTACAGACACATTACATTTATATTCTTATCTATACTAACTAGTATTATAAAGAGGTATTTGTGAGTTTGTGACGTAGTAGGGGGTAATCTCTGGAACTACTACTGGCCCGATTTGAATAATTCTTTCAGTGGCATATAGCTCATTCATCAAGAATGGTTATATGCTATATATCATCACGCTAAAACCAATAGGAGCGGAGCACAGATGACAAATGTTTCAAAATCGGGATGTTTTTTCCTTTTCAGAAATGCTGCGTGTTAGTATTAGTGTATCTATTCCACGCGTACGAAGTCGCGGGCAGAGGCTAGTTATATATATAGTTAACGACTCGGTATCTCTCTCGCTCTCGCTCTCTATTCGTGTCTCTGTCGTTCCTATCAGTGTAGGCTGTATAGATATTGATGGGATCGATGTATTGTGTCGTAGAGTGCCGCACAAGCCGACGGCGCCCCCTGGCGGCGCGGTCCGGTACAACGATCCTCATGTAAAGGCGCACGTATTACTGCAAGCCCATCTCTCGAGGATGCAACTACCCGCTGAACTGCACGCGGACACCGGCATCGTCCTCACCAAGGTGATATGGACTTTATGTCATTAATTTAGTTGATTATAACACAAATCACATTTACCCCACTCGTAATACTCTGTGACTTTTGAGCGTGGCGACGCTAAAACACGAACTTTGCACTATTAACGAAATACTCAACAACATTTGCGACCTTATCTGTATAAACATAAGATTCAAATTGTTTTCTCGGACACTCGTTATGCTAGTGTTACGCGGCACCCGCCGACAACCTAGTGCCCTTTGATAAAGGCCGCCTTTTTTTTTGTTTTCGATCTGTTTTCGTTATTGACCCAGCAAGGTCTTAACAACTTCACCGGACTACGATAAAGACTTCCAAACACACCATCTGAGGCTAGTTGACTTTTTTTTATCTCGTATTTCATAAAATTGAATATATGTAATAAAATAAACAAATAGCCATTATTATGCCATAACTGATTCTTGTCTTAATCTGTTCTTTCATGCATATAAGTTATACAAAATAATTTCTATGTTTCACATCTGCCAGGCGTCCCATGACGGCTCATTTCCTTTCCCCTCGTACTGACTACGCTATTGCCCTAAGAATGCCTTAACAGCTTCACCGGAGTACTCCCTGTAAGCGCTTAAAGCACTCGGCCGATTAAATTTTGACAATTTATTTAAAGGTGCAGGGCACATTTCCGCTTGGGCTGTTGCCTAGTTCATGCAACATCGTGATTCTGAACAAGCTAAACTATTTTTCTTGTTTTGGCTCTGCAGAAGCATTTGCCAGTGTCAATGTTTTATTT
Source organism: Antheraea mylitta (assembly GCA_014332785.1). Classification (NCBI taxonomy): domain Eukaryota; kingdom Metazoa; phylum Arthropoda; class Insecta; order Lepidoptera; family Saturniidae; genus Antheraea; species Antheraea mylitta. The sequence goes on from JACEII010000092.1 coordinate 207,249, forward strand.
CAATGAACGTTATACTACAATAATATTACAAGCGTCGTGTGACCATTTCAATATTCTAACAAATTGGTGGCTCCCTTGTTAGAACCTTCTAGGGAATTTTTGTGTCATCTCAGAATTTAATGCTTCGTGGTATTATTTTCCATTCACTTCACTTATGCACAATAAACTGACTATATTACGTAAAACTCCACCAAATTTACACAATATAGAGTCAAATAACACAAGATTATGAATAAAATATAAAACACACTACACGACAGATTCAAAGCCCGACAAAAGCAAACAAACACGCGCATCGACGAGAGGTTTTGATGGGAATTCTATGGACCACATATTGGTCCATAGAAAACCACATATCGGTCTCGTCCATGCGAACGTTTGTGTGAGAGTGCCGTAGCGAGCTTTTATAGGTAGTTACCGTACTGTCTGTTATGTATACTGGGCCTATGGTCTTGCAATGGGTCTATCACAGGCTCATGATGATGCCGTATAAGGATGATTGAGGAGTTTTTGGCGGGATTTCAGTCTGTCATGTGGTGGATTTTATATTTTATTCATAATATTGTGTTATTTGACTCTATATTGTGTAAATTTGGTGGTGTTTTATGTAGTATTAGTTTATTGTGCATAAGTGAAGTGAATGAAAATAATACCACGGAGCATGAAATTCTGAGATGCCACATAAACTCCCTGGAAGGTTCTAACAAGGGATCCACCATCTTGTTAGAACATTGATTCACACGATGCTTAATATTGAAATGATCGCACGACGCTTGTGATATTATTGACTACGTGACAGTGGCAGTAATGATTGGAATGATTGATTGCCAAAAATAAAGTTTAAAAAAGGATGATTTATTGAAGGTATCGTGTTGGTTTGTGTGTTCCAGGCGATCAGGCTGATCCAGGCGTGCGTCGACGTGGTGTCCAGCAGCGGATGGCTGTCTCCAGCGGTTGCAGCTATGGAACTGGCACAGATGGTGACGCAGGCGATGTGGGCCAAGGACTCATACCTCCGACAGCTGCCACACTTCACACCAGAACTAGTACAACGGTGTTCAGATAAGGTTTTACATTCTTCTTCTTCTTCCTAGCGATTTCCCGGCTTGGTGCCAGGGTCCGCTTTCCTGCTTAGTTTTATTATATATTATATAGCTTTGCTTGTATAAACCTTAGTCGCGAATATCAGTTTATTTACCGGTGAAAAACATATGATATATATATTTGTAGGTGGTAGAGCCCCGCTGTAGCTATTTTTGGTTTCAGCATGAATGGGTCGGCTCCTCCGGGGTAGTACCACCCTTCTCACAGATAACCGACGTGAAATAACAGTGCTTACATTGTTGTGTTTCGTAGGTGGTAGAGCCCCGCTGAAGCTATTTTTGGTTTCAGCATGAATGGGTCGGCTCCTCCGGGATAGTACCACCCCTCTCACAGATAACCGACGTGAAATAACAGTGCTTGCATTGTTGTGTTTCGTTCGGTCAGTGAGAGAGCCGGAGGCCCGTGTCCCTTCCTCTTTCCTTCTCTCCCTTTCCTTCCCCTCCCCCTTCTCCCATATACAGGCTGGCAACGCACTTGCGACGTCCCTGATGTCGCTAGTGTTTATGGACGGTGGTGATCACTTAACATCACGTGACGCACCAGTTCGTTTGCCTCCTTGGATATAAAAAAAAAATATATATGGAAAACACTTGATTCGTTTTTTAAGTTTACAGACAGACATGGAGGAGGACTATGTTTTATTATAAATATGTAGGTAGTGATTACACTTTTAATATCAGTTTGGTGTTGTTTTTTATGTGTCTGTGTTATGTTTTGTTGTCTCCCCAGAACGTGGAGACGGTGTTCGACGTGATGGAGCTGGAGGACGCTGCTCGAGGGAAGCTGCTGCAGCTCTCGCCCACGGAGATGGCGGACGTCGCGAGGTTCTGCAACAGATACCCCAACGTCGAGCTCACATACGAAGTTAGTATAACTATGTTCTATGCTGTGGACCAAAGCAAAAAAAAAAACTAAATGCGATACAGTACTTTTATGTAAATAAATAAATTAATCCTCATTTTACCATAAAACCATATATCAATTTTCGCATTTGACACGGCATATATATTTGTGATTGTTTTTTTTTTTAATAGCACGTACTATCTCATAACATCCTAAAAAATGTTCAGGTTCCGAAATTTGTTCATATTCAGCCTAACTGAACTTCTAGTAGGTATGAATACACTTTAATATTGTTCGTTGAATCTAGATGTGTTTTTTTTTACGTTTATAACTATCGTTCCCTCACTTTTAAGAGTTTTTAAAACAATGTTTAACCAGTGTACTCTTTGTTGTTTATTAGTATTTGTTTTAATATTATTAGTTTACATGTTAAATGTGACCATGAACTACCAAATGACCAGCCCTTTCGCAGTCGCAGTATTTTATTGTGTGTTTATTTAATATGAAATATTATTTATATTTGAATAGTAAACCTAAACTCGTAACACATTTTCTATATGAGAATGTGGCCAGGGATATAATATTAATGGTTGGTTTCTGGTTTCCAGGTGAAGAACGAGCGTCGACTACGTGCCGGAAAGCCGATCGTGGTCGAGGTGTCTCTCGACCGTGAGGACGACATTGTCGGGCCCGTAATAGCGCCTTTCTTCCCACAGGTAACAACACTCAAAACCCCCCAACTCCCAAAAACCCCAACTCCCAAAACCCCCTCACATCCCAAATACCCCATCATTCGTGACATCACACTCTTCGCATACACTCGCCTCCGCTCAAATTTAAAATATAGCAATATACCATCAAGTTCTATTTATTATAACGCCATCTATCCGTTAATCCGTTGCACTACGTTGTATGTTGTGAATGTTTGATATTGCCTATTTTGGTTTCTATTAATGTGTATTTAACATGCGTGCATAATATCAGGGCAATCGCTGGAGTAGTGGAAGTTAAAATATGCAGATTTTAAAGAGAATGTCGTTTTTTTCTTACGTGACGACAATTTACAAATATAGATAACATAAATTTACCATAGGTCAGTTATTAATTATGATTTAATATTCATATTTTGAAAACAATTGGAAGTCTGTATCTAGTCATTAATAAATAATTAACCTATATATATAACAAATAATCTATGTTGTAATACATGGTTTTTTTTAGTTTACGTTATTTGCTTTAAAAAAATATATATATATATATGTCACGCGGAGAAGGAGCGAGACAGTCGCGTTGAGGTGGCGTAACGATTTTTTCTTATGTGACGATAATTACAAATGTGAATCTTCAGTGCAAAATCTTTATCGATTTTTAGAGATAGAGTAAAAGAAGCTTATAGGGAGCCCTAGTATATGTACAAGTGCACAAAATTTTACATTAAAAAAAAAAAACGTGTCCGTTCTGTGTAGAAACGTGAAGAAGGCTGGTGGGTCGTCATCGGGGAGCCGAAGAGCAACACGTTGCTGTCCATCAAGAGGGTGTCGTTAGCTCGCAGTGCCAAGGTCAGTTCCTATTTTATATATATATACTAGCTTCTGCCCGTGGAATAGTTGCAAACGAACTGGTGGGTCACGTGATGTTAAGTGATCACTACCGTCCATAGACACTAGCGACATCAGGGACGTCGCAAGTGCGTTGCCAGCCTGTATATGGAAGAAGGGGGAGGGGAAGGAAAGGGAACTAAGGAAAGAGGAAGGGACGTGGGCCTCCGGCTCTCTCACTGACCGAACGAAACACAACAATGCAAGCACTGTTATTTCACGTCGGTTATCTGTGAGAGGGGTGGTACTACCCCGGAGGAGCCGACCCATTCATGCTGAAACCAAAAATAGCTTCAGCGTGGCTCTACCACCTACCTATAGTTACTTTGGGCGAACGCTAACACGCAGCGGAAGCTCTCGAAAGGAAAGTAAATTCCGATTTTGAAACATTCTTCTTTGGTGCTCGGCTCCCATTGGTTTTAGGGTAATGATATAATGATTAACCTATAACCTTCCTCGATAAATTAGCTATATAACACTAAAAGACTTGTTCAAATCAGAGAGGTCCTTCCTCAGGTTAGCTCGTTCAAGCAAACAAACTTTCCAGCTTTATACCAAGTGAAAGGTTAAACATTCGCAGTATTCTAGGATATATTACTTCATGGTCACATTTAACATATAATATAATAATATGAAAACAAACACTAATAAACAACAAAGAGAACTTTAGTTAATGTTTGTTTTAATAGTTTCAAAAGTACAAAAACATAATAAACCTAGATGAAATGACCGCTGCCCAAAGCTACAATGGGCGACCCGGAGTTAGTAACTTTCGATAATAGAACGGACAACAAAACGTTTTGTTCGTTCAAACTTTGAATAATTATCGTTTGTTAGTTGGTTGGCTTCACTTTCATTTCATCTGACGGTCATTGACACTGTTCTTTAACATAGACGTTTAGAGAATTGAGTATAATTTCTATACGTTTCTAGATAATTACGACAAATATAACGCACCTATTTTTTTTTATTGATTTAGAACAAGAATCGAGTGCAAAGTGTCCTCCAGAAATATTGCAACTGTCTAAACAATCACCTGATATAAAATATTTGATCGGTTCTCAGGTGCGGTTGGACTTCGTGTGCGGTAGTCCAGGACGACATACATACACGTTGTATTTCATGTCAGACTCGTATCTTGGAGCTGATCAGGAATACAAATTCAATGTGGACGTCGGGGAAGCGGCTTCAGACTCGAGTGACTCAGAGTAACTCTCAAGATCAGCTCAATTGACAACTCTATTGTCGTAAACAATTGCTGTATTAATGACGGAAAAATGATAAATATAATAAATGATTCTAAGAGGTGTAATTTGTTTTTTTTATTTGTAGTTGTGGTTGAAGTTTTACTATGAGTGATACAAATTATATCATAAAGGATACATATTTTTTCTTCACGTATATTTTTAAAATAGTTGTAGATCGTGACGTATGAGGAACAAAGAGATGAAGCTAAAGCTCATCCATAGGTACTAAATACTTGTTGGGGCCAAAGGTCTCCTTCCGGGTTTAATGAAACAGCAACGCTTTATACTTCAATACTTCAGTTACAGTTCGGTAATTGTGTATTGAGAGCCGGTGGTTTACCCTTTTTTTTTTTACAAACTGACTACGCTATTGGCCTTTATTTTTTGGCCTTTACAGCTTCACCGGACTACTAAGGCGAGCGCTTAAGGCACTCAGCCGATTTTATATTGGCAACCAGCTCAAGGATGCACGGCACACCTCGGCTTGGCTGTTGCCCGTTGCATGCAAAATCGCGACATAACTTAGCAAACCTAGCTAACTATTCATATGTTTGAGTTGTTGAAACGTATATGTGTACCAAGCATATCCGCCGCAACAACTCCTCCATATATTTTTATCGAAAAATTGAGAGTTTTTTCAGTTCGATAAGGGAAAAAAAGTAAACCCTTCCACCAAAATGTGTAGCGTGTAGCGTGCACGTGTGTGGGGTAGATCATGTAGTGTTGTAGCAGTGATGTATGGGCGTGTCACCGTATCGCGCAAGCAACGTACTCAAGGGCTCCTTACCGAGGGATCTAACCTAGGCTTGAGCCGCTGCCGTGGGAGGCCTAATCGGGTAGTGGTTTACACACAATTTTTTCATATATAAGTACACGATTACAAGCTTACAGTTAGTACATTACTCGCGTCCTAAGGACACCGCGATTTACCATACAATTTCATAGCTTACATAAATCGACGACACATTTTGCGTGGTGGTTCAGCATGATATCAATCAAATAACAGTAATAATTATGGCGGTTAAATTTAAATTATTGTAACCGATATTTTGAACGTTAAATAAGACCATTTACTTGAGAAATACATATAAGGAACAATAACGTTCTCTTTTAAAATATTTTACCATGATATATTCTATGTACGATACATTAGTACAACGGACGTTATATATACGAGATAATACTCTTTATTAGTACATAGGACATTATATAAACGATGTAAGACTCTTTATTTTACGAAACATTGCTACCTAATTACATACAATACATAAGAAACTTTATACGAAATATTATTACCTAACACATTACATAAGACTTTATTACATACTTTATTTTTAATCATAATATTAAGCCTCACAAGACTTATTTTATTTAAGAGACTACGTCATAGTTCCTACTCTACACAAGAGATTTTAACATTTAATACATTTAAAATACAACAGATATTGCGGGGCTCAGCTGTCCGTAACCATACTGTTGAGAAGTAGAGGAAAAAGGTACTTGACTGTTTTATCTCTCCCTATAGACCTATATATACGTTATTGTATAGAACTTTGTAATAATAAAAGAAATCCAGATATCAAACCGCAGCGCCACTTACTGTATCCAACTAAACACAGGTTTCATTAAAATCTGTCCAGCCGTTTAAGAGTTCAGTCACATACACGTAAAAAAGAATTATATGTCGAAAGGCTAAAGGGAGAAACTGAATGTCCTTTTTTTAAATTATTTTTTACAGTTTATGGCCATAAAAATACTCATTTTATAATATGATTATATAATCAGGTATAAATCGCGTTGTCACATTGTTTCTATAATTGAATTTCTTCTTGAATAGTGTATAGCTGGTTAAGTTCGTGACTCAACCACGTCGGTTATTATTAGGCATCTTTCAAAAACAAAAATACTTTATTCAGTTTAGGCCCTAATAAGGCGCTTATGAACATCAAAAATTACCACAGGTTCGGACAAACAACCCAACCATCGAGAAGAACCGGCAAGAAACGAGATCGTGTACATTTTTTTTACATATATTTGCAATGCATCATACAGCAGCTTATAGTGGATGCACAGAGAGGAGTCAATTCCAGACATCACTATCATTCACATACTGATCCACTCTATAAATATCCTTTTGACAATAAAACCCGCTTGACGTGGCGCTTAAATTTACAGCCCGGCAAATCGGTAACATGTTTTGGGACTAGTTTGCGCTTCGATAGCTTTGTTGTGGATATATATTTGCTGGTTACTATTATGTCTATTGTATCTAAATCTCTTTATGTATTTAATATATATAATTAACGACAAGTCGACACTTTGCTTGCTCAAGCCCGTGTGTCTAGCGGGGCGTCCGTAGGCACGCGAGGTCGGTGTAAGTCGATTCGTCCGGGGTTTGCGGGGTGTCCTCATGTGTCAAGACGCGTGCAGGCGTAGGGGGTGAGGGCAGCTTGCATTCCGCGTTACGGCATAGGCCGTAACAGGACTTTATTGTAAAACCTAACACTTATTACCTAAGAAACTATTACTGGTTTTACTAAGTCTGAAACATGGGACGACCAGTTTATTACAGTTTCTAGTGTTTACATTATGCCGTTCTTTCACTAAATTAAGTTTTTCAAAGTTTTTACGGACACACATTAAATTATCAAGAATGTATTGGGAGGGTAGAGTTAAGTTATTTTATATAGAAAACAACTTCAAATACGTATAACATACAAATTTCTTTACAAAATCATTCATTCCAATGTATTCAAGTCCACCATAAAATGCTTACAAAATTTTAATCCTCTCTTCTGTAACGTTTTATAAATGCGACTTAGTCAGTTTTTCATTATATCCCTTCTTATTATGTGAAGATAACGATAGAAGGATGTTAAAATTCAGAAATGGCACTTTCTACAGATTTGTGAAAACGGTTACAAGTTTTTAAGTAAGATAAACATTCGTTTTTTTATCTCATTATTTTAACGAGGCTTCAGTACGTCCTTGATGACTGCCAGCCTCATAAAGTAACCTACTTTTTAGTAATATATCATTAAGCTTGATTCTCACAATTAAATATTAAGGAAGCAAATTTATAAAATACTCTAGCAACATCACATACAAGATCTCCCATTACCATATTGACCTCTCCACGACTCTAAAAGCATTTTTTGACGTAAGTCTTTGGTTCGACCACATTCCCACAACATATGATATAAATCATCCGTAGACTGGCAAACTTCACAAAGCTATTTTAATATTGCACTCTTGTAAGCATTTCTGAGTCCAAATGAGTTGTCATCTTTCATATATGTAAAAAAAAAACAAGTTTAGTACTATAACCTGGTGGTGGTCATGGCAAGTTCGAGCAATCTATAATCTGGGGCCTCGCGAATTATTAAAAACTAAGTTTCAGGAATTCGATATTTTAACTCTGCCTTCCCAATATATTCTTGAGAATTTGATATACGTCCGCAAGAATTTAGATAATCTGGAATTAGTAAAAGACCGGCATAATGTAAATACTAGAAATAATAACAAACTGGTGACTCCATATTTTAGGCTGACTAAGACCAGTAATATTTTTTTAGGTAATGGTGTTAGATTTTATAACGAATTCTCAAAACACATTACCGACTTGATGGATAATAAGTTCAAGTGTCAAACGAGTCTTAATACATAAAGGCTATTACAGGGTGGATCAATATGTGAACGATGGCGACGTCTTGTAAGTGAGGCCTCTCTCTGGACATCCACCAAGAACGAATGTAGTTGTATGTTTACTATGTTGTAATTATATTTAAAAAAAAATGTATTATGAAAAGATAAATCAGATCGAGTTTCTTGCCGGTTCTTCTCGATGACTGACTGGGTTGCATTCCGAACCGGTGGTAGTTTTGATGTAAATAAGTGCCTTTTCAGGGCTTAAATTAAATTGAGAGTATTTTGATTTCGATAATGAGTGTTGCGTTTGACCAAATGTGCGAATAAATAAAGAATTAGTACAATTGTAAAACATAATTAGACATAGCAATAAAGTAATTAGAAGTTTAAGAGTAAGAAAAAGATTAACTACAATAAATAATTATGAGGGTTTTTATTATAGGACACACAGATGTACTTTTATTAGCGCAGGTGCGGTATGCCTAAGCGCACCTCCCCGGACTCCGAGGGCCACAAGAAGCTCAAGCCCAATACTCCTGAGTTTCCGCAACAACACCTGACGCCCACACCGGCAGCGCCCCCGGCTACCCCGAGCGCGCCTGCACCCGCGTCGGTGCCGCGAAGGGTTGCTTCGAGCGAGCAGCCCTCCTACGCGGCGATCACAGCGCCACCTACAACCGCGCCACATCCGAAAGCAGCCCGCCTACGGAACCCTAATGTGGCTCTACCGTGCGACAGTGCTGCCACAACAACTGATTCCCGCCAAACACAGCCCGAGCCGACTAGAGCGACGGGACCAAGATACCCGCCGATAGTTGTAGAGAAGATGGACAACTGGGTTGTTCACTTCAAACAGCTCACGGCCACACTCGGACATCCACCGAACGCGCGCGCCTACGGACAAGGAGTCCGTTTCATCCCGGCGGACGGCGACGAATACCGGGCCATACAAGACTACCTAGACAAGCAGGAGGGGGTGCATTGGTTCTCATACACCCCCCCCCCCCCCCCCCCCCCCCCCCCCGCCCGCAGCCCCCCCCCCCCCCCCCCCCAGTTGACACGGATCCGGCCGTGATAGTCGAAGCCTTCCACGTGA
>JACEII010000092.1:227506-261160 GCA_014332785.1 Antheraea mylitta
TATTCAGATGATTTTATTCTTTACGTTAGTGCTTCTCGCGGACGGAGGCGCGGGTACAACTAGTTATGACTTTTTTTTTTTTTTTATTAACGTGGGGAAATCCCTAACGGATACCCACCCTCCCGGGGGAGAGGGTGGGTTATGTCCGACTCGCACGGACTAAAACCCCACGGTGTACCGTCGGCCGCATGTTAGGGGCGGCCAGGGAACGTTCTAGCTTTCATCCTGAAACCGCCCCTGCGGCTGCCTGGCAAGTTGGTCGCCAGGCTACGTCCTACTATAGAGAGGCGACTGGGTACACAACCAGTCACCTCCCCTCGTCAGCCAGACCTGTGCAGTGAGGGAATGAGCCCCCTGGCTACATCCCCTCAGGTCCGGCTACGGTAGCGGGAGTAGGCGAGTGTTCTGCCTCCCCCTTCTTCCGGCCCGTCTCTGGCTACGGCCGCTGTGAGGGTCCATCTCGCGGGCCCTCTCCGCTGCCTCCTTCTGCGAGATGACTTCCTCGCAGAAGGAGGCCATCAAATTCCACACTTCTTCGCTGCCGAGCATCCGGGAGATGACACTCGGCAGCGAAAGATCTCCTTCTACCGCCGCAACCAGAGCGCGGCGCTGTTCGTCCCACGCAGCACATTCTGATAGGGTATGCTGCGCGGTGTCCACCGCAGCGCCGCACTCGTGGCATGCGGCGGTGGGCTCCCTGCGGGCAATGCGGTGCAGGTACCACCCGAAGCACCCATGCCCAGTTAGCACCTGCACCAGCCTATACGTCAGGGAGCCCCAAGTTCTCCCGATCCACTCCGACAGGACCGGACGGACGGCGTCAATTGTATACCTGCCGTACCGCGCGTCCGCCAGGTCCTGCCTCCACCTCTCCAGTTCGTCCTGCCGGACCCTAACCCTCAAGGCTTCGATTTCCCTGGGAGCTGGAGGCTCCCCTCGGCGTCTCTTAGCCGCCGTATAATTATAGACGGCGGCAAGAACCTCCGCCTCCCGCTCCCAGGGAAGGGAACCCGCGAGCACGATGGCCGCCGCCGAGGACACCGTTCGGTATCCTCGTATCGCCCTCAGCGCCACTGTGCGCTGCGCCCTACGCAGCACGCGGACGTTCGTGGCGCCAAGGGCGTCCACCCACAACGGTGCCCCATAGGCGGCCATCGCCCGCACTACCCCCTCGTACAGGCGCCGGCAGGCAGCACCAGGTCCCCCCGTGTTCGGGAGGAGACGGCCAAGCGCAGCCGCAGCTCCCACAATTCGCGGTCCGAGCCCCTTGAAGTGGGGCTCGAACCGCCACCGCCCATCCAGGGTGAGGCCCAGATATTTCATCCGGGTCCCCACCCGGACTCGGACACCCTCAACATTTAAGTGGGCCCCTGGAGGCGGCCCACGCCGAGGCCCGTGAAACAGCAGGGCCTCGGTTTTCTCGAGGGCCACCCTGAGGCCCAACCGTCGAATGCGCCCGACCACGAGAGTTGTTGCCTCCGTGGCCAGGCGCACGAGCTTTTTAAAGTCGTCTCCCTGGGCTACGACTAGGGTGTCGTCCGCGTAGCATATCAGGCGCGCTCCCACTGGGAGTGCGCCGCGGAGCACCCAGTCGTAGCCCAGATTCCAGAGTAACGGGCCCAAGGCCGAGCCCTGAGGAACACCACAAGGGGTCCCCCGGCGGATCTCCCTCCCCCGGCTGTCCTCATAGGCGACCTCCCTTCTCTCCAGGTACGCCCCCAACAGCCGCCGCAGGTACAGGGGCACTCCGAAGTAGCGGAGCGCCTCCCGTATGACTCCATGCGGCAGACTGTTGAAGGCGTTGGCGATGTCGAGAGACACCGCCAGGAGCCTATCTTCGCGGGAAGCCGCCTGCGCCGAGAGAGATTTGAGGAGGCTCAGGGCGTCCATCGTGGAGCGCCCTGACCGGAAGCCGAACTGCGCGTCCGACAAGTCCGGCCCGACTTCCTCTAAGTGCTGGACAACCCGGGAGGCAATTACCCTCTCTAGGGCCTTCCCGGTGTCATCCAGCAAAACGATCGGCCGGTACGCCGACGCGCAGTCCGGAGGGCGGCCCTGCTTCGGAATGAGGCACAGCCGCCCCGTCTTCCATGGCTCCGGGAACTGTCCAGCCGCAAGACAGCAGTCGAACAGCCCCCGAAGCCATCCCCCAATGTGGTCCATAGACAGGACCAAAACACGTCCGGGGACCCCATCCGGCCCAGGTGCAGTCCGTCTGCCGCGGAGGCGCTCGGTCGCACTCTCCATTTCCTCCTCTGTCACCGGGGGAGGACGGCCCTCGAACTCCACCACGAACGCGAGGGGCGGAGGCACCCTGGTGTTACTAGTGTCTATGGACGGCGGTGATCGCTTAACAACAGATGACACCCCAATTCGTTTGCTTCCTATATATTATAAAAAAAAGAATAGAAACTTCGACTTTTCATTAAATGTTACCGAGATCATAATTGAAATTTTATTTTATTTCTAAAATGTTCACCCCTTTGTTTTTGTTATAAACACAGAGTAGTATAAAACTGTAGGTACTAGCAAATAACAGTATACAAATCGCTTTTCCCACAATTGTATTAGTACCAACCATTTTCATTTAACAAAAACAGCATTAGATAATGTACAAGCTTATCATTCATCCCACTTAATAAGTCATTCAGCAGCGAATAACAGCAAATAAAATAACTAACCATTTTGAATCCCGTCATTAAGATTATCTGAAATACTTCCGTCCATCCAATAGCTATTCCTAAAGCATTCGTCACGGTTGTTCGCGTCTATCGATGCGTATTTGGATACGCCAGCGTCATTCGTTAAGCGTTCTGACGCACGTGTGTCATTCGCCAGATAATGTGACGGACGCATGTCGTTTGCCAAACGATCAGAAGCGCTTGTGTCGTTTACCAAACGATCTGACACATCTACGTCATTCGGCACTGACACGCTCGTGTCAAAATTCTGACCACGCTTAATTAACGAATTGAATATTTTATCTTTTTGTTCTTCGACTGAACATCCAACGTCACAGCTAATATAAATGCGTCCTAATGTGTTAGAATTCTGTGGAACTTGCATCAGCTCTATTATGTTCTGTCTGGGAGACTTCTGAAATATTTTTCAAACTTAAGACGTATACAGGTCGTGCAGATTTTTCTCACGTCAGATCTCGCACTGACAAACAATTCATTCTTATTGCGGTCTATTAATGACTTTGAATATGATAGCGTTCATGGTAGAGATTACTTTTACGCTACACTGGCTGTCCTTAATCGCGTCAAACCAAATGAGTCATGGTATGAGTATGACACAGACGTGTAAAGATATCTTTTCATTTTGTAATCATTATATTTTCCATGTAATTGTATTTTTATATTTTATATAGCTGTAAGACTTTGAGCACAACCCATCTGACCGTGTTGTATAAGATGTTATGCACGTGAAATCCTAGAGATTGGCTCTTTATTATAGCTGCAGGAACACACCAACAGTTTGGAGGAGCTACGGCTCACTACTATCAAAGTATCGGGGTCACCAAATGTAAGAGCTTCTGGCTCACTACTATAGAAGTCTAGACTGACACGGACAGCGGAATAATACTCGGAGTACGTAAGATAGACTGTTTATTTATATGACCATATATGGTATTTATGCAGACACGCGATATTTAGTAGGTAGTAGAGCCCCGCTGAAACTATTTTTGGTATCAGCATGAATGGGTCGGCTCCTCCGGGGTAGTACCACCCCTCTCACAGATAACCGACGTGAAATAACAGTGCTTGCATTGTTGTGTTTCGTTCGGTCAGTGAGAGAGCCGGAGGCCCACGTCCCTTCCTCTTTCCTGCTTTTCCTTTCCTTCCCCTCCCCCTTCCTCCATATACAGGCTGGCAACGCACTTGCGACGTCCCTCATGTCGTTAGTGTCTATGGGCGGTGGTGATCACTTAACATCACGTGACCCACCAGTTCGTTTGCCTCCTTCGACATAAAAAAAAATCATTTGATTTTTCAATTGTTTGAACGACATTCTATTTAGAGTATTACAAAAGTTTCTGCTAGTCTGCCAAAGAGGATGATATACTCGATAACTACAAGTTCATTTGCGACAGATTTACAACTTGAGGATTGTAGCTAACCTTGGGGGCTTAGAACAAGCATTATTACCATGTTATGGTCTCATCTTTACTAATGTTATAAAGAGGTAAAGTTTGTGAGTTTGTGACGTTGTAGGGGGTAATCTCAGGAACTTCTGGTTCAATTTAAAATATTTTTTCAGTGTTATATATAGCTAATTTATCGAGGAAGGCTATATATATCATCACGCTAAGACCAATAGGAGCGAAGCACTAATGGAGGATGTTTAAAAACTGGAGATTTTTCCTCTTGAGAGCTTCCGCTGCGCGTTAGCGTTAGCCCAAAGTAACTATCCTACGCGAACGAAGTCGCGGGCAGAGGCTAGTAAAATATAAAATTCACTACATGAAGAATTAAGATCCCACCTAAAAACTCCCATATTCTATTATTTGGTAAGTAAATTACACTCTTATTAACCTTATTGGAACTAGAGTGACTCGATTCCGCGTCCTTCGATACGGTACTGTTCGACATACCGAGTAACTTTTTCGATATAATCGACATCGGTACGTTCACGGTAGTGTTGCATAAATTCTGGAATATGGAGGGGATGTTTTAGGGAAGAATAGGAAGTAAAGGGGGTTAAAGGCATTTTTTTATATAATTCTTATTTATAGTTTAAAAATATATATTTCATAATCCGATGTTTTTTGACGTGAAACATCTATAGGCGGAGGGTAAAGCTGATTGTTGGCGTGGCGACGTAAAACACGAATATTGCACTATTAAAGTAATACTCAAAAACATTGACAACCCTATCTTGTAGGTCACTCGTTGTATTAGTGTTATGCGACACGCGCTGATGACCTAGCGCTCTTTGATAAATGTCGCCAAATATACAGCGCCTGCTCCTAGTTGATTTTTGTATTTTATAAAAATATATATTTATGTAATAAAATAAATAAACAGTTATTATTTTATGGATCTGATTTGTAATTTTTTTAGCTTTATCTTTTCATTATGCCATAACTGATTCCTGTCGTAATCTGTTCTTTTATGCATATAACTTATACAAAACAATTTTGATGTTTCACATCTGCCAGGCGTCCTGTGCTGGTTCAATTTTTTTTTAAACTATACTCATAAAAATTATAGTTTTTTAATACTTTAATGGCCGAAATATATGGTCTTATTCTTAGACTTAACGAGATTTGTAAATTGCTACAAAGAGAATTATAACGTATTAATTCAAATTCCACTGCCATTATCATTTTCTACACTACAGTATTAAGTTCACCAGCTTAACTTAAAGGTAAAGAGAAAAATAAACTGTCTATCCATTCATTCAAATACTCACTTTGTCGACTTCGGTATCGAATTGTTCATTAGTAGCCCCCTTCGAGAGAGCACCTTTCTCCATTAATGTGGCGCGTTTCGCCGCCAGATACAGAGACCTGGAATTTAATATACCGTAAGCAGAGAACCCTTAAGATTACTCCCAACTTCTCACGAGTATCCCCAACTACTCAGGAATACTCCCGATTCCTCAGGAGTACCCTCAGCTCCTCAGGAGTACTCCCAACTCCTCAGGAGTAGTCCTAACAACTCGGGAGTATTCCCAACAGCTCAGGAGAACTCTCATCTCCTTAGGAGTACTTCCAACTGCATAGGACTACCGTCAACTTCATGGGTAAAATTGGTGAAATGATCACAGTCAGTAATAAATAACAAATCACGATTGAAAAAAATAGACCAGATGAAATACCTTGTTCTCATAACTACAATATCAAATATTAAAGTATACTTTAAAGCGGCCATTTCTTTACCAATAACTCCAAAGTAGTTAACGACCATATACAAGTGGGACAAGAACAAGAATAAAATATTCAGTTAGCTATTGTACAAAAAAAAACTCTTGAAACTCTACGTTTTTTTTCTCAACCCCCATATCCCCCGTACATTTTATCCTTCTAAACCCCTGAGACTTGAAACCCCCCAAAAGTTATAGGGGATGGATATTTATAGTTATGTTTTTTAGATTTACCGTTTGACTGTGAGATAGTACAGCTCTGTGATGGCTCGCACCGAGTAGTCCGGGACGAAGGTGTGTTTCAACATCGCGTCCATGTTTATATTCTGGAGCGAGCCCATAGCTGATGGTGTTGGAGATTCGGCTGAAAAAAAAAGGATTTAATCGAATATGGTGTCTAAATATTTATTCCTGTATTTATATCTCCCTTTATCTATCTATCCCCCTATTTACTTGTCTCTCTACATGTCTATCCCTTTATATCTTTCTGTCATCTACTCTTCTATCTATCGTCCCCCTCCAAGTCTATCCTTCTATCTATGTATCTCTTTAGGTATCTATACCTTTATCTATAACTCTTAACGCATCTATCCTTTTATCTATATGTTCCTTTACGAATTAAGTAACATAAATGTCTAAGTTAAAAAAAAAGTGTTATAAAAATGATCTTTTATAAAAGAAGAGATGTCAGGTATTTATGTTTAATCTATTTATAGTCTATGTGCATACTTGTAATGGTCAATGAGACATGCAATAAAGCTATATGTACGTTCCTATTCCTATTCAAGTGTGTTATTAATTACGGCGGACCACCCAAAAACTATAACACATATTAAAATAAGTGATTGATTAATTAGTTCTTATTTTACGTTATAAATGTTTGGGTTAGCTATATTAAAACATTTGTATTTATATAAGGAAATCACTTTGGCAAAACTAACATTATACTTGTATTTATTTTTTGTTAAGAATGTAGAGCTGTAGATTTCTTGGAAATAAATAAATACTTATCTATCTATCTGTCCTTATACCTATTTATCCCTCTATTTGTCTCTCTACCTACCTATCCTTCTTTCTATCTACCCGGATCAGAGAAATCCCTCTTTAATTCCCCTCATCCCGTATATCGCCCGAATATTTTATCTTCTCAAACTCCTTTAAAAACCCCAAAAACGTTTAGGTACTTACAGTGTCTAAATAGAGGGGATTAGTTTCAGTCATCATTACTCTCTGTTCACGGTATAAAATCATTCAAGTTTGTACTTGGAAGGGCAAAGTTAAGGTATGATAATTAAAATGTCCTTCCTATATTATAAATGCGAATCAGTCAGTTTGTCTGTTTGTCACGTGTTCACGCCTAAACTACTCAACCGATCATCATGCAATTTTGCATACACTCTGGACATACGATACCTGTCAACCAGAATAAGGTATAGTATTGGGGTGTCGAATAATATCATAAGACTTGAGATACCCAAGCCAACCTCACCTGCACGTGGTGCACCCTGCTGAATAACGAACGAGGCAATGGCGAAAGCGGGGTGGTAGGGTTTTACAGCCCGACTGGGTCGCAACCACCATGTATATGGCGAAAAAGCCCGTAATAGTGACTCGCTTCTACGGGTCGCGTTTCGGGTTCAGCCTGTGCATATCCAGCTTTCTGCAGACCTGCATGATAGTGGCGACTGTCACTCGGTGGTCGCTATTATTTTTGGATTGTACTGTGCCTACCATCAGGCATAGTGCAGTAGCATTGCAAATCAAATCCACTTTAATAAGAGCGCAGTCGCGATCGAAAACTAGTCTGCTATAAACGCTTTATTATAATCCAAAATATAAGATTTTTTTATAGAGTTATGCTCACCGAGTCCGACGTTCTGCGTGAGCGCTTGTACCCCGAAGTATGTGAAGGGTCCGGCTTCGAACACGAGGTTCTCGCGACCCACTGTCACCTCCACGCGACCCTCCAGTATCAGCACGAAGTAATCCACCTTGTCCAAATCGACACAAGTTTCGCATTTAACTCACTTGAATAATCGATTCGATGTTGAAACGATTATCGATAATTTAAACAATTATCTAGAATTTTACAATATTAAAAAAAAATATCGGTTAATATTAACACTTTATCGAGTAATTTTGACATATTATTCATCGAACTTTAATACCGTATCGACATAATTCAACGTTATTTCAATATTCTATTCGCTTAATATAATTATTATTCCCTTTTACGAAAAAAATGCTTCTATCAACATATTTCTAAAATTTCATCGATATTATTTTATCGACATATTTGTAAATTTTTCGTCGACTCAGTTATAAAGTTTCTACAACACAATATAACTATATAACGAAATTTATGTGTCCTTTTTTTGTACTTGTCCGTCTGTTTGTTTCATCTAATCTCCAGACAGGCTGCATCAGTTTTGATAGTTTATCTATGTAAAACAAATAATAATAAACAGCCGACTCCTCATCCAGATACAAAAGTCCTTAAAAACCAATATTTTAATGATGCCGACTGGTTACTTAATATACTTGGGCATAACTTACGGACTTTCCTTGCTGGAAGACGTATATGGTAGGGTCTTTCTTCGACTTCCCCTTCAGCTTGATGTAATGGATCACATCCTGCCTCAGCAGCCTTCGGAGCACAGTCTCTGAGACCGTGTCCGGTCGGAAAGCGTCTACACCTGTAAGAGGCAGAAGAGTTTGTATACATATATTGGCATAATAATATATTTAAGTCAAGGATTCTATCAGATTAAAATGGAAGCTCAATATTTTAACCTTATAAAGCTATAGATACTAAGATTACAAAGCAATTACTACCAATTAAAGGCTTTAACGTTCATTTGTCAACGTCTAAGATTTTTGTTACTGACGAATATGAGATTTTATAAATGGTCCTTCGAGCCATACTATCATCCTAGTTCGAAAACTAGACTGGTATGAGTTATGGCCTGCTTAGATAGTAAACTAATTTTAACACAAAAACTGGATTTAGCGACAGTTATGCCCTGAATACTAAAAAGAGATTCTGTAAACGATCCTCCGAGGTAAATTCCCACTTCAATTGAACAATTAGAACGTGGTTCGAGTTAAAGTCTGTAAAGATAATAAAAACTTGGTTTTAATTTATGAGTCATCTCTAAATTCGACACAAATAGTGTAAGGGCAACAGTCAGACCTCGGATCCTAAAAAAGTTTTTGTAAACGGTCCTTCGAGCTGACACTCACTAGTACTTAAAAACTGGAACGTGGCGAGAGTCAACTGTGGTGAGATATGGATGCGTTGGTTCTCGTGTCGTTCAGCAAACGCTGCGAAGTCCTGCAGTTTGTTTTGGGGTCGATTACGACGACGTTTGCTTCTGTTGTCCACTGTAAAAAAAAAGATAATCCGGTTTTTGAAAGCAACAAATCCACCTACAAACATTCTTAAAATATTGATTAGTAAGTGCCACGATTAAAATCCATTCCGTTAAATAAACTTACTGACAACATTTTCAATCACTAACACATCTATATACATATATTTAAAAAATCAAGCGCTCTTTGTATGTAAGAGCATCACTTAAGAACGACTGCAACTATTTGCTAAATCTTCTTATTGGAAAAATGGCACATAAAAATTAAAAGTGTCCATATGAAAAAGTAAGTAATGGAGCGAGAGTCAGTATAGTAGAAAGATTAAAAAAAAATACAGCATTTGTAGATCGACGTTCAGTTTAGCAGATCCCATTTTATTCAAAGAGAAGATCTGGTTTTTTGATGTCATTTTCTTGGCTAATCCGTATAAAATAGGGAAAGGCAGCTAGCTAGTAGACTTTAAAGTAAACAGTACTCACTGAACACATCAGTTTCATCCACTATCTCCGCTTGGATCATCTCCTCGATGACATCCTCCAGGGTCACGAGACCAATCGTCTCGTAGAACGGATCTCCCTCCCCTTCGTTGTTTATACGATGGACGAAGGCCATATGACCCTTGTGACCTGAAATATCGATGTAATCCATCATGGTAACCTTTGTACTCTTTAAATTGCCTGTAAAATATCTAGGGCCTTGTGGAATTCTTGGAGAAATTAGGCTTAAATACCATAAATACTTATCGCATAAACCTTGAGCAGACATAACCCTCATGAAGATTTGAAAAATCCCATATAATGAATGAAGTATTACTTAAGGACTAAATACCTCTGCCGGTCTTTAATTTTTTTTTCCTGATGACATTAGGAATGGGATATCTGGATATCAGTCTGATATGTGCGGTGCGTTGTCTTAACCACTGGGCTTCCATCGCCATACTAGCGTACAACTATAAGCTAATACCTCTTTACACTACAAACTGTTATTTCTGGACTGCAGCCTATGAATCAATAAGGAAATCAGAACGGATAAAAAAATACATTAATATTCACGTATGCTTTGCGAGTACAAGCATTCCTTACTTTTGCTAACAAGAAGAAGGAGGGGGGAGTTTGGTGACAGAAATTAACAACTTTAACGATTTCTTCGCAGAGTATCGACTCACCTTCTTTGAACTGTCGGAACATAACATCCAGGGTGACATCCTCGAAGACGAAGTTGCAAGGGTTCTGGTAATACTGGCAGAGGGTACGCAGTGGGGTGTTGTCGTCTGGATCGACAAATGCCAGGTCTTTGATGAACAGTACCGTGACTATGTTTCCACGACTGCTCTCGTATACCGGTATCCTGGAGTAGCCTGTACATCAAATAGTCATCATGATATCAGCCTGTCACAGACCCACAGCACGGTCATAGGTGTCTTGCCGAAAGAACGTATTGGCATATTTTCCACTCCACTCCACGACATACCAAATTCTGACAAATCCATAATTCTATATTTTCCCTTATAAAGTTTTCCTTTTAGCCAAGTCACTTTTGCTAGGGTTCGAATCCGCAGATATACTCTACCGCGACGACTTATTAAAATTGTCATCAGGACAATGAAAACACAACTTAAGGCCTACGATTACAAGTATCCAACTAAATTAAATTTCTACACTCACCAGATTTGATGATCTCGGACATGGTTTCGAAGTCCAGTACCGAGCTGATTGGCAACATGAACACATCCTCCAGTTTCGTCATCACGTCTGAGACCGTCTTCTTCCTCAGCTCCAGAGCACCAGATATGATGTTTACTTCGTCCTTGTCCAGATCGTTGACGTCTGTAGTCACCTATAAAGAAAAGAAGTCTCTATATTTTTGGACCTCTCAAATAAGTTGGGGATATACAAATTATAGTTCAAGTAACTTCTTTGAAGGAACTTCAGGCATTAAGGAAATCTGGATAGTTAGTATTGTATAGTTGCCAAAATAACGAGATTTTTTGGCAATTTTTAGCTCCAATTTGGTGGTAATAAGGTCAAAATATAAGAAATTGAATGCTTCTTTTAGGAGTTGGTATTATGCAACAATAATAAATTAGGACCTAAGAAATGTTCGAGTGCTATTTAATAAAAGAACTGTATAGAAAACTGAGAAGAGAGATGACCTTATGCTTTATAAGACAGCAATTTCCTCAATGTTCCATTGCCTTACCTTGACCAGTTCCTTCAACCTCTCTCTGTTGTAAACGCTACCAATCTCCTCACCCAGGAAGTAGTCTAAGAGCTTGCTGACAGGAAACGCCATGGGAGCTGTTAAAGCCATCACTGCCTGTAAGAAGACAAACAAATTACTTGGTGTTGTACCACGAAGTGTTGGTCGTATCTCTTAGGATAAATTAGCCACTGACACCTGTGATCTTTACGTATGGAACTACAATATTGAGAAAATTTACTAATAGTTAACTCTAGGACATAGTTGGAACGGCACTTTTTAGATACACACAATACTTTAAGATAGATAAAATTTGGAACAGAAGTCTTTCAGCCAAATCCAAAACGTTTTTTTTTTATCATTGGCATAACTATCATATTAAACAGATATATAACCCTCTATAGCCTGGAATGCACTGCAAAAACAACTCTCACCTTCGTAATCATGATACTCTTCGCTCCAATCATCAGTCCATGCCTGGAACATATCGCCTGAGGAGTAATCTCACCGAGAAGTACGATCGCCAATGTTGAAAAGATCACAGCAAACAAACCGGACGTCAATTCATCAAGGAGTATCGTGAACGTTGAATTAACTGCAACATTCCCCAGCAGAATACTGCATAGAAGATAATTCCCATGATCTCGCACCGGCATTATAGCTCTAGCGTACTTTCTCTCCTGCTCTGTTCCAGTATTCGATATTATCTTCAATTCCGTACGGTCCAGCGACATCAAACCTAGATTCAGACCGGAGAACAGCGCGGAAAACATTAGACAGACCAGAATAAGAGAGAGGGAAAACCAGAGAGGTAGCAACGAGTTGTGTGAAGCGAAGTACTTCCACGTGTCGTTGCCCTGATGGATGTATTTATCCTCATCATTGAAAGGGTCCGTAAGGCCCGGTTTTAAATTCTTCGCGCATATGTAAAGCTTGGATGATGTTGATGGTCCGGGAGCCGTGATCTCAAAGAGAGCCGTCTTCGGTCGCAACGATCCTTCTTTGACCTGCAAAAGAAGTTGTATTTTTCTCACAGGAATCAGAGAAGACTTTCTATTGGTTTTTCTTTTGTAATTGCTAGCTGTATAACTGATATAGTGTTATTATCACTTGCTTGATATTACAACTATTCTAATTACTGTGGGTAACAAATCGTTAGGAGTATACCAATTTCGGATGGACATCGGATTTTGATAATGTTTTTTTAATAGCGTATACGTTTTAGCGTTCGGCCACAAACAAATCTGATGGTAAGTGAGGACGTGGACAAAAATAGTAAATTGAGTGCAGCTGCCAGAAGCTATCAACAGGTGTTTGATAACAGATTTTCAACTAGAAGGTGATAGGGGGAACGGGAGTAGCAAGAGTCTTACTACAATTATATGCTTTCATAACAATATTTTCCTTTACC
Source organism: Antheraea mylitta (assembly GCA_014332785.1). NCBI lineage: Eukaryota > Metazoa > Arthropoda > Insecta > Lepidoptera > Saturniidae > Antheraea > Antheraea mylitta. The sequence goes on from JACEII010000092.1 coordinate 240,360, forward strand.
AACAACTACGTTACAGTCGTTGATTTCATACTATGTCGATCATCGCGGTATCTGACTATGCTATTGACTAATATAAATGTCATAGCTTGCGACTAATTGCTTTCATCTTTGTCAATCAATAAATAGACAGGGAAATCCTAAAATGTACCAAGCTCACATCTCTATTCTATGTCCCAATAAACGTTTTTTTTTTTTGCAACCAGTCTTCTATTAGATTATCACTGCCATTACTAACTAGGTAATGATATTACAAGCCTCTTGCGATCATTTCAATGAACTAATAAAATGGTGGTTCTCTTGTTAGAAATTTCTAGGGAGTTTTTGTGGCAAGCCAGAATCCTTGTTCCGTGGTATAATTTCCTATCCACTTCACTTGTGCATAATAAACAAAACATATTGCGTAAAACACAACCAATAATACATATTATGGAATCAAATAACAGAAAATTATGAATAAAATATAAAATCGACTACATGACATTCCGAGATCCTACCAAACACTCCCCAATTTACTTAGTGGACAATAAAATTAGAGATAAGTGGGGTAGAATGGGACATATTTAAATATCACGACATTTCAAGTCTAAAAGGTCGAACCGAATCGATTTAGGTCATCCTTTTCCAAAGTGGGTTGTGTTGTCCGTGAGCGGGGGTGATTAGAACATTGGGTGGATAGGTTTGACACGAGTTGCCTTTGCTAATATTTTCATGTAAAAGATTTAGACCAGATATATTTTAAAAACGTAATTGTAAACATATAAAAAGGGCCAGTGCTTAAATTCAAGGTTGCCAAGACGGTATTCAACTAAGCCAGCTTAAGAAATAGTCTTAACAATTAACACTGATTGATGTTCTAAAAGGGGATATAGGGTATATCTTGTTTTTTTTTTTACTTTATTTTTGGCAATCAATCTTTCCGTTTATTACTGTCATTGTCACGTAGTCAATTAAATCACAAGCGTTTTGCGTTCATTTCAATATTAGGCATCGTGTGAATCAATATTCTAACAAGATGGTGGATCCCTTGCTAGAACCTACCAGGGAGTTTTTGTTGTATCTCAGAATTTCATGCTCCGTGGTATTATTTTCCATCCACTTCACTTATGCACAACAAACTATGTTACGTAAAATACTACCAAATGTACACAATATAGAGTCAAATAACATAAGATTATGAATAAAATATAAAATCCCCTACATGACAAACTGAAATCCCGCCAAAAACTCCCAAATATCCTGGTTATACTATTGATCAAATTTTTGGAAATTAATAACTCCAAATCAACATAGACCTTGAAAATGCGACTAACTATTAGGAATTTCGTATGAGATGAGCTGATAATAGAAAAAGACCGAATTGAGTATGATAAATGCAAATCAGGTATAATTCAGAGAAGTTATCTAGACACCTCGCTCTGATGAACGATTTTCTTAGGGATCCAAGGACCGATCTTCATTCCTCTTTTAACGGTGATGAACTGTATACTTATAGCAAAGGCTTAAGTATGTAAAATATTAAAGTACCTTTGAATGGCTTATAATAATTGCGTTTATTTTTAGTATTTAATGAAGTGGATTGCCTTGTCGATAACTTCGTACTGATTCTTTAACAAAAATAAATATTTACATTCCACGCCAAACTTTTTGACCGCTCTGAATATAGATGCACAGAACTAAGATGTAGGCATGAAGATTTATTACATTATATCTATAACATCGAAACAATTTAACGCTAGATCAATGCCAATTTTAGAATATTGATTTGTATTAAACGTTATTTAATTTACTATGCGCAAATCCAAACTCACGGCTGTATTTAGAGCGACCAAAAGTTTTGGTAATGGTTGTACAATTTTTGTAAGACGTTGCTGACAACAAAACTAAAATCTAAAGGAATCCATCACAGAAAGTGTAATTTTAATAGTGATAGATTACAACTTAATTTAATCTCACCATATATTCTCCTTTCAACAGGAACTTGCATGGTTGCCCGTACTGCTTCTCTTCATGGGTGAACGCTATAACAGTCCTTGGCGTGAGCCCTTCGCCGAATATTCTGGAACGTAAAGCGTAAAACGAATTGTCTTTATGCTTTCTTCTGTAGAGAGATGCGTGAGGAATTCTGTCCTAATTAAAATATTATGAAATTGTAAGTTAGTGACGCTCGCGCCAATAAACGCATATACACACACGGTTGTGTTTCATTTCTACAACACGTTGTTCATTCACACAACCCAGGATGGAGAACTATAGAGTTGGTGTAAGAAGACAATTTACACACGAATAACCAATTGAAAGCCTACTCCCAACACGAGTGGAGACACATCCTCCCAAGACTTCTAACACGGCTTAGTAGTTAGCGTATTCGTGCGAATCTATGGAGTGGTCAGAGATGGAAAATATCGCGATGAAGGCACAGTGTGGTCGTAAAGCCTTTTCTAATTCCGTCTGGTCAAATAGCACCCTCAAGTGGATAATCTGTCTTCAAGTTGTTCCTGTTAGTGTGTTCCGGCAGTTGGGCAGTTCCACATTTTTTAAACCATAGGAGGCAAACCAACAGATAGGTCACTTGATGTTAAGTGATCACCATCGTCCATAAGCACTTGCGACACCAGGGAAGTGTGTTGCCAGCCTGTGTTGAGAGATGGGGGGGAGGAAGGGAAAAGGATAGGGGAAGGTGAGGAGAGCTAGGCCTCCAGCGTTCTCACTGATCGAACGAAACGCAACAATTCAAGCACTGGTACTTCACGTCGGTTTTCTGTGAGAGGTTGGTACTACCCCGGGCGAGCCTACCACCTACTAAATTTTAAGAACCAATCCCTCCTCTTGTGTTAATGTGTTCATCATCTTAGGTCAAAATCTCGTTTAACATCAGTTAGATTACGGTCAAAGACTACAACGCTACACGGTTTATGGTAACCCAAGAATAGATATTCTGGACTGACTTGGACCGTGAAGGTGAAACTCCTTAATGACGAACACCACCAAGTTTTTTAAAGATTTCAGTGCATTTCTTTAGACCATATTTTTAAATCGGGTTTATTAATTGTTTATCTGAAACACGATCCCTGAAAAAGATGAGATTGACAAATCATTACATTCTATAACACAAAGTTCTCTGTCACGCCTGTCTGTCTGCCTGTTCGCGGTAAACTTAAAAACTACTCAATGGATTTTCATGCGGTTTTTACCAGTAGATAAAGTGATCCATGATGATGTTTTAGGTATATATTATGTCTAGCATTTTTATCAGGGTTTTTTAATTATAAGGGTGGTATAATGTCCGCCGAATCCGCTAGTAAGTATATAAAAATCAAAATAAAATTACATGGGGGACTGATGTTACTCGCGTACTCAGAAAGTTTTACCTGACATTCTACAGCACTTACTCGCCGGATGGTGCTAAAGAGTAACAAATTTTTGGTCTGCTGCACTCTTCCACATAAACTGAACCTCGCAACGACGAATAGAGTAACCAATCAATCGTAACCGTACGTTAACCAAATAATACATTAAAATTAATACCTCAAGGTGACTTTCGTATCAGCCAAAACACTAGGCACACCTTCGTCTACAATATCTGGCTCTTTTTCAGAGTCCTCAATTCTGATGCCCTCGATATTTATAGTTACAGGAATGGCTCGGACGCTCGTGAACTCTTCTATTGCCTGTCGTGGTCTTCTCGCTTGCTCTGGATCGAAATGAGTTTTTTTTTTATTTACATATATAATATACAATACAATTTAATGTACAATACAACGGTTCAGGAATCCACCAGGAATAAGCCCGTTTAGAGAAGGAAATTCCAAAAAATCTACACCTACGTACATCCAAAGAACTCCCATCCAAAATGTTCTCATTCATTCGCTCATCAAATTGAGGCTTCGAGTAATTTAGGTCAGAGTTAATAATAATAGCGGTACAAAATAAGTAGCATATTACTTGCTCCACTTATCTACGGCAAGAGACATGGAACAAGTAGCGCTTATAAAAATAGGACATTATTAAAACTTTTATAACATTACATTAACTAGCTTCTGCCCGAGAATTCGTCCGCATGCAATTGTTACTTAGGGCTAACGCTAATACGCGGCGTAGTCTTTCAAATGAAAAAAAAAATCGGGTCTTGCTGTGTCATGGACACGGCCGTTTGATGTACGTGAATACGTGTTCGGATACAGACTCCCCGGTGAGAGAAAACACCGTGATGAAATCATAGCATGGTGGTAGGGTTTTTTTCTACGGCTGCCTGGCTAGCCACCACCCTCATGTTGAAAATCTGTCCCCAATCACCTGTCCTTATGTTCCAGCAGCACTTCAGAGCCAGTCACAGTTTGACGTGTTTATGATCATCGCTCACGTCGTCATTTGCATCAGATGAGGTTGTAATCAAAAAATAAAAGCTATAACTACAAAGTACAGAACAAAATCCTCTGCAACGTCTGCCTGTCTATCTGTTTGTCGGATCGCGATAAGCTCCAAAACTACTAATCGGATTTAAAGTAATTCATGAGGTTGGTTTAGGTATATAATTCGTTCATTATTATTAGAGCGGGACAACGTAAAAAATGTATCAAACCTATATCATTATGTCCTCTCTTCCACCTTCTATCACTGTTCGCCAATCCATCGACACTATATACCTCTCTCTGTTCCGCTTCATTGAGAGGCGTATATCTGTCGTGGGTCAAGGTTTCGATGTCGTCCCGTTCCTGACGAGTCAGTCTTGGTGCGTTCGGAAGATAGTTCACGTCGATGTCGTGTGACAAGTCGCTCCATTGCGGTTTGCTTGCGTCTAGATTTGATGTCACCGCTGATTCTGCTAATCTGCCAACAAATATATCATTATGTCGGAATAATGGGATGTTTACGTACGACTTGCGACTTTTGAATCTTTTTGAGTGTGTTAAAACTAGACACTCAATATTTTTTAACACTTGTTTAATTATTGTAGGTGGTAAAGCCAGGCTGATGCTATAACTGGTTTCAGCATGAATGGGTCGGCTCGTCCAGAGTATTACCAACCTCTCACAGAAAACCGACGTGAATTAACAGTGCTTGCATTGTTGCGTTTCGTTCGGTCAGTGAGAGCGCCGTAGGCCCACCTCCCTCCATCAACCTTGAATTAACAGTGCTTGCACTGTTGCGTTTCGTTCGATCAGTGAGAGCGCCGTAGGCCCACCTCCCTCCATCAACCTTCCCTCTCCTCCCCTTCCCCCACTTCCCAACCAACACAAGCTGGCAACGCACTTGCGACTACTCTGGTGTTGCTGATGTCTGTGGTGATCACTTAATATCAGGTGACCCACCTGATCGTTTGCCTCCTACGACATACAAAAAAAATTAAGGAAACCAATCTTTCAAGTTAGTACTGCCATTTAATATTATAAGTGTCGAAATCAATGTTCTAACAAAAGCGCGGCCCCTTATTAGAACTATCCATGGAATTTTTGTGGCATCTCAGAATCCATGCTCCGTGGTATTATTTCCCATCCACTTTACTTACGCACAATGACCGAACTGTATTACGTAAAACACCACCAATATTATAAAATCTATATACATAATAAGAATGTAAATATAAGGTGTCTGTACTTTTTAAATTTTCGTGAACTGCAACTGTTTTTGCAGGGTTCTAGGAATAAGTACCTCTTTTTTAAGATGGGTAAATCCCTAACATATACCCGTCCCGTGAGACAGCTGAGGATGAGTTATGTCCGATTTGCACGGACTAAAGCCCCATTGTGCCTTCATACACCTAATCGGCGAGGGGAGCAGGGACTGCCGACTGGCACTGCGTCTGCTCCCCCGACAGGTGTGGGCCCTCTTAGAGAGGAATCATTTTTAGAAATGTCTGTCTGTCTGTTTGTTTGTATGAACACGCATCACTGCTAAAGTACTGGGTTCATAATAAAACCTCAAAGAAAATCATAAAGCATTTCTTCGAGAGTAACTAATGAGTCTTTGTTTCATTAATATCGGTCCACTCTATCAAAAGTTATTGTACTTTCAATGACGGCTTGAGTTAAATATGATAGAAGAGTAGTAATCTATACTACTATCATAAAGCTGAAGGATTTCTTTGTTTGGTTAAACGCGCTAATCTCAAATCCGGTGAAGCTGTCAAGACCTTGCTAGGACAATAACGTAGTCAGTTCGAAAAAAAAAAATTATACATAAATGCTAAAGTGTCATAAGATCGGCTGGAGTATTATATATTTACGATAATCCGAACACCTCATTAATCCGAACAGTGTAACAATTTTGTAATGTAATACCGTAATGTAAAAATAACCTAGCGTTTGCACTGCACAAAGTAATTTAAAGTCATAACCATCAAACAAAGCAATCTCTCAGTATGTTTTAAACGTAGACCGCCCTCGCTCCAAATAGTAAAATTGAATCATAAAAACAGTATATATATATATATATAGATAAACTAAAATCTTACAACTTGAAACACGCAACGCAATAAAAAGGAAACTGCCTGTGTAATAACGCTAGGGTCGTCACTTGCTCTCCGATATTTCGGAGTGCCCTCGTACCTGCGGCGGCTGTTGGAGGCGTACCTGGAGGACAGGGAGGTCGCCTACGTCGACGGCGACGGGCGGATGGTCCGGCGGGCCACAAGGCGGGAGGTTCCTCAGGGGTCGGTACTGGGGCCGCTCCTGTGGAACATGGGCTACGACTGGGTGCTCCGCGGTGCGCTCCCATATGGAGCGCGCCTAATCTGCTACGCAGATGACACTCTAGTCGTGGCCGGGGGGGGGGGGGGGGGGGGACTGGAGAGAGGTAGAGGGCCTGACCACGATGGCCACAACCCTTGTTGTCAGGCGCATAAGAAGGTTAGACCTCATGGTGGACCTCGAGAATACCAAGGCCATACTCTTTCATGGGCCTCGGCGGGGGCCACCATCTGGCTCCCACATTATGGTGGAGGGTGCCCGGATCAGGGTGGGTGCCTACATGAGGTACTTGGGCCTCACCCTGGACGTGCGCTGGCGGTTCGAGCCCTACTTTGTGGGGCTCGGGCCGCGAACTGCTAGGGTGGCGGCGGCACTCGGCCGGTTGCTCCCCAATATTGGGGGGCCGGGTGCCGGGTGCCGTCGACTTTTCATGGGAGTCATGCAGGCGATGGCCGCCTACGGGGTACCGGTTTGGGCTGATGCCCTCGGTGCCGCAAAAGTGCGCGCGCTGCGCAGTGCGCAGCGTACGGTGGCACTGAGGGCAATCCGGGCATACCGGACGGTGTCATCGGCGGCGGCCTTTACGCTAGCCGGCTCCCTTTTCTGGGAGCTGGAGACTGGGGTGCTCGCCGCCGCGTACGAATTCACGACGGCGAGGAAGCGTAGTGGGGAGCCTCCGGCTCCCAGGGAAATAGATGTTAAAAGGCGGGAGTTGCGGGAGGGGGCAGTCGAGAGGTGGATGCAGGACCTGGCGGACGCGCGCTACGGAGCGTACACCGTTGACGCCGTCCGCTCGGTCCTGCGGAAGTGGATTAGTCGGGAGTGAGGCTCCCTGACGTTCAGGCTGGTGCACGAGTGCGTCGCCTGCCACGTGTGCGGCGCTGAGGAGGATACTGCGCAGCACACTCTGTCTGAGTGTGTTGCGTGGGAGGTGGAGCGCTGCACACTGGCGGCGGCGGTAGGAGAAGATTTGTCACTGCAGAGCGTGGTTTTGTCCATGCTCGGCAGCGAGCAGGCGTGGCGAGCAGTGGCCTCCTTTTGCGAGGAAGTCATCTCGCAAAAGGAGGCAGCGAAGAGGGCCCGCGAGGAGGACCCCCTCAGCGGCCCTCTTCGCCAACGGAGGACCGGCAGGAGGAGGTGGCTCATCCCCTCATTGCACAGGTCCGGCGGACAAGGGGAGGCAGCTGGTGTGTACCCAGCTGCCTCTCCATAGGTAGGAGCCCGGCGGCCACCATCCGCCAGGTGGACTGTTGGGGCAGCTATCTAAGGGGAACAGCTTAGAACGATCCCTTGACGCCCCAACACTACGGTCTGTCGGTACACCGTGGAGTTTTAGTCTGTGCAACTCGGACATAACCTACCCTCTCCCCCGGGAGGGTAGGTATCCATAAAGGATTTCCCCACGTAAAAAAAGGGTTGTCACTTGCAATATGTAGCATATTTGTTACTAGCCTTAGCCCACGACTTCGTTCGCGTGGAATGGTTACTTTGGGCTATTGCTAACACACAGCGGAAGCTCTCAAGAGGAAAAAAACATAAGGAAAAAAACCCCGATTTTTAAACATTCTTCATGGGTGCTCCGCTCCTATTAGTCATAGTGTGATGATATATAGCCTATAACCATCCTCGATAAATGAGCTATATAACATTGAAATAATTATTTAAATCGGACCAGTAGTTCTTGAGATTACCCCCTACAAAGTCACAAACTCACAAACTTTACCTCTTTATAATATTGGTATAGATTAGTGTAGATCTACTATCTAATACCCACGTCTTTGTCTGCGTTGTTTATTACAAAAACATTAAACAAAATGTAAAGTAAAATACTTTGGTTACAAACCATAAACAATGTTATTCGTTTACTGCTTCTCTCCTGCGCATGCGCTCTACAACACTTGCCCTACTTCTCCGTAGAAGAAAACAAACATTAGTGAAGCTTATAAAAATAATAGTATTTTAAAATATTAGTAACTTCATATTACATTAAGTTCTTGTGACATTTTATTTGTATAAGGGCCAAGTAACTAAGAATTAAAACTAAAAAAAAAACAGAGGCTGCTGTAAAGGCACACAATAGAAGTGAAACTTTTTTATTGCAAGAAAATATTTCAACTAAAACAGTAGAACAAAAAGCCAACCTCACGCGGTCACAAGCCGAAAGCTCAGGCCGATCGAGTCTTTCTATAGCTTGTTCCGCCCTCTCGCTTCCATGCTCGATTCAGTCGGAACGTGACAATGAGTCATGCTTTTTCGTGCATCCAGTCGGCGTTCTTCGATTTATAAGACGTTATCACGTCAAAAAATGTACGAAGAAAATCATCTGAGAAACGAGGGAGGGAGATATTCTTGATCGTTTCCCACTGCCTATTTATAGGTATAGGTCTAGTCTAGCTGTCCCGGGCCCTGGCGGAAGGTGTCCCGCACTGATAATAAAAAAAAACAAACCTACCTCATGAATTAGTTTTATCTACTAGTGAAAACCGTACGAAAATCTGTTCAGTAGTTTTTGGGTTTATCACGAACAGACAGACAGACGTGGCAGAGGACTTTGTTTATAATATGTATTAATATATATCCGTTGGTTATCAAGCGTTTGTGACAACCCTAAAACAAACGTCCGTGACGTCACCTGAAAGCCAGATGGATTGTAGTACTGACAGCAAATAGATTCTTTAAATTCTTCGGCCGCTATTGAAATAATAAAATGTTTGAAGTAATCATAACGATTATGCTACACGTATACACGCTTGGATCGCCACGAAGTTTTATCTTTGGTTGTAAAAGACATTACCACAGTATAAATATGAGAGACAGTACAAAATACCAGATTAGGCCTCCCTCGGTAGCGGCTCAAGTCTAGGTTCAATCCCTCGGCAGGGAGCCCTTGAGTGCGTTACTTGCGCGATACAGTGACACAAAAATTTACATCACTGCTACAACACTACACGATCACCCCCACACAGGTGCAGCGTCTACACGCTTACACATGGAAGTGGAAGGGTTTTATTTTCCCTTATCGAACTGAAAAAACTCTAATTTTAAGATAATAGATATATGGAGGGATTGTTGAGGCGTGTATGCTTGGTACACATATGCGTCTCAACAACTCAAACATATATGAATAGTTAGCTAGGTTAGCTAAGATAGGTCGCGAGTTTGCATGCAACAGGCAACAGCCAAGCCGAGGTGTGCCGTGCACCCTTGAGCTAGTCGCCTAAATAAAATCGTTTTTTTTTTCCTCGAACTGACTACGCTATTAGCCTTACTAGGCCTTCACAGCTTCACCGAACTACTAAGGCGAGCGCTTAAGGCACTCAGCCGATTTTGTTTAAGTAACATGCTCAATAAAAAAAAATCGTTTTCTATTTTTTATATCAACATTACTGTACAAATTTACTCGGAACATTACAAGTATTATTATTATTCAAATATTGGATACCAAATAACATTAAAATATGATTACATATATAATAATTACCTATGAGTCAGGTTCTGACAGCAATTGTTAGTGTGCTAATACGATTAGCGAGTCTCATATAGACTTACTACTTATTTGTATATATAATGTATTTGAAAATAATTTTAAGCCGATTGACTGAATACAGTTCGTTGAACGGCGAGCCCGAGCGTTTTACGGTAGTTCAATTGTGATATTAGGGGTGTCGCCTTTCATGCAAGCCTTTATTTTGCCGATCTAAAAGTTTTCTCAAATATTTTATAGAATGTCGTATCCGCTTCTTAAGACATCCAAGGTCACAAAAAATTTTCGTTTTCAAATATCTCTGTCCCTATGATCCTAACGGCATTTGTAGTTATTATGAACATTGTACAATATAAAATTTTCTACCACTTCTGTTTAATACATTTAATTTTTTTTTTTAAATAGAGGATAGAGAACGTTCAATGGTTACCTATTCGTAGCACAATGCAAGGTCAGCTGTTAGTGCCCCTAAATAAGATTACATTGTAAAATTCTATATTTGTTCTGAAAACTATGTATTTATAAGTAAAAATAAAGCGTTCCGATCTCTTCTTCAAAGCAAACGATTAAATGTATCAAAAATACTTGAGCCGTTACTGGACGCCAAGCAGATGTGAAACATCGAAATTGTTAGAATCGAACGATTCCTTATACACTATTATAGGTATGCGAGCTCAGTACGACAAGAGAGATTACGCACAGTCGCTTGCGCATGCCGTCATCGCGTCGTCGCCACGCCAATGATCAGGTTTACCCGGGCCTATAGATGTTTCATATCAAAAAATGCTTAGGACAAAAGTTGTAACGAATTTATTTTCTACGATATTTTTCGTACATGCAAATAGAATTAAATCCATAAAAACCAGGGGTCTTTTTAAAGTTTTTTTTTGACCTTTGACCTTGAAATTTTAAGGCGCAGACACGACATTACATAAAACTTCTGAGATAACCTTTAGATTGACTAAATAGAGGTTTTATACAAGTTTACAGGTGTCAAGGTTGACCCTTTTTGGCTTATATGACTGAAACATGAAATAGCAATTAAGTTGTAGTCCGGTGAAGCAATTAAATTTTCACATGTCTTGTCTAAATTTTTATAATCTGTGACAACATGTATAAAAAATTACACGGTGATCGCTTTAGTCGTTAAGCTGCGAACGAATAACAAACGAAGAAGCGTATGTAGGTGTTAGAGCCACGCTGAATCTATTTTTAGTTTAAGGATGAATGGGTCGGCTCATCCGGAATACTACGACTCGACCCACAGAAAATCAACGTGAAGTAGCAATGCTTGCACAGTTGCGTTTCGTTCGGTCAGTCAGAGAGCCTCAGGGCCCACCTTCACCCCCCCCCCTCCCTTTCCTCCAAACATAGGCTGGTAACACAATTGCAATTCCCCTGGTGTTGCTAGTGTCTATGGACGACGGTGATCACTTAAAATCAGGTGACCTACTTTTTCATTTGCCTCCTATGGTTTTTTTTTCGACCTGACTACGCTATTGTCCTAGCAAGGTCTTAACAGCTTCACCGGGCTACGTTAAAAAAATACTTAGGTATTATTAGTTACGATGAACTTCGTCTGCGTTTTTAAACGACAAAAAGATGACGATCATTCCGGTTTTATGTAATTAGAAGTAGGAAATGTTACAAGTCAGTCGCCAAACTAACAAACAGTACAGAAAGAACTAACTACGTCACTGTTAGTATTTGCTCTCCTTTTTCTATCGTGAAGTATGTGCCAAGGTTGGTTTTGCTTACTATGTATGCTGGACATCTATCCATCTGGCTTGGAGGTCAGATCACAAACGTTTTTTTTTTTTCAAGCGTTTTGTTAGAGTTTGGAACTTGTAGAAATCAAATGATGAAAGACTTCGATATAAGACCTCCAATTCCCATAGAGACGGATATAGGAATATTACATGCGGTAAGACTTCGATATAAGACCTCCAATTCCCATAGAGACGGATATAGGAATATTACATGCGGTAGAGATGCGAACGTTAAGATTTGTAGTGTAACCAGAACGGACAAGATTTTTTTTATGTCATACGAGGCAAATGAACAGGTGGTTCACCTGATTTTAAGTGATCACCACCGTCCATAGATACCAGAAACACCACGGTTCGATTGGTTAGTGAGAGCGCCGGAGAACCACCTCTCCTCACATTCGCGCTCTCCTCTTCCTTTACCCCCCCCCCCCCCGAACAGAGGCTGGCAACGCACTTGCGACTCCACTGGTGTTGTACGGTGGTGATCACTTAACATCAGGCGTCCCGCCTGCTCGTTTCCCTCCCATGATATAAAAATAAAATAGTATAGAGTCTTTATAATATTAGCATAGATAATAACTATGCCGTTCAGTATTTGCATCTTGGTAGGTTATTTTGTAAAGCTCGCATAGCTGTCTTGTATCTATAGTTTACCATGAAGCACCTACAAGTATTTTCCAAAAGTTACAAGCTAAAATAGTCCGGTGAAGCTGCTAAGACCTTGCTAGGTCAATAGCGTAGTCAAATCGAAAAAAAAACTACAAGCCAAATAGAAAGTAATCAATCAATCTACGATAATACAATATGGATACTCTATTAAATAAATAAAAGTGCAGAATTTTTTTTTATCGAACCCGAAGGATATAACGATGTCTGTTACTTTCCCTATCCTATCCTATCCTATACCCCTATCCTATCCTATCCTATACCCCTATCCTCCTATCCTATACCCCTATCCTATCCTATCCTATACCCCTATCCTATCCTATCCTATATAGTTTAGAGGAAATTTTTCGACACAAAATACATATAGGAGTTGTTGAGACACACATGCTTGGTACACATGCATGTTTCAATAACTCATATACATATATCTAGATAGCTTAGCTTAGGTTAGCTCAGAAAGATCGCGATTTTTGCACAAAACAGGTAACCCAAGCCGAGGCGTGAAACATCCCAAATCGGCTGAGTGCCTTCAGCGCTCACCTCAATAATTCGGTGAAACTGTAGAGACCTATCCAGGCCAACGGCGTTTTCATTTTGAAAAAAAAAAAAAAAATGTTGTTACTACATTAATGCGAGCAAAACCGAAGGCAGAAACTAGTCTAGGATAATGATGTACGTCACCGGTGTCAATCGACACAGGTCCGGCGAGGCGGCGCGGCGTGACAACTACGGCCTTCCATTTTTATCGTGTAATCTTCTAATCTCGAGCATGTAATGATGCATTACATAGGTATTTATATCATGTTTACACGTTCGACATAGTAAAATTATACTATACTAGCCGCCGCCCGCGACTTCGTCCGCGTAGTAATAGTTACTCTGAGCTAACGCTAACACGCAGCAGAAGCTCTAAAAAGGAAAAAAAAAACATCCCGAATTTTTTAAACATTTTTCATCTGTGCTCCGCTCCTATTGATCTTAGCGTCATGATATATAGCCTATAACCACTGTCAATGAATGAGCTATATAATACTGAAAAATTTAATCATATCAGACTAGTAGTTCCTGAGATCACCCCCTACAACGTTACAAACTCACAAACTTTGCCTCTTTATAATATTAGTATAGATAGTATAAGCGATAGGCATTAAACTTTTATCGAAGATCCTCTGACCTCTATACGCATCGGTATAAAGTCGTCTGCCAAGTCCGTGTGTCTGCTTGTAATAAAATAAAATAAAAAAACTACTAAATAGATTTTCATGCGGTTTTCAATCTATACTATAACATTATAAAGAGGTAAAGTTTGTGAGTTTGTGACGTGAATTGTGACGTTGTAGGGGGTAATCTCAGAAACTACTGGTCCGATTTGAAAAATTCATTCATTGTCATAAAGCTCATTTATCGTGGATGGTTATAGTCACGCTAAGACCAATAGGAGCCAAGCACCAATGAAGAATGTTTAAAAATCGGGGTGTTTTTTCCTCTTTCGCTGCATATTAGTTAGCCCAAATTAACTAGTTACATTGAAACCAGATGTCAGCACGGTCGCGCGCCCTATATACATAATTAATTCTATAATTCTATTATATGATGTTTATTATTATTCAATTTAATATTTTTTATACTTTTTTTTCTAATACTAAAACGGGCAGTTCGAGCAATTTATAATCCGGGCTCTCGTGAATCATTAAAGACAGTTTCAAGAATTCGTTATTTTAACTCGGCCCTCCCAATAAATTCTTGATAATTTGATGTATATCCGCAAAAACTTAGAGAAACTGGATCTAGTAAGAGACTAAGATAATTTAACTACTAGAAAATCGGCTGAGAGCTTTAAGAGCTCGCCTTATTAGTCCGGTGAAGCTGTAGAAGCCTTGCAAGGCCAATAACATAGTAAGTTCAAAAAAAAAAACTAGAAATAATAACAAATTAGACATTTCATGTTTCAGGAGGACTAAGACCAATTATTTTAGGTAATAGTGTAAACCAGTTATTTTAGGTAATAGTGTTAGGTTTTATAATAAAGTCCCAAAACACATCACCGGTTTGCCGGATAGTGAGTTCAAGTTATAGAGTGGATCAATATGTGAACGATAGTCACGTCGGGTAATGACATACTTAGTGTAGGGTATCCTTTGTGCACCACACCGGCTCGACAATGTCCACGTATGCGTAACTAATAACTATACAACAATTGTAGTAGTCCGGTGAAACTGTTAAGACCTTGCTAGGTCAATAACGTAGTCAGTTCGAGAAAAAAAAACCGTTCAATCGTCTACACACGCCCGCGGCTCTTGTGACAATGACGTTTGCTATTTGCTTACCAATACAGCAACACACGAGACAGCGTATGTGTGCTATATCGCATACACTATACTTAGTGTTTTAGCAGTGATATGTGTCTAAACAAACCAACAGACAGACAGACATTTCCAAAAATGATTGAAAATATTCTATTACTCATTACAAGACACCTGCAACTATTTTTTTTACTATTTTTCTTTTCGTTTTTTTTTTTTTTTTATATCATAAGAGGCAAACGAAAAGGCGGGTGACCTGATGTCAAGTGATCACCGTCGTCCATAGACACTAGCAACACCAGCGAAGTTGCAAGTGCGTTTCCAGCCTATGTTTGGGGGGAAAGGGAGGGAGAAGAGAGGTGGGCGTCCGGCGCTCTCACTGACCGAATGAAACGCAACAATTTAACCACTATTACTTTACGTCGGTTTTCTGTGGGTCGTGTGATACTACCCCGGACGAGCCGACCCATTCATACTGAAACCTGAAATTATAGCTTCAGCATGCCTTTATCACTACAGACACATTACATTTACATTCTTATTATATGAATAGTTACGTTTTATAAATAAAATATATAGATAAATATTACACGTATAGTACCTAAATATATTTTGAAGTGAAAAAAAAAAAACAATACAGGGATTGTCTCTGGTCTCGAGATTTTTTTTTTTTTTTTTAGTTGTATCACTGCAAAGTGACTGCACTATGCCTGATGGTAAGCATAGTACAATCCAAAAATAATAGCGACCACCGATTGACACTGTCCATCGCCGGTCGCCACTATCATGCCGGCCTGTAAAAAGCTGGATATGCACAGGCTGATCCCAAAACGCGACCCGTAGAAGCGAATCACTATTACGGGCTTTTTCGCCATATACATGATGGTTGCGATCCAGTCGGGCTGTAAAACCGTACCACCCCGCTTGCGCCATTGCCTCGTTCGTTATTCAGCAGGGTGCACCACGTGCAGGTGAGGTTGGCTTGGGTGTCTCAAGTCTTATGATGTTATTCGACACCCCTTACACCCCAATTTTTTCTCACGCGTCGGTTCAAAGGAGACCGATTATGTCGCGTCCTTTGTGAATTTATAAAAGCTTCGAATCGTCAAAAGGAGAGTTATACAGAGTATTTGTTTAGTAGTTTTTTTATCGCCCTATTGTATCGCCTTAACAGAAGGCCTCCCCTTTGTATTAGACGTCTTTGCACTGAATACGTTCGGTGTAAATCAGGTATTTAAAGACCATCTTTTCTGGCGGCACGTACCACCGGTGGTACGTATTCGATTGTGCTATTCGAAATAATGAGAATAATGAGAGAAATTGAGAATTTAACGTTTAAAAATAGCACAATTGAATATGTACCACCGGTGGTACGCGCCGCCAGAAAAGACAGTCTAGTGCTGGCCACCGGTGGTACGCGCCGGCGTGAAAGTGTTAAAAAACAGTCAATTAATAAAGCCATGTGAATTAAAGTTCATTTACTTATCTATTTTAATTTCTCCCGTACTTAAGTCGCATCATCATTAAAATTACAATAACTTATGATAGAACGAATCGATTTTAACGAAACGAAGACTAAATGTAGGTGGTAGAGGTACCTACTACCACCCGACCGACAGAAACACCCACGTGAAGTAACAGTGCTTGCATTGTTGAGTTTCGTTCGGTCAGCGAGAGCGCCGGAGGATCACCGCCTCCTCTCCGTTCCATACCTCCCCCTTCCCCCTCCTCAATCCACACTTATACATTACCGAGGATTCTCAAAAAAATATTAGTAATAATGGACATGTCGGATTACAGGAGGCGCCGGATTAGACAGGGGCCCGATTACCGGGGGGTCCATTGTATATTGCTTAGAATGCCACAAATATTACGAATTATAGAGTGTAATAACACAAGATTATGGATAAAGACCAGACTAGGCCCCATCGGCCTCGGCTCAAACCTAGGTCCGTTTTAAGAATGATCGATATTCATCGATGTTGAAAAAACATTGATGTCTATCTGAAAAACATCGATGTTTTGATGTCGATAGCATAGACACATCGATGTTTTCATTCCGATAACATCGATGTTATGAGTATAAAATACAGAAATATCAATATATTCCTTAAGGTAATTTAACGTTGCATGTATTAGCTAGAGACTAGATAATTGTCAAATTTAACTCGAAGTAAGTCCTAGGAATAGTTAATTCTTTGGATGACCTTTTTATTTTAACGCTGGCCAACTCCTGTGTCAGAAAAACCCGTTAGTTAGTTTTTTTACATACAGGTTTAATTGCTACCAAAACATCGATATTTTGAGACATCGATGTTTATCGTTCATCGATACTTATAAACCTATGTTAACATCGATGTTTTTCTAATATCGATCATCCCTAGTCCGTTCCCTCGGCGTGGAGCCCTTGAATGCGCTGTTCGCGCGATACACTTATACAAAATCTTCCATCATTGCTACAACATTACACATATCACCCCCACATACGTGCACGCATACACGCTTACACATGAAATTTTATATCAAACTGAAATAGTTTGGAAAAATTATCCAACACAAAACAAATACATATAAGAGTTGTTGAGGAATGTATGCTTTGTACATGTTTCAATAATTCATATAAGTATGAATATGTAGCTTAGCTTAGCTGAGATAGGTCGCGAATTGCGTGAATCTGGCAACAACACAAGCCGCGGTGTGCCGTGCACCCGTGAGCTAGTTGTCAAAATAAAATCGGCTGAGTGCCTTAAGCGCTCGCCTTAGTAGTCCGGCGAAGATGTTAAGACCTTACTAGGTCAATAGCGTAGTCAGTTCGAGAAAAAAGTTAAGACCTTGCTAGGTCAATAGCGTAGTCAGTTCGAGAAAAAAGTTAAGACCTTGCTAGGTCGTAGTCAGTACGAAAAAAAAAATGGATAAAATATAAAAGCCACTACATGACAGACTAAGATGCCGCCAAAAACACCATGTATATATACTGAACATACATCTCTATATTATATATTGTTAGAAATAAATAAAATGTCGGGTAGTATACTGTTAGAAATAATTGAAATGTCGGATAGTTATACTGCGACTGCGTTTATAAGGGACGGCGCTTGCAATGTTAACTCAGTCTTTCGGTGGTAGTCGTAACGTGCAGTAGCTCTGTCTGAACTCGTGTCGGTTATATAAAAAGTGGTTCGATGTTAACTTGTTCTTAACGGTTTATTCTAAATTGGCCTCCCCTTTATTTTTTTATAAGCAAATTTCTTTTTCTATTTCTAACAATATATGTAATATATATTTTTAGCCACTCTCATTGCCGACATGTATAGGGATGTGAGATCTGTGGTACGTACAATGGCGGGCGAGACGAAACCGATACCAGTTATGGAAGGCGTTCACCAAGGCTCTGTACTGAGCCCCTTCCTGTTTTGTTTAGTCTTGGACTACAAGACCATCATAAGACCTGTCCTCATGTATGGCAGTGAAACGTGGGCTGTAAACAAAAAAAACACCCATACCATTCAAGTTGCTGAAATGAAAATGTTACGGTGGATGTGCGGCGTGACCCGGCTAGATAAAATCCGCAACGAATATGTGCGAGGCAGCTTAGGGGTGCGCGACATTGCAGATAAGATGCAAGAAAGTAGGCTGCGATGGTATGATCACGTTAAGAGAAAGCCCCCAGATTACGTGGGAAATTTGGCACTACAACTGTCCCTGCAGGGTCAGAGATCCAGAGGCAGGCCCAAAACAAATTGGAAGAGTGTAGTGCTGAATGATATGAAGGAGTGCGAAGTTTCCGAATGTGATGTCATGGACAGAACGAAGTGGAGAAGAAAAGTAAGGAAGGCTGACCCCACCACCATGTGGGACTAACAGTCAGGAAGAGAGAGAGATTTTTAGCCACTCTCACAATATATATTTTTAACCCCTCTCCGTGCTATTGACTGCATCGGGGTGTTGCTAATGACCTGAGATGCCATTGGTCGACGTTATCGGCCGTTCGTAGCTCGGATGAATGCTATAAAAAGTGAGGCTGTCGAGTCATCTGCCAACACGCGCGCGAGGACGCACACAAGAGCACCACGTTTACCGCTGTCCTGCGCGACGACGCGCTGCATTCGCCGCCTCCCGTGCAGTAACGGCAACGGGGGGAACAAAAGAGGCCCTTTTCAGGGCCACACCGATGCTTCTACGTCTTCGAGACGAACGGCTACACGCATGCCTTCGGACTCCGCCGAATCTAACACATCGATCACCGCTACGCCCACCGGACTCTGTACCACTGTGCCTGCTCCTCGTACGTAGCCCGCAGAGGCGCGAAAGAAGTCATCCAGCGAGGAGTCTACATCGACTCTCGTTCACGAGAGTGATATTGTCACTCTCGCCGAGCTAATCTCAACCCGGACGCCGTCTGTGCGGATGACCCGCTGGATGACACTGTACTGTGTCTCCAGAAGCGGTCAACGAGAACACCTGCCATCCGCCGAGGGCTCCGCGGTGCTTGAACCCGCTACTAAAGAAATGCTGAAGCTACCCAAGATTTCCGATAACCAGATCGGACCGATCGGTAGAGTGCTGAGCCGTAAGCGCAGCGATCTCGATACAGGCACCGTCAAGACTCCCCAGGGGGTCGTAAGCGCCTAGCACCTCACCTGAGATTCAGTATCCGGACCCGAAGTGGACGAAGACTCAAGCCGCGCCGTCCTCCACACCGCGCGGTTGGACCGCTCAATGGTGCCATCCGCGCATATCATCGGTAACGCTTTCTGCCAAATGTGGAGAGTTTACCCAACTGGACGACACATTTCCGACGTTTGGTGGAGAAGCTGGGACGCGCGCCAAATGCACGCTCACTCGGTAATGGGGTCCGTTTCATCCCTACGCAGCCTGAAGGTCACAGTTCGCAGCCTACCCCCGGAACACTCCCCCTGACGAGATTGTAGCAGCCCGTTGGCTATTGGCCGAACGCCCAAAGGATGGACTTGCAAACCTGCGTTAACTGCGGGGGCCCTCACCCTCCGAACAATACCAAACAATGCACCGTCTATAGACTCAAGCACGCAACCACCGAACAGGCACCGTCACCCGGACAGGTGACCACGGGCACAAAACTGTCGCTTATGTTCCACCTCCAAAACCAGTCAAGAATACAACGGCGATGAGCTTCATTGCTCCCGCCAACGATATCAAGCCCAGAGATAGCAATAAGAAGACCACCCCGCACGAGGTTGCGTGTAGAGAACTCCGAAACCAAAAATTACTACGAGAAAAATGGGAAAAGCGGAAAAACTCAATTCTAGAAGACCTACAGAAGCAATACGTAGCGGCCAAGACCCCAGAAGAAATAGAAAGAATCTTGGACAGATATTCCAGGGAAGAAGCAGGGACCACGGCCGTCACGTTGGCCAGCCAACGTCACCACGATAGGGCGGGTGAGGCACAGCACCCTCACTCGCCCTAAGGGTAAGGTTGAGACGACCCCGGCGATCGATTATTGGAGCATTCTCTCGCACGCATTCTTGTGGAGGCATTCTCTCACGCGCATTGTTGCGGGATCATTCTGTCGCTGGCTTTCTCGGTCATATAGGTACGATAGGAGTAAAGTAGTTCGTGGTAACTATGTTTATTCTGAATTTGCTAACGTTGAATCTGATTGTTTTTGGTGAATTTTTCGCGAATAATAATTCGAGATAGTTCGCGAATAATAATTCGGGGCTGATCGCGAATAAAAATTCGGGGCTGTTCGCGAATGAAAATTCGGGGCTGTTCGCGAATGAAAATTCGGGGCTGTTCGCGAATGAAAATTCGGGGCTGTTCGCGAATGAAAATTCGGGGCTGTTCGCGAATGAAAATTCGGAGCTGTTCGCGAATGAAAATTCGGGGCTGTTCGCGAATGAAAATTCGG